>CAUYUJ010017480.1:67573-86500 GCA_963575745.1 Prorocentrum cordatum | reverse complement strand
CTGGCGTTTGGTCGGCCGGCGCGTGCGCCCCCCGATGGGCCTGCCCAGGTCAGACGCGCGCGGCGCATGTCTTGGGGGCGGCGAGGGGGGGGGCAGAAAGGGCGCGCATCGGCCCATCGTGGGGGCGCGGGTGGCCTGCCATGGGCTATCCAGCGGGGGCGGCGGGCCCCCAGCGCTTCAGGGGGTGGCGGCGCGACCATGGCGGCGCCAGGGGACCGCCCCGCGAGCCCGAGAGAGAGAGAGAGAGAGAGAGAGAGAGAGAAAGAGAGAGAGAGATTGCACATACAAACAAGAGAGAGAAAGAGAGAGAGAGAGAGAGAGAGAGAGAGAGAGAGAGAGAGAGAAGAGAGAGAGAGAGAGAGAGCTGAGAGAGAAAGAGAGAGAGAGAGAGAGAGAGAGAGAGGAGAGAGAGAGAGAGCGAGAGGGAAAGAGAGAGAGAGAGAGAGGAGAGAAGGAGAGGAGAGAAGGGATGAGAAGAATGAGAGAGAGAAATAGAGAGAAGAGAGAGAGAGAGAGAGAGAGAGAGAGAGAAAAGAGAGAGAGAGAGAGAGAGAGAGAGAGAGAGAGAGAGGAGGGAGTGAACGCGAGGGAGAGCGAGGTAGCAATGGACAACAATGGTGGCTGTTTTGCGGGGGGGCTTAAATCTCGATTTAATCCCTCGTGGGGCTGGGCGCCCCGCGGTGCCGCCAGAGATTTAATTTCGATTTAATATTTTATTTAATCGGGCGCGCAGCCCCAACCCTTTCCTAGATCCTCCAACTCCTAGGTAGGGTCGCACTGGGATAATCTAAGCATTTGGGCCCATCTTCCGGTGGGAAGGCCACGAAAAATGCGGAACGTGCATCCAAAATTGAGTGCGCGTTGGGTTCGATGCGTCCGGGGGGGCCCAATCATTGCTTCGCGAGAAGCACGTGTTGAAAAAGAAAGGGCCCGACACCTTCCAATCGCTGCAAGCGCAGCGGCGGATCCCTGGGGGGGCTCTTGCTTGGCTTGCTTGCACGCTCTTGGATCGGCATGCCCGGATTCCGCCCGGTGCCCAGCTGGTGGTCGCCTCTGGGGCGCCGCGCGGGGTGGGCGGGTCTGCCCTGGTTTCGCCCGGTGGCCGCCCGTGCCCGCCTCGTGGGCCTCGTGGGCGCCAGGTGCGCCGGGTGCACCACAGGGCCTGCAGCACATGAGCCGCACCACACACGGGCACCACACTGCTGGCAACACGCATAGCCTGCACCGCTGAGGCTGCGTCACCTAACTCGCACCATGCGCGTCTCGCCATGTAGTTTGCACCGCGTAGCGCGCACCACGTCATTTGCTCGCGCCACACAGCTCGCACCACACAGCTTGCACCACCCATAGCTCGCACCACACATATGTCACATAGCTTGGGCCGAATATGTTTCATCACATATCTTGTACCGCATTGTTTGCACCACATATTTGCGTATACATATATACAATCACATGTGATAGCCCCGTACAGGCTGCATTACATAGCTTGCAGCGCATAGCCTGCACCCGTAGATTGCATCACGTTGTTTCCATATCATAGCTTTCACATCATAGTTTGCACCACACAGATAGCACCACCTAACCTGCAGCGCATTGGTGGCAACGCATAGCGTTCATCGCAGACATTGCACCACCTAGATTGCACCACGTAGCTTGCACCACATGTTTATTGTATCATACAGATGTCACCGCATACTTAGCACGCACCGCATATAGTCACCAGAACTTATGACACTAGTCACATCATGCATCATATAGTGGACATCGAATAGCTTGCGCCACACACATATATATATATATATATATATATATACACATTGCATCACGTTGCGTGCATCACACAGCTTTCACCACACGGTTTGCACCACATTGTTTGCACCATACGTTTTGCACCACGTGTATGGAGGCAACATGCTTGCGCTAGATAACTTTCACCACGTAGCTTAACACATCGACTATAGACGGCACCAACCACAAATCGCACGACAGAGCTTGCAGCGCATTTATTGCACATCGAGACCGCAAGCGCCTCCCGTGTGGGGCCCGCGCTGGCCAACATTCCTCTGGCACGAAGGCCTGCAGAACGGAGGTCTTCGACCCCCTTGCTGGCGCCACCTTGGCCATCTGCACGCGAGTTCGCGCTCCAACCCCTCGGTGGCCTCGGAGATGAGACGAGATAAGACAGGTCCCTGAAGGCGGTTCGTGGAGCCCTGGCCCAGGCCACCCCCCGGACCCCTCGGAGGGATCCGAGGCGTCGGACAGAACGCCCTCCGCGTCCCCTGCGCTGCGGCGTCGGAGGAGGCTCAGCAAAAGCTTCTCGGGAGGCCAGAGGCCCTCCGAGCCTTCCGAGAAGGCCCGCCCGTCCTCTGCCCTGCCCCCCCCCCCCCGGGCGCGGCGCCCCCTGCGTCGGGAGGGGGAGGGGAGGGGGCGGGATGGCCGGGCAGGCCCGCGTCTGCGTCCGCGCAGCCTGCTCGATTTTGAATTTACCTCGAAGAACAAGAAGCGCTGTGTAGGCATGAACGTTCGACGGTCCGCGCAGATTTCTTGATGGGCTTGTTTTCCACCACCACCGTAAGTTGGAGGGGGAGGGGATCCTCCTCCTCCTCCTCCTCCTCTTCCTCCTCATCCTCCACCTCCTTCCCCTTCCAACTTATGGTGGTGGTGGTGGTGGAAAACAGGCCCATCATTTCTTAGATCTGCGCTGGGCCTCCCTGGCGGCGGCCCCACGCGCCAGGGAAGCGGCTGCAGCCCAGGTCCAAGAAGTCCGCGCGGGCCGTCGAAGGTTTCTGTTCATGCCGCTTGCTGTTCTTCGGTGAACACGCAGTGCGGCCTGCTAGTGGGCGCGCAGTCCGTCCATCTGCCTGAGGCGTCGGGGGGGCAGCCGGCAGTGCACCCGCGGCGCAGCTTGCAGGCGAGTGGGCGTCGAAACAGCCGCGCTCGCGCCGCTGGGTGCGCCGCGCGCTGGGATGCCTGGCGCGACGCGCTGCTCTCCTCGCGGTGGGCCAGGCCGTGCCCGCGCCCCCGAGGGCCTCCGAGGGCCCCAAGTCTCCGAAGGCGCCATGGGGGCCCCGAGGGCCGCTGGGGGCCTCCAGCGAATTTCTATCGCGACGGCGCTGGCCCGAGCGTGAGGTGTCGTCGGCGGTGCCTCGCCCCGAATTGAAGTCAGGGACAAAGTTAGGGGGGATGGGCTTAGAGGGTGATGCATGGAGCCCCAATCGCCCATTCATCGCCGATAGGGGGGGTAGGCTTCGAGGCTCAGGGTTTTGGCGCGTTTGGGTCGGTTCTCGGCGGTCTTCCAGCCTCGGGAGGCTCTCCAGCGGCTGCGCCTCGCCGAGAGCGTTCCAGGCAGTTCCAGCTCAGGCCGATAAGGGCTCGATAGCCCACCCCGCTCAGGACCGTGCGGATTCGCTGTCGGGAGCCGCCCGGGAGCCTATCGCCGATCTCTCGGCGATACATCGCCGACTGGAGGTCAATGGTTCCCCTCCTGGGCCAGTCTCCCCTTGCGTTGACCCGCACAGGTCCTGGACCCCAGGGTTTCCCCCCAAGGATCAGCTCGTCATCCTTGGTCGTCTTGCTCGGTCCCAGGGCCCCAGGGCCCGAAAGCGGCGAAGGAGTTCTGGGGCCCTTTTTACAGGACACCCTTCCTTTGCGTTGCTCTGGGCCTGGGGGTCAAAATCGCACCCCAGGGCTGGCCAGACCCGTCATGTGATGGGTCGATATTCCACCACCACTGCCACAGGCAGGAGAGGAAGGAGGAGGAGGAGGAGGAGGAGGAGGAGGAGGACCTCCCCTTCCTCCCTTCTCCCCCTTCCTACCTATGTGGTAGTGGTGGTGGAAAATCGGCCCATCATCATGGGGGCAGCTGGGGGCCAGCACTGTGAGGGGGGAACCCAGGCGTGGCGCGACGAGATGCCTCCAGAGAGGAAGACACGAGTCCCAGGACAAATCGAACCGCGGTCCTCAGGCGTGTTTCCTCCGTGCTCGAGGTCGGCCGTGGGCCCGGATGGGGCGGGCAGAGGGGGCGGGCCCTCTCGGAAGGCTCGGCCGACGTCCAGCTCTGAAGGAGACGCCTTTCTGCCTCGCCTCCGAAGCCCACAGCGGGCTTCTCGGGCGGAGGCTCTGAGCAGCCCCGCCGCCTTCTGAGAAGGCCTGCGCCCTGGGCGTGCCGCCAAGTACGGTTCCGTCCCGAAGTTGGCCCCGGCGGCGCCGGCGATTGGGCGTCCGCCGGTGCGGCCTTCAGGGGCCGCCCGGACCCCCCGAAGCGGCAGCAGCACCAGCCTGCGGCGAGTCGACCATCGCCGCTGGGGCTTCCCTATCCCTTCAAATCGGGCGATCGGAGAGAGCGTCGTCTGAGCACGGTGGGAGGAAGCCCAGGGGGGTGGGGGGGGCGAGGGGGCTTTGATCCCCTCCCTCCCTCAAAAGGGTCGAGGGGTTCCAAGCCCCTCCCGCCGCCTCCCCTCTCCAGGGTGAAAGTCCGTGGGTGGGGGGTTCAACCCGCCCTGGGGGAGTTCTTGCCAGGGAGGGGGTGGGGGGGCCGGTTCCAGAGAGAGAGAGGTTTGTGATTTTGCACCAGTGAAGCGTAATTGCAAAGAAGTCGCTCTCTCGGCGATCGAGACAGCTCGTTTTTCGTCTGTTTGAGCTTCCTGGGCCACCCTGGGGGTGTCAAAGAACGACTCAGGATTAAAAGCTGAACCTGGGGAAGGGGTCGCAATTTTGTTTGGGGGCCCACGTCGATCTCTTGGGGTCGAACACATCCCATAGGAAGACTAGATATGATCTCGGCTTGAGGGTTCACAGGCCCCCCCCCAGATGGGATGGGCCCCAGTGTTCCACAGGCCCCCCCCCAGATGGAATGGGGGGAGCGACGCCGACGACGACGAGGACGACGATGACGACGACGCGACGCCGACGCCGACGCCAGTGCCGCCGACGCCGACGCCGACGCCGCCGACGCCGATGCCGACGCCGCCGCCGACGCCGATGCCGACGACGCCGCCGCCGCCGCCGTCGCCGCCGCCGCCGACGACGACGACGACGACACAGTCACAGACAGACACAGACACAGGCATAGACACAGACACAGACACAGACGACGACGACGCCGACGACACAGACTACAGACGACACAGACGACGCAGACGACACAGACGACACAGACGACACAGACCACACAGACCACACAGACGACGACGACGCCGACGCCGACGCCGACGCCGACGACGACAACGACAACGACGACGACGAAGACGAGGACGACGACGACGACGACGACGACGACGACGACGACGACGACGACGACGCGACGCCGACCCCACCGCCGCCGCCGCCGACGCCCACGCCGACGCCGACGCCGGTGCCGCCGACGCCGACGACGACGCCGACGCCGACGACGCCGACGCCGCCGACGACGACGACGCCGACGCCGCGACGCCGCCGACCGCCGACGAACGCGCCGCCGCCGCGACGACACCGACGCCGACGCCGACGCCGACGCCGCCGCCGCCGCCGCCGCCGCCGACGCCGATGCCGCCGCCGCCGATGCCGCCGACGCGACGCCGACGTCGCCGCCGACGACGACGCCGACGACGACAACGCCGACGACGACGCCGCCGCCGCCGCCGACGCCACGCCGACGCCGACGCCGACGCCGACGCCGACGCTGACGCCGACGCCGACGCTGCCGCCGACGCCGACGCCGCCGCCGACGACCACGACGACGACGACGACGACGACGACGACGACGACGACGACGACGACCACACAGACGACACAGACGACACAGACGACACAGACTGCGACGACGACACAGACGACACAGACGACACAGGCGACGACGCTGACGCCGATGCCGCCGCCGACGCCGACGCCGACGACGACGACGAATCACCCCACACCCACAGGGGGAGGGAAGGGGGGGTGCACCGACACCCTCCACCACGCCACGCTCACAGGGCCACGACCACAGGGGGCGGAGTGGGAGCGATCCCATTCGCGAGGCCTTTGCGACGCTCACAGGCGTACCCATCCAGCGGAGGGGGGAGCTCGATCCCATATGCATTGGTGGGAGGGGTGGGGGCAACCCTGATTCATACATACATATATATATATATATACATATGTATATCTATATATATATATATATATATATATATATATATATGGTCCTGGGCTCTGGGCCCACGGGCCCCCCCCCCAGATGGTATGGTCCCAGGATTTCTCGGGCCCCCCCTCCCAGATGGTATGGTCCCAGAGGACGACGACGACGACGACGACGACGAAGACGAAGACGGCGACGACTACGACGATGGCGACGACGACGACGACGACGACGACCACGACGACGACGACAGCTGCGGCGGCGACGACGCCGGCGGCGGCGACGACGACGATGACGACGATGACGACGATGACGACGGCGACGACGACGATGACGACGACGACGACGCCGACGACGACGACTACGACGAGGACGACGACGACGACGACGACGACCTCTGAACCACAGCACCAAACCACATCCACAGGGGGGGGGGAGGGGGGCACCGCAGCGCAGCACCACGCCACGCCCACCTCTGAACCACCACAGCACCACATCACATCCACAGGGGGGGGGAGGGGGGCACCGCAGCGCAGCACCACGCCACGCCCACAGGAGGGGGCGGGGGGGACCATCGCGCGGGGGAGGGTCCCAATGGCATCAGCATTGTGGGGGAGGGGGGGGCCCCAGCCCTGGACCATACATATATATATATATATATATATATATATATAACCGTAAGGGCTTCGCCCCCTGCCGCCGGCCCCCTCTCTCGGAGAATGGGCCATGGAAGATCGAAGTCATGAGGCTTTGGCTTCATCGTGAAGCAGCATCGGAACTTCGTGCGAAGACGATGGGTAATTGGCAAGACGAATGGAGATTGCGAGTCTATTGTTATACTCGCTGTTGTATGAATTTTAGAAATGTGGCAAATCCCATGTGTTTTTGGACCCTGACCCCGCCGATCTGCGTGAGGGGTGCCACCGAATTTCAGACATGTGGCAAATCCCCTGTGTTTTTAGACCCTGACCCCGCCGATCTGCGTGAGGGGTGCCACCGAATTTCAGAAATGTGGCAAATCCCCATGTGGTTTTGGACCCTGATCCCGCCGACCCTGATCCCGACGATATGCGTGAGGGGTGCTAGCGAATGATGTGGCAAATCCCCTATGTTTTTGGACCCTGACCCCGCCGATCTGCGTGAGGGGTGCCACCGAATTTAAGAAATGTGGCAAATCCCCATGTGTTTTTAGACCCTGACCCCGCCGATCTGCATGAGGGGTGCCACTGGATTTCAGAAATGTGGCAAATCCCCATCTGTTTTTGGACCCTGACCTCGCCGATCAGTGTGAGCGGTGCCACCGAATTTCAGAATTTCGACAAGTCCCATATGTTTTTTGGACCCTGACCCCGCCGATCTGCCTGAGGGGTGTCAATTTTTACCCACCCCAGGAATTCAGAGCATACGATTTGGGCGTGGTAGAAATATCCGTTTTGGGCCTCCCCCCCTCGCGCGGTCCATCAACAAGGAACAGTAAGCAGCAAGAAGTCAACAAGGAACAGTAAGCAGCAAGAAGCAGAACTGTAACAGTGGAAACTGGAAGCTGCATCTGGTACAGGAAACTGCGAACCTTCGCCCTGCAGCCTGGTGGCCCCACAAGGGGGCCGGCGGATTTATACATTCATACTACATATTTCCTCGGCATAGAAGACTATATACTCATACGACGTCTCGTATGTTCTTGCATTTGGGATGTCCAAGAAAGAGGTCCAACGTCGAAAGTGAAGTTGTTCGATCCTTTGGATTGCCATTCTGTGGAATCCCCAGGTGCCCGTGGCCGACAATCGATGTGTGGGCGCTGGCCGAAACATCGGTCCGTGTCCACCACCGTGCAGGGAGGTGCCGGCTGCAGTCAGGGGCAACGTTAGGGGGGATAGGCTCATGCGAGCAACGCATCGACCCCCAATCGCCCATTCATCGCCGCTGGGGGGGGACAGGCTTCGCGGCTCAAGGTTTTCGCGCGTTTGGGTCGGTTCTCGGCGGTCTTCCGGCCTCTGGAGGCTCTCCAGCAGCTGCGCCTCGCCGAGAGCGTTCCGGGCCGTTCGGGGGGTGCAAGGATCGTCCCGACAGGGCCGCCGGGGAGCCGAGTCATGGCCCGAGAACCACGGGGCAGTGTCCTGTCCAGGGGAGGCGGGCTCATGGGGGAGGTGCGACAACCCCCAATGACCCATTCGTCGCGGTAGGGGCCCCATAGCCAGCCCCAGGCCAGGAGTGTGCGGATGCACCATCGGGTGCCTTCAGCGCCGAAGGCTCGCCGCTTCCAGGTCGAGGTTCCCTCCTAGCGTTGACCAACGTGGACCCTCAGGAAGGCGCCCTGGACCCCGGGGCTTTCCCACGCACCAGCTCGTCATCTTGGGTCGTCCTCTGTCGGCCCAGGGGCCCCGGGGCCCGAGAGTGGCGAACGACTATCACCGGGGGCCCTGTCCCCAAGGACCCGCTCCCTTCGGGGGGCCAAGGAGGTCACAAAAATCGTGGATGCCCCTCGCCAATGCGTCGGCGATGCATCCCCGATTCCTGGGCTGACGTCTCTCCACCCCTGACGTTCCTCGTCCTCCTCCTCCTCCTCCTCCTCCTCCTCCTCCTCCTCCTCCTCCTCCTCCCCCTTCCCCTCCTCCTTCTCCTCCTCCTCCTCCTCCTCCTCCTCCTCCCACATCCCTGCCCCGCGCCTGGGGTCTGAGGGGTGGCCCCTGGGCGGGAGACGTCCTGGGCGCCTTGCTTGGCGCACTCGCGGGTGATCGAAGCGCTCGAGCTGTTGGATGGTTTTCGGGCCCGGTAGCGCCATGGGGAATTCCGTGAGGAATCTGGGACTTTGAGGATTGCGTATCCTCTTGAACAGTCACAGGGTCACGAGTGTATGGGGTTTCAGGGGGTCCCATCACTTGCTCAAGGCAAGTGCGGTGTCGAGTCTTAGACTGCACAGTCACAGCAGTGTATGTAGGTTCAAATTGGCGTTTGCTACAACCCTTGTCAAAATAAACCACAAAAATGTCTTGCGTGGCTGAACTGTTTGTGGGGAGATGCTGGACAGAGTAGCGGTGACTGCCAGGTACTTGTATGCGCCGCCCCTCCAATGTCGGTCATCATTGCATCATCGAACTTCCGAGTCGTTCCCGGTCAGACCACTTTTGCCTTGGCCCCGACATTGGAGGGGCGTCTATCGACATTGAAGGGCGCGCCGACATCGCAGGGGCGTGGTCGCCATTTTTGAGGTTCATTTCGACGAGGGTAGCAGCAATGCGGCAGGGTTTGCCTCCCAGTTCCCCAAAGCGGCGCTTGCACTTGGGGATTCTTGCTTCGCTTTCTCGAGGCAGCTGCTTGCGTGTGCTGGGTGTTCGGCCGCTGCCCAGTGGGTGGGCGCGCGCGTCCGCCTCGCGGGAGCCTCGCGCTGGGCGGAGAGGCCGAGGTCTCGCCCGGTGCCGGCCCGCGGGCGCCTCGCGGGCGCCTCGTGGGCGCCTCGTGCGCTGGGTGGGTGTGCCGAGGTGTCGCTCGGTGCCCGCCCGTGGGCGCCCCGTGGGCGCGTCGTGCGCTGCCACGCTGCTCACACGCTGCACAGCCTGCACCGCACAGCCCACGTCACGCGGCCTGCACCAGGGTGGCCTGCACCACGCAGCTCACACCACACAGAGACTGCACCGCAAACGTCTGCATCGTATGGCCAACAGCACTTAACTTGTACCGCGTAGCTTGCACCACATTGCTTGCACCACGTAGCCTGCACCACCACACCCACAGCTCACACCTTTCCACAGTGCAATAGCTGACTGCTTGGGGTGCACGCTAGCACACATACAATTGGTACTTGATCCCGCACTCCCGCTCCTTGCGTCTCTGGGGACATCGCCGTTCCACAAGCTGGCGGAACGCCTGCGGGCGGAGGGATAGTTCCTCGCATATGCCCTCATTGCGGGGGGCAAGAAGAGGGCGTGACAGGCCGCCAATGCCTGTGTCGACCGCAGGGCTCCGATCTGCCGTGGGCAGGCAGCTTTTTGTCGCAGCTGCCTGGCGCCAGCGTGGGGCCCTGAGTGTAGGGTTTTGGAAAGTGTACTCTGCGCACGTGCAAAGTACAGTGCGAGGCTCAGCATTCGTGTTCGCAAGCTTGGCGGTCGTTGTAGCGCGCGCGTTCGTGAGCAAGTTGCGTGATGGCCAGAGTCGCCCCTTCCCTGCTTCATTTCGGCTCGTTGGGCGCAGCACCGGGATTCGCGGCGCAGGTGCGGCGCTATAGCAGCTGACAGGGGCAAAACTGTGTGAGGCACAGCAAAATGCGGCCAGAGGACGCGATCGAGGCCGGTTGTAAACATGCTTTTCGGAGACAAAGAGATGAGGAATGCGCTCAGCAAGCGAATAAGTTACAATTCGTAAGTGTGTTGTTGTGCGCTAGATTCGCAATGTGCAGCTCGCTCTCGAGGGTTGCTCCGTAGTCGTGGCAATCTTCATACTGGGGTGGAAATTTCAGGTCGCGTCTCTTGGTTTTCCCATGTCCTGAGTACGTATGGGATCTCATTATTTTCACGCCCCGGCCCCCTTCACTCTTTCGCCTCTTTGCCCATGCACACTCATGGTTAGACTCATACATATCCGGATACTCACGCATATATCAGTTTATTCAGATGCAGGCTCACTCATATTGAGACCCACTCTCTCACACTCACATATACCCGTACTCAGATTCACATGCGGACTAATTCGCATTCGGACTCGGTTACACTCAGACTGACCTGCGTCAGACTCACTGATGCCCACCACACTCATGTTCGCTCACACACGCAGTCTCACTGGTGACTCAGATTCTCTCTCACTCAGACGCGCCACCCATTCCCGGACTCACGCACGATCACAACGATGTGGCAGGCATCGCATCTGAGCCTCCCACGGGGGAACCGCCAGGGGGTATTTCTTGCACGGGCCCATTCGCAGCCAGATCGGTGGACTCTCTCCGGCAGCATGGCGCTTGGCGGGATGCGGAGCCCCACGCCGCGATGTGGCAGGCACGGCGCTTTGGACCTCCCCCGGGGGGAGCCGCCACGGCGAGGCACGGCGGCATCGCACAGGCCAGTTCGCGCCCAGACTGCCAGGATCTCTGAGGGCGAAACGTCGGCTGTGGCGCCCCCCGCTGCCCGAGCTCGAGAGCCACGTGGTCACTGCGGTGAGGCAGGCACAGAACTTGGGCATCCGGAAAAAAACGGTGGCCGCCAGGTGAGACTCGGTCATCGCCAGATCCAGACTTGTATTCCGACCCAGTTGTATGCAGTCAGCCGCATTCAATCTCACTGACCCATTCCAGGCATTCATAGAAAGTGAACTTGCTAGAAAAGATGTGCACATATTGGGACCCCCGCCTCGAATAATTTTGCATGTCGCCCGCGCGTGGACGTCCTGGCAGTGCTTCAAATCACGCGCGCGGCAGCAGTGCAAGGAGGGGCCTTCACGTGGAAGCGTGTAGAAGAGAGCGGCAATGAGCGGAATGGGCTGGCAGCAGGCGGTGGCAATGCCAGTGGCAGAGTGGGGCAACCCAGCAGCATGCGAAGGCAGGAGGGGCCCATTCGGGCCCCTGGCGCACACGCGGCGGGGCAAGTTAGCAGGAGCGACGGAGGCCGCCGAGAGAACAGGGGCTAGCAACATACAGACCTCCCAGGCCAGGCGGGTGAATTACCAGGGCGCCACCACGGCAATTTTCACCGCGTCAGGGCAGCCCTTATCAATGCAAATGAACCTGTGAGCGCACACACTGTTTGTTCCCAGCCCTTGCTGTGGTTGGGCATGTTTTCTGGAGAGAGCACTTGGTCCTCATGCTTCAACTCCCCTTTGCCTCCCTCTTCCGTCGCCTCTCCGCCTACTCCTCGCCCCCAAATTACGTTAGTCACATCTTTTCTCGCTTCTTCTGTTTATAAGTATTCGCATGTGTTTCCTTGTTATGATGTTTCGCCTGATGGCTGTTCTTATTGCTATTATCATCCATGTTATTGTGGTATGACCCGCCATCATTATTTTTTATCATGATGATTACTATTAGTGCAATGACAATTCTCAAGCGTGTTACCATCATCATAGTCGTCGTCATCATCATTAATATTGTGCTTATCAGTTCATTATTATTATGACGATTCGTATTCCATCAGTGGCATTTCTCTTTTTCATCTGTTTAGGTTTGATCGCATTCGATTATTTTTGATTATCATGTTTATTAGTGTTGGAACTATCAACCTACGTGTGTTCATTATGTATATCATGATTTATTGCTTTAGTTGCTAGTGTTATTCGTATTATGTGTCTTCTTCTTCGGCGCCGCGCCGCACGGTGCCCCCACTCACGCCAACGCGTACGCAAGGAAGAACGCAGCGTTCCCGAACCGACGCGCCCGGCGCGCGCAAGCACCAACCACGGGGGCCCACAGGTCTCGGGGAGGGACGAACCCACAGCACGCGCAGGCCGCGGGCCGCGCAGCACGGCGGGGGCGGGGCACCAGGGCCCTGGCGCCCTCTTGCGGCCAGCGGCGGCTGGGCCAGAGAGCGGGGGCGCCAGCTCCGTGGAGGTCGTGCGCAAGCCGCAGCCGCCAGCGCCGGATCTTGCGGGGTCTTGCAGATCCAGGGGCGCACTGACCCGGGCGTGGGCGCATGATCCTGCAGGATCGCAGGATCCTGCAGAGCCTGGCTGGCCCGGGTCTGGATTGACCCGCGTCAGTAGATCCCCGATGTCCTCGGGACTTGGCGGCGCGCGGCCTGCCGCGTAACTAATCGTCGTCGCCGGTGTCCCTGCGGGCGCGACTGCGCTGCAGGGGCTGGGCCTGCCGCAGGGATGCCGGAGCCGGCGCAGCGGGCTCCGTCGGGGCCCTCGCGCGGGGGCGTGGAGCAGGGGACCGCGCAGACACAGCACAGCAGCGTCAGAGGTGGTCGCCATGTGCAACTCAGCTCGCACATGCAGTCTTTTTGCCTCGGGGGCCAGGCTCCCTCCCGTGGGCACCACCGGAGCTGCCCGAGAGCTGGAGCGCCCTGGGCCCCTCACCCCCAGCGCACCCTGGCAGGCTCCGAAGGAGCGTGGGGTGCAGGGCAAAAGCCAGGAGAATTCTGGACCAGTGAACCTGCTACAGTTCTTCCCAGCCGTCATGTGGTGTTGGGCCCTCGTTTTGAGGAGACAGCGCCCCGCGTTCCTCCTCCTCCTCCTCCTCCTCCTCCTCCTCCTCCTCCTCCTCCTCCTCCTCCTCCTCCTCCCCCCTTT
This sequence comes from Prorocentrum cordatum, assembly GCA_963575745.1. Classification (NCBI taxonomy): domain Eukaryota; class Dinophyceae; order Prorocentrales; family Prorocentraceae; genus Prorocentrum; species Prorocentrum cordatum. The sequence continues at coordinate 73,188 of CAUYUJ010017480.1, read as the reverse complement.
CAGCGCCCCGCGTCACCTCTGGCCTCACCTCCCGCCCTCCTCCCTCTCCTTCCCCCTTCTCATCGCTGCCTCTTTCTTTCGCATGTCTGCATCATCATCATCATCATCATCATCATCATCATCATCATCATCATCATCATCATCATCATCATCATCATCATCATCATCCTCATCCTCATCCTCATCCTCATCCTCATCCTCATCATCATCATCTCATCCTCATCCTCATCCTCATCCTCGTCCTCGTCCTCGTCCTCGTCATCATCATCAGCATCAGCATCATCATCAGTATCCTCCTCCTTTTCCTCCCCCTCCTCCTCTTCCTCTTCCGCTTCCTCTTCCTCGTCCTCTTCCTCCTCCTCCTCCTCCTCCTCCTCCTCCTCCTCTTCCTCCTCCTCACCCTCATCCGCATACTCCTTCTCTTCTTTCTCCTTCTCCTCCCGCCCTTCTCCTCATCCTCCTCTTCCTCCTCCTCCGTAGCCGTTTTGGCTCAAGTTCGAAACGTGTGTCTTTGACGCTTCGAACTTGGATGCTGCCGAGCGGTGGCCCAAGCGTCCAGATCGAGGTTAGGCCTCGCATTCCAGTAGTGCGCCCAAGCACGCGGTTTTGTAGCTCCTGCACTCCCTCTCCCAGTTCCCTCGCTCATGCCGGCTGGCGCACATCCATCGGGCGAGCAGCTGGTGGCTGTCCTCGAGTCTCTGACGAACGAGATGAAGGGCATGAGAGCCGACGTCGCGGACGTCAAGAAGCGCCTCGTCGCCGCTGAGGAGCTAGATGTCAAGATCACCGACCTGGAGTTGTCCATGCAGGCAAGCTTCGCGGAGGTTGACGCCGCCCAGAAGGAGGTGTCTGTTGCCTTCGGTCTCCGGCTATCGAAGCTAAGGCAGGACAAATTCGAAACAGAGTTGTTCATTGCCGACGGCGAGCACGCGTCCACTCTGGGCGCTCAGCCGTCGGTGCTTGCGAAGCGGATGCAGGAGAATACCATCGGCCCAGAGAAATCCCTCCGCGAGGTCTCCCGCCCGCCTTCGATTGCCAGTTCTACAGGCGCGCCGCCAGCCAAGTCGAGGAGGACGACGACTGGCTCATATGCTGGTTCGTTCGGGGTTCCTGTCATTGATCTTTCCCGTGGTAATGTGGACGAGACGCGCCGCTGGATCCGTGGCTTTCCCCGCCCCGTAACTGAACCACATCGCCGTAACGTCTTCGACCAGCTGATGGAGAGGATTCCGACTCACTTAGGCGCGGCCATCATTGGCCATTTTCACAAAGTATCACAAGCATTATCAGTTTCTTGCGAGGCCCACACCAGGAAATTCCACGACGGGTTCGTCACCAATCTTGTCAATTTGTCCGGCTACCGCAACAAGTCTGCCCATGCTCTCCGTTGTCGGCGTGGCATGCCGCTCGCAGCCCGCCAGAAAATCGCGTGCTAAGCGCTATGTGGCCTTAAATGCGCAAGCGCCTCGAGCACGAAAAGATCTGGAACCCTGATATCAAGCTCGGCACCACCCCGTTCAAAGGAGCGTCCAGCATCACGAAGGCGAGCGACCACTGGGAGCTGTTCAAGATCTGCGAAGTGCCGCAGGGCCAGCACGCCATCGCCGATTGGATGATCGAGGCCGTTCAGAGCTCCTCTGAGGCCGCTGCTCTCTGAGAGGCCGCTCGCCAAGCACCGCGTGGCGAGAGCCATCCACTCTTTTCTTCTGCCTCTCGTCCCCTTCCTGATTTTGTGGCGTCTGTTTCAGGCTCAGTGTTCCTCTATGGAGAAGCCCATAGTGACGCTTTTGCGCACCCTGTTTATCGCCGTTCGTTGCCACGATGCACCAGAACTGTCTGGAGTTTTCCAGGATTCCGCAAGCTCCTAGTATGTTTGAAGCTGGGCTGCAGAAAACCAGGAGCCAAATCGTCCGAAGCCAGTTTCCCTCCAGGAGTTTCCAGGACCTCTTGTACGATCGAATTCGGTATTGGCACAAACGCTTTCCTGACGAAGTCCGGGATCTATTTCGCCGCCCTGGGGCCCGATGCGCTTCGATCGTCTTAAGCTGGTCGGTCAAAACGTTGGCTTTCTCATCCTGCTAAGTTTGATGCGCAGTATTTCTAATGCCTGGGAGATACCGCCAGCCTACCTAGGGATGCAGGTATGGGTGTCAGTGTATTGGGGGAGATCGGATTTATCATTGCCTTCAACGCCCTGCTCTTCTCGAAGTGATGCGTTCTCATTTGCCTAGTCTCCCTGCCTGGTGGGTCCTGCAGCATAGCCGTAGCTCACGATTTAATATGACACACGTTTATTAAACTTCGCCCGTGCCCGCCAACTCGCCGAGGGAACGTTGAGGCTGATCTGCCGACGAGATGCCAAGGCCAGGTCCATAGCGCGGTAGCAACCAGGTGCGCCAGGCGAAGTTGACCTTCAAGGTGGGAGCCCGCCTCCTCTCTTCCTCCTCCTCCTCCTCTTCCGCCTCCTCCTCCTTCTCCTCTTCCTCCTCCTCCTCCTCCTCCTCTTCCTCCGCCTCCTCCTCTTCCTCCGCCTCCTCCTCCTCTTCCTCCTCCTTCCCTCTCCTTGCCGTCCTCGTCGTTCTCATCGTCCTCATCGTCGTCGTCGCCGTCGCCTTTGTCGCCGTCGTTCTACGAACATCACCATCATCATCATCACCACCATCATCATCATCATCATCATCATCGTCACCGTCATCATCATCATCATCATCATCATCATCATCATCATCATCATCATCATCATCATCACCATCCGCCTCATCATCCGCTTCATCATCCGCCGCATTGTCATCACCATCATCACCACCAGCGACAACAAGAACAGTATTTTTACGACTGAACACGTGCACATCCCAGCCCGCCGCATGTGCACCTCGGCACGCCACTCACCCGTTTCGTGGCCCCACAAAGAGTTCCATTTCATGGCCCCGTGACGACATTTGCTGGCGGTCCTTTGCTCATGGCACACCTCTCGCACATTTTGTCGCCGCATACCGAGCTCCAGCGAATCGGCCCCAGCGGCTGCGATTGCATGCGTCTTTCACGGCCCCTGCGGCGCTCTCTCACGCGGTCCTTCGCTGCGTAGAGAGCTGCGCTGGAGGCCCCACCGAAACCGTTCGCGTGCATTTGTTGGACCAAAGCACAGTGCCAGCGCCAGTGCGAGGAGGAGGGGAGAGGGGAAAAGGGATGACCCCTGTCGGTGGGGCCAGGAGGGAGGCACAGGGACCGACCCCCCCACCGACACACGGTTCGCGTCCCCAACAGGAGCGCCACTGAAGGCCCCTAAGGGCGAGTTTCGCGTACATCTCACTTGGTCCAGTCTGGCATGCTTGTCCCACGCTCCGTGGCCCCGCTCCGCCTGTCCCGTCCCTCCTCCTTCCTGCGGCGCGCTACCCGCGAGGTGGCCATAGCCCGCGCGAGTCGCAGCAGCATGTGGTTGGGCCTTTCAGGTTAACTGTGTGCCCTTGTCCCTTCCGGGTGCAGTGCGGGTGCGCGTGTGCCGACGCAGACAGTGCGTGCTTTTGTTTGCGGGGCGGTTTTTCGTCGCGGAAGCGGGGACATAGGGATTGCTTTGGTTTCACTGGGGCTGCCGCGTCGCTTCGCCCCTGCCCCCGTCCCGCCGGCTCACAAAATAGTCTGCCAGCGTGAACCGAGGTGGGGCGCAAAACTTTCCTAAGTCAACAAGCTAAGTGATGAGATTGTGCAGGGAGGGCAGCGGCACGGCAAAGCTTAATTTTGAAGTGCGGAATACGATTTTATTGTCTTGGTTGGGGCGCAGCACTGCGGTCGACCGCTACACCCGAGAACAAAACCCGCTGTTTTCCAAGATTCTTATCGGCTTCGTAACAGGAGGAATCTAACACACGCTGACGACGCGAACGCGCGGGCCGGATCGGGCGCGCGAGTCCTTCATGCGTATGGCAACGTCGAGGTGGCACGCGCCAACTACAACAAAAAACAAAAGTCCGGACGCCCGTAACTGGAGACCCGGACCCTAACACATAGACGCCGGCGCGCGAACCTTACCATGCGAGTCGGGTCTGGCAGGCGGGACAATAAAGTGGAGCGCCTCGTCGAGTCGGCACGCCTGCACACTAACTGACGAGTCGGGTCGGTTAATCCGTGGTAATAGATAGTCGAATTGGCAGGCGCGGGCTCAAACAGGAAAGACCGTTTCAACAAGCGAACCATACCACTGAAGCCCAAACGCCCTAATTTTCACACGCTGCCTAGGGGCTTAAGACAAGATGCAGGACACCCTGACCTTAGCACCCCGAAAAATTAACCCCGATACGTTCACAAATATCCCCGAATACGCCAAACCCACACGCGAACACACTGACACATTGATCGGCACCGGACGCTTTCAGAAACGGCTGCAATCGTTGATGCCTTGGGTTTTGCGCCCCTCTTGGAGTACGTTTCTTCATTGCTTGGGGCATTACGGGCGTCATGGCCCCTGGCCCTCCCCCTCCCATGATGTAACGCTCCCCCCCTCCCCAGTGCGTTCCGGGCGCTGCCGCCGTACGCACCGTGATCCGCTTGGGAATCCGCGTAGGAGTTTGGTCCGCAGTCGTCGTCGTCGTTGTCGTCGTCGTAGTCGTCGTCGTCGCGGTCGCTCGTCGCTCGTCGCTCGTCTCTCGTCGCTCATCGTTGTCGTGCGCGCGGACGCAGCTGGAGCCTGTGTTTCCCGTCCGGGTCGATGACGGCAATCATCTGTGGAGGGGGCCGATGACGTCACGTTTCGCGCTGGCGGCGTCTGGGAATGCTTGGGAATGACAGCGAACGGGTAGCAGCAGCATGTCGGGGGCGATCTGCACCACAACGTTTGTGTACACCACAGTGCCTGCGTGCACCACAGCGTCTGTGTACACCACGCCGCCTCAGTACACCAAAGCAGCCGCGTGCAACACAGCGCCAATGTGTGCCACAGTGCCTGCTGGCACCAGAGCGCCTGCTTACACCACCTCAGCCGTGCGCAACACAGCACCACTTTTCACCACAATGCCTGTGTGCACTACAGCGCCTGCGTACACCACGGCGCCTGTGTGCACCACAGCAACTGTGTGTAACAAAGCACCATGGTTGCATAAAGGATTTTGTAAACAATCCTTTTGGCAAAATGGAACGCCTGTGGGTTCAACAAAGAACAATTTTTAATATAGGATTCGGCAAGGGATCCTTGTGGAGAAAGAAGCGAGTCCTGAGTACGCCCGCCTCGTCGTAACTCCTCCCATCTGCGTCCAGGAGGTTCTAGCTAAATTGGCCGTCCGAAACCCAAGTGGACTTTTTCAATGGACTATTATGCGGTGCGCGCTGAGATGAGCACGTGCGCTGTGTCGCCGACCCGCACGACAGGGGGGAAGGATGAGGGAAGAGGAGGAGGAGAAAAAGGAGGAGGAGGAGGACGAAGACGAGGAGGAGGAGGACGAGGAGGAGGAGGACAAGAGGAACCCTTCTAGCTTTCAGTTTGGATCCTTGCGAAACTGATGTGCGTTTGATTGGCTTGCCGTCGGCGAGGATGCACGCGTTTGCTTTGTCGCAACCCGTGGCGCTAGATGTTTGGAAGTCCTCGCGTCGTCGTGTGCGACAGGAGCGAGAGTGAACACTGGCTG
>CAUYUJ010017480.1:50000-57473 GCA_963575745.1 Prorocentrum cordatum | reverse complement strand
GCGACGAACCACGAGCGACGACGACGGACGACGAAGACGACGACGACGACGACGACGACGACGACGACGACGACGACGACGACGACGACGACGACGATTACTACTACTACTACTACTACTACTACTACTACTACTACTACTACTACTACTACTACTGCTACTCCTGCTACTGCTCGTATTACTACTACCACTGCTCGTGTTGCTCTTGCACTTGTTGTTTCCATTCGCCTGTGCGATCCTTCTGTATTCTTCCTATCGTCCAGTACGTCTTGTATTGAGTTGCAATATTTCTAGTCGTCGCAGTCGCAGGAACGTCATCAGGAGTACTTCTAGTATAGTTGTTTGTCGTATAGCTTTCTTATTACAAGCGCGGCTCGTAGTCTCAGTCATACTACGAGTTCCTCGTACCCGTATCAGGATCATTCAGCCGATGGTTCGTCTGATCATTCTCTTTTGTTTTGCTGCCCTTTCGTTTGTTTGTGGTTTTTGTTGGTGTTTTGTTTTAGATTTCGTTTTCTCTAGCGTTTTCTCGATTCTGCTCAGGGCCCTTCTTGCGTTTCTTGTTTGTCGTCTTAGTAAGATCCCTGGACGAGGCCACGCGCTGTGCGACTTTGTGACAGGCGAGCCCTTCGACCGAAATACAACAACGGGCAGGAATAACGGGAGGACGCCCTCTCTCGCCGCACTGGGTCATCATAGTCTCCAGACTTTCTCTGCCTGGCGTTTTTTGGCAGCGTGGACTTGCTGGAGAAGCCGCCAGGCATGGTCACCCAGGGCATGGTGCGATGGCGGCGCTATCCCACACAGACACCTGCATGTTGCCGGAGACTATCACCACAGATGCAATATACTAGTTGGGGCTGCTCAGGGTGCGACAGGTGCTACACTCCCAAGTTTCCCTTCGCATGCTCATTGCGCAGCCGCCTGGCGATGGCGTCAAAAATGCGCGTGTAACTATATATCTTGGCGTGCCACTTGCCTGCGACGCGGGGGCGGGGACGTAATCGACGAGGCGTCGAGGGGGCGAGCCGGGAGGTCTTTCAAATGACTAGGACGAATTAAAGAATCATGCGCCAATTGGGGGAGTCCGAAAGTTTCAAATATCACAGACGCGCGGCCAGCAAACTGTTTTCTGATTCGGGCTTTGTTTGGTCATGAAAAACATACGGGGCGCGACTGAGCGCTTTTACTTGCCGCTGCAGGCGCAAAGTGTCCGGCGCAACGCGCCCCTGCATCTCGAGGGCGGGCGGCGCTGGCGCCAAGGACAACGCTGGGCTGGGGGACGCCATCTGTCCGACGATCTACTCACTTTGGAGAGAGAGAGAGAGAGAGAGAGAGAGAGAAAACAAAAAAAAAAAAAAAAACGCGTGCATGCGAGTTTCTTTGCGCGGAAACAGTTTTCTGGCCAAGCGAGTACTGCGCGATGGCACTGGCGCGCGAAAAACTTTGGCGATGCGTAGTCGAAGGGGCCGCTTGGACGAGCGCCGAGAGAATGAGGTATTAGAAATGACACAATGTATGAATCAGGTTAATGTTACCCGTCGTCGTCCTCCTTCTCCACTGGCCCTCCGGCGCGCACGTGGCGCGTCTGAGCTGTCTGGCCGCGCGTTTGGCGCGCGCTCCATCCGCCGAGGCATGCGTTCGTCGGGGGCTCGCCGCGCTGTGCCGGCGCGCCCTGCTGGGCGCGTGGCTTCGCCGACTAACTGACTCGCAAATCGGGAACTTGTCTATCTGGCTGCCCAGAAGCACCCCCACTTAACCCTTCTGGGAGCTGCGCCGCGCTTCGCCTCGCGCGAAGAAATTAGGCGAGGACAGCGGCAGGTGGCCTGGGCGGCGTTGCTAGGCGGCAGTTTCTGCGATCAGGGCAAAGGTCTGCTCCGGAGATTGGCTGCGTCAGCGAATCGGCCGTGCCGCAGGCCTTCTGGAAGTCCACCGGACGCTGCTCGTCGAGGCCCGGACAGGGATCCCCCCCTCTGGAGCCCAAGCTCGGGGGAAGGGGGGAGGGGGCGCGTGTCCTGCTCGCTTTGTTTTCGCGCCCGACAAGCCTGGGGGCCGGCGAACTTGCCCGTTGCGCAGCTGCCACGCGCACGCCCTTCGCACGCGCCCCAGCGAGGCCCCCAAACGCACTACTGGCGCGAGTTCCCCGCGGCGTCGGGGGTCCAGTAGGGTCGCGTTCCGCGCGGGTTCCAACAAGACTCCTTGTTCAGCTGGGCTCAATCAAGCAGCTGCCCCCCCCAATGGGTGCTTGTGCGGCGCGTAGCGTCGCGCCTGGGTGATGATTCGCGCCCAGCGGTCGCGGCGCATGCCCCCCCCCAGAGGCTGGCGTCAGACGAGCATGGCCCTCGGGCTGTTCGCTAATGAAATGTTCGATCTTGGGTGCAGCGCCCACTGCTTCGCAACCCCTGATAGGAGTTGCCCTCGCTGGTAGTCTTTATGGCTCACGCCGTCCTGGCTGAAGACCTACTGGCCTGGACCGGCCATTCATCTCTCCCGCCACTTCTCATGAATATACTGTGTTTGCTCTGAGTCTGGGAGTCCCGGCAAAAGTTCTCTCGCCCACTTCTCTGCGGATTTGCCTTGGTGGTCGCGGGGAGGGTCGCCGACTCCATTGGCCGATGGCGTGGGTCGCGGGCGTATTTGCCCCCTGCGGGCATGGTAAGGCGGCGGCGTTCGCACTCCCTCGCGGATGTCAGGCTGCGGCGGCGCGCGCGACGATGGCGCGCTTGGGGGTGCAACCAGAGAGCTGCGAAATCTTTGGTTTCGGCACGTTCGCTGCGGGATGGGGCCGGCCGGTCACCGGGCTACCCTTCGAAGCTTTAGCTGGTAACTGCGTTAATCCAACGGCGTCCACATCGCCTTCGATGCGGCGCGCAGTCCAGCACTGGCCCCGGACGACGCGGGAAAACTTGAAGCCCTCTGGTCCAGGCAGTCCGGAATGCAAGACTTCTAGACCTTGCGGTGGCTGTTCGGCGCCCCCCGTGGATGGCCATTACCAACGAGGCAACATCCACCAGGAGCGATTCCAGAAGCGGCGCTGGCCCATGACGACGCGAGACAATTTGAGCCCCTACGCCGTCTCACCCACTGTGGACCGGATGTCTGCTACAACCTCGCCGCGCAGTCTGGGATGAACGACTCGTGAACTGCAGCGGGTGTTTGGTGTCTCCAGTGGACCACCACAGCTATTACACACGCCAGGGGCCGGGACGATGTGCGCAGCGAGCCAGGGCGCCATGGAGTCAGAGCGACGGGCAGTGCGGCATCTTTCGTTTCGACTCTCGACGTACTCTCTAGATCCGCTTGTCGTGACGCAATCTCTATGACGGCCTTTGCTCCCGATCCCCGTCGCCTTGACACTTCCATTGTTGCGTTTTTTTTTTTTCCCCCCTGCGCGGGCGCACGCCAAGCCGAGACCGCCGCGCGGGGCCCCTGCAGTGGCCCGCCGCCCGCCGCCGTCGGCCTAGGCCTCAGGCCCGCCGCCGCCCCCGTCCGCCCCGCCTGCCGGCGGGCGGCCGAGCCTGGCCTCACCTCGGCGCCCACCGCCTCCGCCGGCCCCTGGCGGGCCCCAGCCAGCCGCAGCCCGCCGCCTCCGCCTCCGCCCCCTCGCAGCGGGGCTCCGCCAGCCGCGGCGCCTCGTCTCGCTCCTGGCGCGGCTGCGCTGCGGGCCCCCCCGTCCGGCCGCTCCGAGAGTCGCGGGCGTTCTAGCCCCACCCTCACTCGGGGCCCGCTCTGGCGTGCCTCCCCGAGCCCCTCCTAGCCGAAGGGCGGCGGGGCCCCCGCGCTGCCGCACTCCGCCTCCTCGCCCCAGCGCCCGCCTCCTCCTCCGCCTCCTCGGCCTCCGCGGCCTCCGTCGCGGGCCCAGCCGCTGGCGCCGGCCCGCCGCCGCCAGCCGCCGCCGGCCGCCGTCGCCCCCTGCCGCGCCGGCGTCCGCGCGGGCCCCGCCGTGCTGCTCCTGGTCGCCGTGGTGGTGGTGGTGGTGCTGCTGCTGCTGGTCGCCGTGCTGGTGGGTGTGGCGCTGCTGGTCGTAGTCGCAGTGGTTGTGGTGGTGGTGGTTGCTGCTGCTGCTGCTGCTGCTGCTGCTGCTGCTGCTGCTGCTGCTGCTGCTGCTGCTGCTGCTGCTGCTGCTGCTTGTTGTCGCTGTTGTGGTAGTGGTTGTCGTGGTGCTGCTGGTCGCTGTGCTGCCCCTGGTCGCCGTCGTGGTGGTGGTGGTAGTGGTATCCGTGCTGGTGGTGGTGGAGCTACCAGGCTCGCCCAGCGCCCTCCCCATGCAGAAGTGGGTTTCAATTCAGAAGACCACCCCAGAAGTCGGATCCAGGCCTCCGGCCCCAAGCACCTGACGTCAGCTCCAGCGCCCTGGTCGGCATCGGGCGCCCCGGGCAAACCATGGGCGCGCCGCCTCTCCGACACCGACCCCAGCCCTGCCCTTTTCCTTCCCGCTCCAAGTCCGGGCCCGCAATCAAGCGTTCGATTGAGACCCCCGGCCCTGCGCCGCCCTTCGCGTTCCGGCTCCGACTCTGGGCCCCTGACGCCGTGACTGTCGGCGCGAATTTAATCGATCTCGAGATGCGCGCGCCCACTGGCGCTATGGAGTCAAGGTTTCGGTTTCGTGCTTTGCACAGGCGCGCCCAAGACTCGAGCAGCAGCAGCAGCAGCAGCAGCAGCAGCAGCAGCAGCAGCAGCACTAGCAGCAGCACTAGCAGCAGCACTAGCAGCAGCACTAGCAGCAGCACTAGCAGCAGCACTAGCAGCAGCACTAGCAGCAGCACTAGCAGCAGCACTAGCAGCAGCACTAGCAGCAGCACTAGCAGCAGCACTAGCAGCAGCACTAGCAGCAGCACTAGCAGCAGCACTAGCAGCAGCACTAGCAGCAGCACTAGCAGCAGCACTAGCAGCAGCACTAGCAGCAGCACTAGCAGCAGCAGCAGCAGCAGCAGCAGCAGCAGCAGCAGCAGCAGCAGCAGCAGCAGCAGCAGGAAGTCGTACTCCCAGTGGCGCGTGGGACACTGGTGGAGAAACTGTAACTATACAGGTCCACTGCAACTGCAACTAGGCAGGGGAGGCGGCGCCAATTACGGATTTTGACGCTTGTGTCGCACAAGTATGGATGCACAGCGTTTTGGGTGGCACGCGTGGGCGTTGTGACGCAAGCGGTGTTTCGCACGTCCAGCGATGCTCGTATTCAGGCTAGTTTTTGTGCTTGGGGTCCTGCCTGTCTTCGGTATGGGGTACGTCGCGCTGTTGCACTGCCTGTCTCCAACGCGCGGGGGGCGAACAAGTGGGCCTCGGGCCCGAGCCCCCCCATCACCCCAGCAAACGCGGTAGCAGCTTTGTGTGATCTGGGCAGCCCAAGACTAGAACCGGAATGCTGGCGTGCAAGGAGCGCGCGACTGGGCGCTCGAAGCGCTCCAGAACCGGGGTCTTGATGCAAGGGCGACCGCGGTCGCACCAGGACTAAGTCCGTTTCCTACAATGGTGGAGGGCTTCAATCCTGCCACGTCGCTTCCCCATGGACGGGGCCAGGTGCTTACGATCCAACGCTATTATCTACCCCTCTCGCCCGACTGTCACTCGATTCGGCGACGACCCCGTCGCGTCGTTCTTTCGGGCTCCTGGGCAAGCGCGCTGCCGCAGAAGATGGGCCGCTTCCTCCAAACCCAAACTCCGTTGCTGGACCTGGCGCCCCACGCGCTCCTGGCGCCCCCGACCCCCCGTCAGTAGCCCCCCAGGATCCCCCACATCTGGCGCCCGACGCACCCCGCCCCCAGCTCCGCCAGCGCGTCCGCCACAGGACGAGGCCGGCGCCTTTGATGCCGCGCCGCCACATGGCCCGGGGGCCCCACCACCGGGCGAAGCCGACGCTGCCGACACCGCGTCATCGCATGCTGCAGCCTGGATGACCAGGACAGGATGGAGGGTGATGATCTGTTGGCACGCAGGAGCTCCCACATATCGACGGCGAGGGAAGGGGCGGCGACCCGCGTCTCCCAGCTCCCCCGCCCGCGGCTCCAGGAGGAGGAGGAGGAGGAGGAGGAGGAGGAGGAGGAGGAGGAGGAAGAGGAGGAGGAGGAGGAGGAGGAGGGGGAGGAGGAGGGGGTGGAGGGGGAGGAGGAGGAGGAGGAGGAGGAGGAGGAGGAGGAGGAGGAGGACCAAAATAGACCTAGGATGCGTCAGCGGTGCTGCAGCCCACCCTCCCGCCCCAAGTCCATCCCCATCCATTGGCGCTCCGACAGTTTTGTTTCGAAGCACGGGTCCGTGCAGATGAAAAGCAGCCGCATGATTGCATGGTCGCTGCAATTCGGACGTCGTGTGCGGGCCTTGTGGGGGCTGTTCAGAAAACGAGTTCGAGCGCGGAAGCCAACAGACCTGGCGGGCGTTCGGGACAACCGCGAGAAGAGAAAGGGGTGAGCCGGGAAAGCGTCTCTGTTGCAAGAAGCCTTGAACAGGAGGGTGATTTTGGAATACTTCGGACAAGACTCGAAAATATGTGTTTGCACTTGTTCCACGCAATTTTGATTGCACCCAATTTGGCTGGTACAGTGTGCGGGCCGTTGCGGGAGCAATCACAACTTCTTTGCTCGCAGGAAGTTCAATGCGGCTTGCTACTTTCCGGGTCCGCACACCGCTTGGGCCTTAAAAAGTTCAAGGGGGGAGCCGGAATCCGATCCCGGCCCGGGAGGGGGGGGGACTGTGCTTACATTGTCGGGATCCCGCAATGGGGGTGTGTGCCCAGGGGGCGGTGCGCGTACGATCGTTCTTTGCACCGAGCCGCCCAAAACGGATGCCCCCCAGCCGCCAGCAGCTCCCGATAGTTTCCGATAGGTGGGGCATGCAGGGGCAGGCGTTTGTCTGCGGCGGTTCGGTACACCAGCGGATCGAGCTCATGCCCCCCCTCAGGGTCCCCCCCCCCTCTGGTGGATCCCGACATTGATTGCGCCAGGCCCCTGCGGCCACACAGGAGGGGGCGCCGACCCTGCCCCGGCCCCATCGTCTCCTCCATGCTCGCTCCTTGAGCGGCTCCCGCCGGCTTATCTTCGAGCCCGCGCCGGCCCAGATGGGTCACGAGATGGGCTGTGGCAGAGCTGGGGGATCTTTCGGATCGGCGCACTAGGTCCCTACAGGCCTTCCTTTCCACGGTGAGAAGCGTCCTCCTCCTCCTGTTTTTCCTCCTCCTGTTCTTCCTCCTCCTCCTCCTCCTCCTCCTCCTCCTCCTCCTCCTCCTCCTCCTCCCTCGTCCTCCTCCTCCTCCTCCTCCTCCTCCTCCTCCTCCTCCTCCTCCTCCTCTCTCCTCCTCCTCCTCCTCCTCCTCCTCCTCCTCCTCCTCCTCTCCTCTGCTCCTCCTTCCTCCTCCTCTTTCCTCCTCCTCTTCCTCTTATCCTTCCTCCTCCTCCTCCTCCTCCTCCTCCTCCTCCTCCTCCTCCTCCTTGCTCTCACGGACGAGCTTTCACAGGCTTGCCCTGGGGGGCCGGTCCCTCC
>CAUYUJ010017480.1:0-47500 GCA_963575745.1 Prorocentrum cordatum | reverse complement strand
GGTTTAGGGTTAGGGTTAAGGTTTAGGGTTAGGTCATAGGGTTTAGGGTTACGGTTAAGGTTTAGGGTTAGGTATAGGGCTAGAGTTTAGGGTTAGGGTTAGGGTTAAGGATTAGGGTGTAGGGGTTAGGGTTAGGGTTAGGGTTTAGGGTCAGGGTTTAGGGTGTAGGGTTTTGGGGGTTAGGGTTTAGGGTTAGGGTTAGGGTTTAGGGTTAGGGTTTAGAGTTTAGGGCTAGGGTTTAGGGTTTAGGGTCAGGGTTGGGGTTGAGGTTAGGGTTTAGGGTTAGGGTTAGGGTTTAGGGTTTAGGGTGAGGGGTAGGGTTGGGGTTAGGGTGTAGGGATAGGGTTGAGGGTTAGGGTTAAGGGTTCAGGTTTAGAGCTTAGGTTAGGGCTAGGCTTAGTGTTAGGGTTTGGGGTCAGGGTTAGGTCTACGGTTAGGGTTTAGGCTTCGGGTTAGGGATTAAGGATTAGGGTTCAGGGTTTGGGTTAGAGGTTAGGGGTTCGGGGGGGTCGGGGCGGGAGTGGTAGGGATGGGGTTCCGGAGCCGGGGCGCGAGCCGGGGAAAGGGGGGGGGGGGGGGGGGGGTTCGCCGACGGGTTCGGGAAGGGGGGGGGGGGGGGGGGGTTCGCCGACGACGGCTCGGGCAAGGGGGGGGGGTCGCCGGACGACGGCTCGGGCGGGGGGGGGGGGGGGGGAGGGGTCGCCGACGACGGCTGGGCAAGGGGGGAGGGGGGGGGGGGGGGGTCCGACCCCCCCCCCCCTTTGGGTGATCCAGCGGCGCGCCCTCTAGTTTTCCAGCCCAAGCGATTTCAGACCTCTCGATGCAACAGCCGAACGCCCCCTGATGCTTCTGGATTATCTTCTTCACGAGCTCTGTTGCTCTGCTACAGCCCGAGTTACGCGCGCTAATCAAGAGCACCTCTGAAGATAACTCAAACGAAACGAATAGTTTCCTAAACCCAGCTCGAGTTTCAGACCGAGTTCAGACCTCTGCATGCGACAGGCGGACGCGTCTGATGTCTCCGAATCGATTCCTGTGATTACCAGCCCTGCAGCTCCCCTACAGCCCGAGTTAACTGCAGGAAACCGATAGCATCTTTTAGGATGACTCGAACAATACGAACAGGTTCGCGGACGGAGTTCGGGCAGCAGGCCGAGTTCCGAGCTCTGGCTTCCACAGGCGGACGCGTCTGATGTCTACAAATCGATTGCTGTCCCCAGCAGCACTGTAGCCCCTACAGCCCGAGTTAAGTTTAGAAAGCGACAGTACCTCTTCAGATGATTCGAACAATACGAATTTCGCGATTCTAGCTCGGGCAACAGGGCGAGTTCAGAGCTCCCGATTCAACAGACGAACGCGCCTGATGATTCCCAATCGATTTCTGTGACTATAAGCTCTGTAGCTGCCCTACAGCTCGAGTTAAGCACAGAATACCGAGAGCGTCTGTCAAGATGCCTCGGATAATACGAATAGGTTTTTGAACCTAGCTCGGCTAGCAGACCGAGTTCAGGCCTCTGGGTTCAACAGGCGAACGCGCCTGATCATTCTACATCGATTAGCTGTGCTCACCAGCTCTGTAGCTGTCCTGAAGCTCGAGTTATGTTCAGAAAACCGACAGCGCGTATCAAGATGACTCGAAACGGCCGATCCCGCCTGCCTGCTTTTTGGCAGTCAAAGGTACCCGATCGAGCTGAGATCAAGACGGCGAGCGGGAATAAGATCTAATATCATGGGAAAAAAATACTAGAGCTCTAACGAATGGTTGAATTTCGAGAACAAAATTTTCAACCGACCAAAAGTCACCAAAAGGTCCGTCGAGATTTTTCTTGCCAACTAGCTCTCCAACGCCCCGGAATTACTCTTAGCTTCCAGCAATAATTTGCTAAGGGGAGCTCTACGAGTTATTGGTCGCCTGCAGGGCTTACTGGATAAGCTCGGGGAGAAGTCGCATTGTTCGGAGAGCTCTGGCTACAGTTCCGCAGATGAGTCACACTCGTCTATCTCGTCGCGTGGTTCTCGGAGTGGGCAGGGTCTGGAGATGTCATCCGAGCTGGCTGCTACTATTGACGACAAGATTTCTTCTGCGGTCAACGCTGCTGTGTTTCCTGCGATGGTCGACGAAAAGATCAATGGAGCCATTCGGGACGTCTATCAGTCTTTCCCGGCCATGGTCAAGGAATCAATTCAGAATATTGTTGATTGGTCTATTGAATCTTGCTTGTCTCAAGGTGTTGAAGGTAGGCTTCTTAAGGTTCTTGATTTGATGAAGGCTTCAGAGCAGCAGCTTACTGTGCAGATTGCCGACATCGAGTCGGAGCTCCGCGCGCTGCGCAGCCGCTCGGCGGAATTCTCGGTCGAGCTCAAGGCCCTTGCCGCTCGTGTCGAGGTTCAGGCTGCTGCTCGTGCTGGTCCGCAAGGAGGCACCACGGGCGCTGGTGTCTGCAAGTACGGTAAGGCTTGCCATCGACGTGATTGCGTGTTCGACCATCCGCAGGGGCGCACGATTGATGAGGGTTCAGAGAAAGCGAAGGCGTCGAGTGCTTCGCAGCCTCCCTCTGGACAGGCAGGCGATGGCCCAATGCGGATCAATCCGCGTGCCTCGCCAATAAATTATTCGAAGTTTGAGAATATTGTATTCGAGGACGCTATTGACGACCTTCTCGGCGGTACGCTCGGCACAGATCCCACGGTCATTCTCCCACCTGAGCCCGGTGTCGATGCAGGGCTGTGCAGGCAAATCAATATCTTGGATGGGTGGTGCTTCTTCTTCGACCTGCCCGTCGCGGTCTTGGGGTTCATTGAGCCGGCGTTTTCCTCGCATACTTGTTGTTCGTCTTCTTCTTCCTGGATTTTCTTTTCATTGAGGTTATTATGTAGGGGGCTTCCGCCATCTCTCATTCACCACGCGGGGTGGGCGGATTGTCTCCCGTGTCATGTCACAGACTTTCCTTGGGCACGCTCCTCCTCCTCCTCCTCCTCCTCCTCCTCCTCCTCCTCCTCCTCCTCCTCCTACTCCCCCTCCTCCCTTTGAAAAGCGAACGCTATATGGCCGCCCAGCGCAGGGCCGACGAGGCATGGGGCCGCTTCAGCATAGCCGTCCAGTCCACGGTGCAGACAGTCGTCGACATGCTCACGGGCGACGAGGGCGCGCATTGGCAGGCCGCGATCTTCACAGGATGGAAGCACGACGCCTGGTACGCTGCCAGCCGCCCTCACAGGAAGCCGCAGGCCGCCGGCGCTCACTGCGCCACCAAGGGAACGGAGGAGGTGATCCAGCGGATCACCCATGCCAGCGCCAACGACAGGACCAGCTACAAGAGCCACAAGGTAGCCAACGAGCTGTGCACACTCCGGCGCCTGAGCTGGCTAGAGACCCACGAACGAGACACTTGCAGAGAGGCGCTTGACCTGCGAAGGAAACTCCAGAGGCAGATGCCCGAGCTCAGCTCGCCCCAAGCATGCGGGCCACCGACGCCCAGCTCGCCCGCCAGAGGCGTGTGGAAGCGGCTATCGCCATGGCCACTGGCACACTTACCCGCAACGACCAGAAGGAGCAGCTGGACAGATGTCGCACTCTCCTGCGCAGCTCAGAACAGGCGGCTTCCAGGTGGCTCAAGGGCGGCATGCCGAGAGACACTGCGGTCAGGGAGGGTGGCGCGGTATCCACTTCGAACACCCAGGCGCTCGAGTTTCTGGCTCGCCGGTGGCGCAAGGTGTGGGACCGGGAGCTGCCAGGCATTGACGAGGCCAGACGTCGTCTTCGGGCGTGGGTCCCGCACCTCCAGGAAGAGCCTTGGCTGCCGCTCGACCGCGGGGCGATATGGGCCGTGATGGCAGAGCAACGGGGGAAAGCTGCAGGGCCCGATGGCTGGGCGGGGGATGAGCTCCATTCGGCCAAATTCGCCGCCGACAGCTTCACCTCCCTGTGCACCGCCTTCGAGACGCTCGGGGTGGCGCCAATTGGGTGGAGGGGTTCCAGGCAAACCCACCTGCCGAAGGAGGAAGCCGATGCCGAGGGCAGCTTTCTCGACGCAGAGGCGTTCCGCCCCGTCTCAGCGGGCTCGGCATGGTACCCGGCGTGGGCAAGCGCTCGAAGCAAAACACCTTGCTGCAGGAGGTAGCTCAGCCTGGGGTTGGACGGGGACATGAAGGGCGCGAAGCCCGAGAAGGAGGTGCACGACGCCCTGGCGGAGCTACCCTCTGAGGCCGCAGCGGGAGCATTTTACACATCTTGGGACTACTTCCTGGCGTTCGACATGATGCATCCACGCCTCGTGAGAGAGGCCCTGCACTTGCTGGGCATGCCGGGGGAGCTCGTCAGCATCATCACAGGCATCTGGAGCGACCAGGACAGGCACCTCCTCCTCGGCGGGTGCGCCCACCCACAGGCGCAGCACGTCGGCGCGAGCATCCCCTAGGGGCACCCGTGGAGCCCGATGAGCCTCAGCGCCGTGCTGCTGGGTGCCCTGCGAGAGGTGAAAGCGACCTGCCCTTCAGTGGCCCACCAGCTCTACGTGGACCGCTGGACATGGGAGAGCCGTAGCCTGAGCGACATAGTCGGCGCCGCCAAGCTGTGGCGCGAGCGGGGGGGCACTCTGGCATGCGTGAAAATGCAACGAAGGAGCAGTGGTTCCACAAGGACCCGCAGGAACGACGGCGACTGGCTGCCCACCCAGACATTGATCCCGAGCGGGCTAAGGACCACCTCGCTGTGCTCGGCACCACCATCACGGGTGGAAAGCGCAGACCAGAGACAAAAAAGGAGACAGCAAGGTGGACCGCAGCCGCCGCGCAGGCCCGGCGCGCGCTCGCTCGCTTCCGTACGACGCCCTCCCGAAGCAGCGGATCATCGAGTCGGCGGCGATGAGTACGGATGGCACGAGACCGTACCAACTGCCGCTGGGTGCGACCGCTTGCGGTAGCTCGTGTCCCAGGCAGCCGAGATTCCACGACACGCAGCAGTGGAACTCCGCACCCTCGTCATGGGGCACCGATCGGACGCGAAGTACCGATGCCAACAATCGGCGGTCACGGCTGTAGCCTGCGCCCAAAGGAAGCAGGATGGAAGCCGCGGCGACTTGCCACGCCTCCCACTGACCAAGAGCGGCCTGCCCAGGGCTCTCACCAAGCACTTGCGCTGGGCAGGGAGGAAGCCCCATGCCACCCGGCAATGGGCGTGGGTCCATGACAGCATCGAGGCCTGCTTCTCGCTGCGGCCGAACGACGACGACTGGGTGCACCCCAAGCGGCTTGCCCACTACCTGAGAGAAGCGTGGCGCTGCCACATTCACCAGGCAGGAACGGCGGGATGCACCCCTCGCGCAGCTGGTCGGTTACGATTCCAAGAGGGCCAAGGCCATCCAGGACATGTACAACACCGACGCCAAGAAGGCTCGCAGGATCTTCGTTGGAGCGGTGATCAGCCTGGCCAAATGCCACGTCCAGATCAAAGGTGCTACTGCATCCGGGTGTCCACGGCGTGGCGTTGGCTATGTTACACTCAGTCATATGTTATGGCATTGTCCCTCGATCCCTGGTGCTGCTCGCAGGCCCCGCTACGGAGGCATCGACCACGTTTAGACGCGGCCGGGCTGACCCACCGGCGCCAAGGCGCACGAAGGCAGGGACGGAGAGGTCTTTGAGTGGTTCTGTAACGTGAACAAGGCGATTCTCGACAGCAGGCACCGAAGGGGCGGTGACGTTCCTGACAACCACTGACATGACGCCTAGCTAGGCTAGGCCCTGTGGGTGTTAATCCCAAACTCACTCACGTAGTCAGCTTTCTACTACGAGCGCTATATGGGCATGCCATTCGGACGGGGGCCTCCGTTTCGGAAAGGAGCTGCCTTGAACAGGAAGTGGCCTGCATGCATTTCCGCGCGCCAGGCGACGCGACAAGTACGATCGTAGAGTCCAGCGAGGTGTCCAGCAAGAGCTCCGTTTTGAAATGGATCAGCCACACGCAGGGGGGGGTAGGAGGAGGGGGGAAGACTTCTTGGAAGCACCCCTGCTTCTTCGAAGTCGCGGGCCTTATCGGTAGATGTAAGGCTGGCGCCTTCTAAGCAGCAGGAGTGCTTCTAAGAAGCCTTCCCCCCTTCCCGTACCCCCCTGTGCGCGCCGCCAAAAGGAGCCGGCCCCACCCGTGTAATTGTTGCACATGTCTACCCCTCGGGTCAGCAATCCCAGAGAAGCTTCAAGCTAAAACCCCGCTTTGAACCACCTGTGCAAGTGTCGCATGTCTTAGGCTTCGGGCCGTCTCTCAGGAAGCCTGACGCGATAATCACAGCTAGGAAACGCACCGCCCACAGTCCTTGCAGTTGCGGCGAATGAGCAAGACGAGTGTGCGCAGCGGCGAGAGCCCCGGTTAGAAAAGGACCCTGTCCTCCATCCTTGTAGCTGCTGCAGGCTTTCAAAGCGAGCGTGCGCGGTTCCAGGGGAAGAGCCTTTCTTTAACAAGGACCCGCCTTCAATCCGTGTAAATACTGCAATTTTCAAGCTTGCGGGAAATATTTGCAACTCCAGGTTTCAGGAGGAACTCTCAGGCGAGAAGCCCCGGGCAGGGCTCACTTCGATTTCTCCGATTCGATTGGATTCGATTTCGATAGACTCCGATTCCGATCCGAGTGCACTTCGGATTCCGGTTGGGATCCGATTTCCCAATCAGTGGAGGCCCACTAGCCTGCCGATGCCTACCGATTCGAATTTTCCCGACTCGGCTACCGATTTCCGCCGATCCAACTTATCGATTCGATTTTGAGCTCTCCTGCCGAGCCGCTTTACCGATACGTTCGGGGGCGCAACAGGGAGGAATTATCAATAGGAAGAGGGAGGGAAAAGGGGACGGCGAGCCCTGGCCTCCGACCATTTGGTCGTCGAAACCGACGACGGCGACCAACATCCAGCCAGTTCCTCGAGTTGCGTCCAGCCGTGGCGACGAGAACCTCTTGAAACGTAGGACAGCTTGCGAAGACGACGACGACGATGACGACGGCGACGACGACGACGAGGTCGGCGCTCGCCAGGCGGCCGCCGATGGCGAGGACGCCTCGATGCTGGGGCAGCGGCGCGGCCCAGACGCGCGGCCTTCCCCGCGAGGAGCGACCACGACCACGACGACGACGACGACGACGACGACGGCGGCGACGACGACGACGACGACGACGACGACGACGACGACGGCGACGGCGACGACGGCGACGACGACGAGGACGGCGACCTCTTCCTCCTCCTCCTCCTCCTCCTTCTCCTCCTCCTCCGACGACGACGACGACGGCGACGGCGGTGGCGACGGCGACGAGCAACGGCGACGAGCGACGGCGACGGCGACGGCGACGGCGACGAGCGACCGGGCCGCGCGCCTCGCCCGCGCGAGCTGGGCAGGGGCGGTGGCGACCAGGGCGGCCAGGGCAGCGTTTTTTGTTGGCAGGCTGGCCGTCGGAAGGTACGGTCGGGCCAAGGTCTACGATCGAGGTCGGCTCGGGGAGGGTACCCGAATTCGAAGAAGGAAAAACGTAAGCATGAGCTTTCAGCGTTCCGCGCGGATTTCTTGGACTTGCGCTGGGTCGAGCGATCGTATGGTTAGGGAGGATGTTTTGGCCGGCGGAGGGTTTCACGTTTTAGAAGGCTCTTTTTTGTCCTAGGTCCGTGCGTAGGTGCTTTTGGATATCCAGGTCCGAATCAGTCAATCAGTCCCAATCTACTTCAAGCGCCTTCCTACTTCAAGGGTCGATTTGTTTTTGCTGTCGTTTGTGATTATTTGGGCGGGCCCGAAGCCAATTTAAGTTATCCGCCTTCCTATTCCACGTTTCCACCTGCTTCTTCCGACTGGCTGGTGGAGAGAGAGGGAAAGAAAGAGAGAGAGAGGCAGAGGGGTAGACGTCCCCAGACCGAGCCAGCTTCGGTCATTCAGCCAGAGTGCGCATGTGGTCTCCGTTTTTGTTGTTGTTGTTGCTGTTGGTGTTGTTGGTGGTGTTTTTGTTGATGGTGTTGTTGTTGCTGTTGTTGTTTGTGCGATTGCTGTTGTTGTTGGTGGTGATGGTGTTGGTGTTGTGGTTGCTGTCTCTGCTGCTGCTGCTGCTATTGTTGCTGCTGTTGTTGGTGTTGGTGGTGGTGTTGTTTATGTTGTTATGGTTGTTGTTTGTGTTGTTGTTGGATGCCTTGTTGTTGTGGCTGTTGGTTTGTATTGTTGTTGCAGTTGTGTTTGTTGTTATTGCTGATGCTGTTGTTGTTGTTGTTGATCTTTCATTTCGCAAGAAGCATTGTGGTTGATCCCCCCTCACCGGTGCATGCGTTTTTTTCTCAATCAAAGTGTGCCCCTCGACGCTCGCACCCTGTTTTTTGACAGGGAAAGTCTTCCTGGTCAAACTGGGCCCCTGGCCCCCCGGATTACAACAACAACAACAACAACAACAATCATTTAAGACTGGGGACACTCCGTTCTCACCAGTGCCAGGGTTTTCATAGGAGGCGGGCAATACCCCCACTTTGTTGGGGGGCCGGTTCAAGCTCTACCAAGTTTCCAAACGACTCTTCGCCACCACCCACACCCAGCTTCCCGCCCTATGACGTTCGGACACTTCACTTCGTGGCCTGCGGACGACCTTGGCTACTACACTGGCGCATGGTATACGACCTTGGCTACTACACTTGCAACCGCAAGGGATTCTGGCCCCTGGCAGGCGCGCGAACCCCGTTGCAAGAGCGTGCGAAAGTAGCTCGCGCGAGCTCATGTAACATAAATGTTGGAAAACCATTGGTTTTTTTAGGATTCGGACAGCGCGCGCGGGTGGAAATTTTGAAAAGTCGTGCAGGTGTTTTTCGAGGACCTACGGTGCGATTCGTGTGATTTTATGATGCGCGGTGCTAAAATTCTTAAGAACCCAATGGTTTTTGGAGATTTCGGCGTGCGCGCGCGAAGAAAAAACGAATGTGTCCCGCATGGTATTATTTGACAGGGATGATGGCCCTGGCAGGTGCGCAACCGTTGTCGCAGAAGTTCGAAAAAGTTGCTCGCAAAAGCCCGTTTGACAGAAATGTTTAAAAAGTGTTGGGTTTCCTACGAATCCGCAAGAGCGCGCGGGATGAGATTTTGACATTTTTTTGTTGAAAAACCATTGGTTTTTTGATGTTTTTATGTTAAAATCGCTCCGAACACTAAGCTTTTGGAAGGATTTCGTCTTGCGCGCGCGAATGTCCACTTTACCTTATTTTTTGCAAGGGATTCTTGAAATTTGATTATATTAGAACAAGAAATGTCATTTTATAGTGTTTTTTGCAAGGGAAAACGGATTACAACAAAACAACCGGATCTGGATCACATCGTTTTACCTGAGGCTTCCTCACGAAAATGATGAAAATGTAGCTGCGGCCTAGGCGGCGCAGGGGGGGCGCGCACCAGGGGGCCCAACAATAATTATTCTTTAGAATAAATAATGTTCAACAACAACGGCTCCCGCCTGAGACTTCCTCCGAATTTACTCAGGACCCCCGCTCCTGAGACTTCCTCACAATTTACTCAGGATCGGTGCTCCCGCCAATGACTTCCTTGCAATGTAGTCAGGACCCCCGCTCCCATCTGAGACTTCCCCACAATTACTTAGGAATGGCGCTCCCGCTTGAGACTTCCTCGCAATTGAGTCAGCACTTCTTCGCAATTTACTCAAGACCCGCGCTCCCGCCAGAGAACCCCTCACATGTTATTCAGGAATTGCGCTCTCGCCTGCGACTTCCATGCAAGTTATTCATAAATCGCGCTTTCGACGCTCAGGGAACACGCTGCGCCAAGGACGCCGTTACAGTTTACTCAGTAGTCGCGCTCTCGCCATACTCAAACATCCCGCTTGAATGTCCCACACGCCCGACCCGCCGGTCAGGGGGTCGCCCGCCCGTCGTGAGCCCCCTTCAGGAGCGGCGCTTTCGCCTAGGACGTCCTCGAACGTTCACGTTCTTACCTTCCTGCTCCTCTCCCTCTCCCTCCTCCCTCCTCCCTCCTCCCTCCTCCCTCCTCTCCTCCCTTCTCTCTCCCTCCTCTCTTCCCTCATCCTTTGCCTCTTTGCCCTATCCTTTCTCCCTCCTCTCCCTCCTCCCTTCTCCCTCCCCTCTCCTGCCTCCTCCCTCCCTTTGTCTTTCTCTCTCTCTCTCTCCCTTCTCTCTCTCATTATCATTCTCTCTCTCTCTCTCTCTCTCTCTCTCCATCTATCATTATCTCTCTCTCTCTCTCTCTCTCTCTCCATATATATATATATATATACACCTCTCTTATATGCCTTGTTTTGTTTTTCTCTCTCTCTCTCTCTCTCTGTCTCTGCCTCTAATCAACCGCCCCCTCTTCGCTCCTTCTCTCCTGGCGTTTCCCCTCTTCCTTCGTCCCTCCCCCTCCCTTCCTCCCACTCTCCCTCCTTCTCCCCCTCCTCTTTTTGCAGGGCCCACACCAACTCCGATGGCGGGCACATGTGCGCCCACGAAAGATTGTCCGCCCGTTCAGGTTTGCCCGTCTGTCTAAGCCCGCCGCCCCCCGCAAAGAGAAAAAAAAACCAAAGGGGGTGTGATCGAAGGCAAAGATGGCGGGTATCGAGGGTGTGGGCAAGTCGTTTTGAATGACACACGGGAAAGTAAGATCGAACAGTCTTATAATGATTAATGTTGTTGTGGTTGTTGTTGTTGGTGGTGGTGGTGTTGTGGTTGTCGTTGTTGCTCGTGTTCTTTATTTTATGAACCCACCAGAACTTTCTGGCCCACCTGGGCTTGTGAGGCCACGCCCACCTTTTTGTTGTTGTGTTGTGTTTGCGGGGGGGCTTCCCCTGACTCTGGATCCGCCGTTCTGTGGTTGTTTCTCCGACTCAGAACTGTGTCGGGAAGGCATCCCGTAGGGTGCAACAAAGGAGGGCGGAAATTTCCGCCTCAGAGAACTACGACCGAAACGTCCGCCATACTCGTGTGGAAAGTTCCACCACTTTGTATCATTTGTCCGCAAGGCTGTCCACGACGTAGGACTGGCATCCACACGGCGATGAAAGAGTACGGCGGAAATCTCAGGAGCTTGAACAGCAGGGTGGGGTAGGAATGTTCCGCCATGCCTGCGAAATCGCGCAGAGCACAGGGCGGATCCGGAGCCAGGGCCCAGGACCGCCGACGATCCGAGTCGATGCGATTCGCTCCGCCCGCCAGGGCCGCAACAAAGACGCGATCCGAGTGGAATCTGGTTGCCTGAGGCATCGGCTGGGGCCCGCCGGGGAGCTGGGCGCGGAGGCCCGACGGTTCGATCCGGTCGGGGACGGTCCGTTCCGTTGGCCATCCGGCCCGTGCCCGATCCGATCCGACTTGGCGATCCGACTTCGCGATCCGACTTCGCGACACAGCGCCGTCCCTACTTTCGGAGAAGGAAAGGGTACTGGTACTGCTACCCTTCCCCCGTTTTCCCCGTTTTCGGCCTCCTGGGAGGCCCCCGTCGCCACCACTGGATTTGCTTCGGAGTCCTGGTCAGGACGCGCCCGCGGAGAGGTCCGGGAAGAAGCGGTATCGGTGCCTTCTGGTTTTCCCAGATTTCCACGATCCGACTTCGCGACTTGGCGATCCGATCCGTGTCCGATCCAGCCTGGCTATCCTGCCCAGAAGGTCGGAGGCCTCCAAGAAAGGGAGGTTCGGCCTCCACCATCATTCCGGAGATTTTTGTTTCGTTCGTCCTCCTTCTCCTCCTCCGCCTCCTCCTCCAGGAGATTCTCGCAGTTTTCCAGGCAGAGAGGAGGGGAGGAGGAGGAGGAGGAGGAGGAGGAGGAGGAGGAGGAGGAGGAGGAGGAGGAGGAGGAGGAGGAGGAGGAGGAGGAGGAGGAGAGATAGAGGAGGATAGAGGAGGAGGAGGAGGAGGAGGCGGAGGAGGAGGAGGAGGAGGCGGAGGAGGAAGGGGAGGAGGAGGAAGAGGAGGAGGAGGAGGAGGAGGAGGAGGAGGAAGAGGAGCAGGAGGAGGAAGAGGATGAGGACGAGGACGAGGACGAGCACGAGGACGAGGACGAGGACGACGACGACGACGACGACGACGACGACGACGACGACGACGACGACGACGACGACGACGACGACGACGGTGACGACGGCGGCGGCGGCGGCGGCAACGACGGCGGCAGCAACGAGCGCCAGACTTCTCCTGGCGCGCTCACTGGGTAAATTCTCGAGGTGGATCCAGCCGCGGCCACGCGGGCGCCCCTGGAGGCCCAGGAGGGCTCAGATAATGGCACGAGAAGTGGCACCCGATCTTCGGACCCGATGGCCAACGACGACGACGACGCAAGTCCTCTCGAGATCGGTCCCCAGACTGCTCACAGGATTCACCCCAGCCAGTCTGTCGTGCCACGCGCAGCCTCGTCGACGCGACAATCTCGGAACGCCCACCAGCAGCCGAAGCGACGACGACGACGACGGCCGCGGCGGTCGGGCGAGGCCAGGGCTGGTGTAAGCGCTCCCAGTCGCCCTCGGAGCGCTCCGGAGCGCCCTGGAACGGCCGCGGCGCCCGACACGCTGGATCTCATGCGGTTCGCTTGAGGAATGTGCCCAGGAGGCTCCAGACCCTGGGGGATTCCTGATCTGATGAGGGTGGCGGTGAGGCCCACGGCCGAGCCACGGTTGGAGATTCGCCAGCTTCCAGGCCCTGGATTCTCCATCCAGTGGCTGATGGTTCCTTGTCCAATGCCCGCACCATACATCTTCCAGAGCCGCCGGATCCCAGAGATCCCCGACGGTCCGATTCTGCCCCAGTCCTGGCTTCGTTGTAGGCGACGACGACGACGACGACGACGACGACGACGACGACGACGACGGTGACGACGACGACGAACGTGACCGCGACCGCGACCGCGACCGCGACCGCGACCACGACCACGACCACGACCACGACCACGACCACCATGGCGGCGCCGGCGGCGGCGGCGGCGGCGGCGACGGCGACGACGACGACGACGACGCAAATCCGCTCAAGCCGGTTCCTGGCGGCGGCGGCGGCCGCGAGCAGGGCCCCTGGCGCTCACGGTCTGCCTGGCCCTGGCAGCCGCCGCGGCCGCCGCGGTCCGCCTCGCCGCGAGGCGCCCCCCGCGCGCGGCGGCGCCCGGCGGCGCCGCCCGCCTGCCCTTCGGCGGCCCCTCCGCACGGTGCTCGGGGGGCGGCCAGGAGGGGGGTGAGGGCTACCCAGGAATCTGACGCTCCAAGAAAAGTCGGAGAGCGGCGGGATTTTGGCAGGTTTCGGCCTCCACGGGCCCTCGCCGGGCCTCGGGAGCGTCAGGAAACGAATCAAGACGAACAGCCGCATCGAAAAGTTCGAGCAGCCAGATGTCTGGGTAGGGGGGGTGAGTACCATAGCGGGGGCCATGATATCTCCCCAGATTTCATGGCACCTCTTCTTGTTTCAATGCGTCGCCGGCCCCCCTTTGGGCCGCGCACATGCCGCCGGCCCTGATTTGCACCCTCCCCTCTTGGACGCCCCCCTCTTGGCCGCCCCCCAGGGTACACTGTCGGACAGAGGTGTGTAAGATCGAGGTCGGTTCGGGGAGGATACCCATAATGTGCTTCGTGTTTGTTGGCGATGCTCTTGCCTGAGATCCTGGCGCTGCAAATTTTTCGCAACGGGCGTTTTCGCTCGATGTCGGGCCCCCGGACCCTCAGAGATCGATCTGGCTCGCAAAGTGATTCAGAAAGATGGGGTCGGGGGGTCCAGGCGTGATTTTATGCTGCATTTTTTTGCAACGTCGGATTTCAGGGTGGTGCATGCATGGGAACCAGCAATGCCATGAGCATAAAAACTCGGAGGTCCGCGCGGATTCCTCGGATCGGCGCTGTGTGGCCCCCTGGCGGCGCCACTGGCGCCGCCCCTGGCGCGCTCCGCGCGCCATTGAGGGGGCTCCAGCGCCGATCTGAGAAATCCGCGCGGACCTCCGAGTTCTTATGCTCATGTCATTGCTGGTTCCCCGGATGTTCTGTTGTTTTGCTTGGGGGCCGGCGGAGGGTGTCCTGTTCTCGAAGGAGGTTCTTCTGTCCCAGGTCTGAGTCGGGCATGACCCTCTGCAGGAGGAATCTTCAAAAACCGTCTGGGGACGATGTTTCGATTCCTTTTGACTAGGTTTGACAATTTGTTGGCAATTTCCCATATCAGCCAGCGTTGACTCCAAATAGATAGGAGGACAGGAGGAGAACGAGAGGAGGATGGGATGAGGACGAAAGGAGGACGGGAGCAGGACGGGAGGAGGACGGGAGGAGCAAATTCAAGCAAGCGCAAGCAAGCAAGCGCAAACGACCCCGAGGTAGTCCGCGGCGACCTCCACACCCGGGCGCCGCCTCGGGCAGCGCCCCTTGGGGGTCGGTGTGGAGACCGTCCGGGGCGTCCTCGGTCGGCGGGTGGACGCTCTGGCAGGGCCGTCCGTGCAGACGCGGGGGGAGGGGGAAGGAAGGGAGGGAGGGAGGGAGGACAAAGAGGAGTACAGTAGGCCGTGCCTAATGTGGCGGTGTGGGGGGAGTGGTGGGCTATCGATCAGATTGCGGCTGCTTTTGGCCTGTCTGCATAAGGTTTGGCTGCAGCTACCTCGGACAAGGCCGAGGAGGCCATGCGCAATGCCCTCAGAACATCAGAGGAAGACCAACCATAACGTGTTGTGCTTGTTCCCTTCTGTTCTCAGAGGTAGACCTACTATATGTAGGATATTTTCTTGAGCCCCTGGATTGCCTCTGGTGCCTCGGGATGTGCGATGATGATGAGGAGGAGGAGGAGAAGAGGAGGACGAGGAGCAGGAGGAGGGAGGGAGGAAGGGCGAGGAGGGGAGGGAGGCGGAGGAGGATAATACAGGGAGATTGCAGCAGGTCCCCAGGACAGCACCGACGGCACAGCTGGGCAAACTCATCCGACAAACGGATGGCCCTCAGTATTTTTACTTACAGGTCTTCTTCAGGAGTGAATTCTGCACGGTAGAGCCCCCCTGCACCCCGTGAGACTCAGGCCCAGGGGGGATGGGCCAGGCAGTCCCAGCCTTGGGAGGCTTACCGTCACGCAAACGCTTCAAAGAGTGGCGTCCCGAGGGAGTGATCTTATCAGTGCAGGCTTCAGCTATCATCATGAGCCTACCCCCTCCTCGCATCACACTCCCGAGATGTGCACACGTCCAGCACCAGACAAGTCCATGCCTCATGGCAACAGCATGCGAAGGGTGGACTGACTTGGTGGCCGTCCTGATCTCGCTCAATGCTCGGCGCGGCACGAGGTCAGGGGTTCCATCATCACTTCTGACTCGGAGCGTGGCGTCACCCTTGCGGCAGGATCTCTCGAGCCCATCAGCCAGCGAGGACCTCCCTGTGCCCAAAGTGCACTCGGAGCAGGCCCAGCCGCGCTCAGCCACGCACTCCGTCTTGTGGCCCGAGCTCTGCTCAAAGGCCACCGCTCTCCTCGGAGCCTCGCCTCCTCCCCCGGGCGCCTCGCGCGGTGGGGGCGGTCCTGGTCGGCCGCCCCTCCGCGGCCAGCGCGGCAGCCTGCTGCGAGACGCTGGGTGGGCCAGCGGGGCCGGGGCACCTCCGCTGCTGGGAAGAGATCCGCGCGTGCGCCTCCTGGGCTGCGACTTTTCATCCTGGGTATTTTGTGGCGGTCCTGGGGCTCGGCGATGGCCCCCAGGGGCAGAAACCGGCGAAAAACTGCCGCATCGGTGGTTTCAATACGTTGGAGCTCTGGGGGTCCCCGACGACGACGACGACGACGACGACGACGACGACGACGACGACGACGACGACGACGACGACGACGGCGGCGGCGACGACGACGACGACGACGACGACGACGACGACGACGACCGACGACCGACGACCGACGACCGACGACCGACGACCGACGACCGACGACCGACGACCGACGACCGACGACCGACGACCGACGACCGACGACCGACGACCGACGACCGACGGCGATGGCGGCGGCGGCGGCAGCGGCGGCGGCGGCGGAGTCGTGGCCGCCGTGGCCGGCCGCCCCGAAGAGGCCCGCCGGCCTCGCACCCCCGCGCCTGCCGCGCCCGCGGCCGCTGTCGCTGGCGGCCTCGGGCTGCGAGGAGCGCGCCGGCGGCGCCCGCCCAGCGGGGCCTCGGCGGCCCCTCGGCGGCCCCTCGGCGGCCCTCCCGGGCGCCTGGGCGGCCCTCCCCTGGGCGGCCCTGCCTGAGCGGCACCGCGCTCTGGGGTTGCGGCCCGCCGGCTGCCCCTTTGGAGGCCCTCGGCAGGCCCTTCGAGGCCTGGGGCGGCGCCACCGCCGCCAGCAAGCTTCGAGGGTCGGGGCTCGAGGGTCGAGGTCTGTGGGCGGCGTCCCTGCGCCTTTTTTGCGGCCTCTTCTGGGGGCCTCGCGGCCACGGCTGCCTTTGCCGTGGCATTCTGGTCAGAACGCTGTCCAGAAGAGGTCGTCGTCGTCGTCGCCGTCGTCGTCGTCGCCGCCGTCGCCGAACTTCGAGAATCGAGGATTCTGGACGCTCCTTGGAAATTGGGGTCCTTTTGCGGCCATGGCTGGATCTGCCATGAAATTCTGGTCAGCGCTTCCCAGGAACGGTCGAGGGTCGGTGCTGTCGTCGTCGTCGGGGTTCGTCTTTGCGTTGTTGCTTTGTTTTTTTCCGAACCATCCTGTGTTGGGTCCTCGTTTTGAAGAGGCAGCGCCCCGCGTTCCTCCTCCTTCCTTCTTTGTCCTCCTCCTCCCCCTCCTCCCTCCTCCCCCTCCTTGCCTCTGCCCTCCGCATGTCCATTTCGGCTCACCCCTCACACAGTTCGTGGCCCCATACGGAGCTCCACCGAAGGCCCCAGTGGCCGCGTCCGCATGCGCTTTCCCCGCCCACCGCATGTCCATTTTGGCACCCCTCACGCGTTTCGTGGCCCCATAGGGGGCTCCACCGAAGGCCCCAGTGGCCGCGTCCGCATGCGCCTTCCCCGCCCACCGCCTGGGACACCCCTCACACGTTTCGTGGCCCCATGGGGAGCTCCACCGAAGGCCCCAGCCGCATGCGTCTTCCCCGCCAGCCGCATGCCCATGTCGGCACACCCCTCACACGGTTCGCGGCCCCATACGGAGCTCCACCGAAGGCCCCAATGGCCGCGTCCGCACGCGCCCTCCCCGCCCACCGCATGCCCATTTCGGCACACCCCTCACACGGTTCGTGGTCCCATGGGGAGCTCCACCGAAGGCCCCAGTGGCCGCGTCCGTATGCGCCCTCCCCGCCCACCGCATGCTCATTTCAGCACACTCCTCACGCGTTTCGTGGCCCCATGGGGAGCTCCACCGAAGGCCCCAATGACAGGGTCCCCATGCGGCTCCCCGCCCGCTGCATGTCCATCTTGGCACACCCTTCACACTGTTCGTGGCCACATAGGGAGCTCGAATGGAGGCCCCAGTGGCCGCGTCCGCATGCGCCCTCCCCACCTCGGCACACCCCTCACACGGTTCGCGGCCCCATACGGAGCTCCACCGAAGGTCACAGTTGCACAGTCCACATGCGTTCTCCCCGCCCACCGCACGTCCATTCCGACAGCGGTTCGTGGCCCCATGGGGAGCTCCACCGAAGGCCCCAGAAGCACAGTCCACATGTGCCCTCCCCGCCCACCGCGAAAAAAGATGGGCCCAGAACGCGGCTATCCATCGGGAGGCCCGTCGAAAGATGGACCCAGAACGCGGTATCCACAATTGCTTATATATACATTGGGTCCTTCGTCAGGATAATTTTTTGGAGGGGGATGCGTCTGGAGGCTTTCGTCGGCACGTGTGGGTACAGCTCGAAAAACTGACCAGGATGCCAGGAGAGGTGAGCGGACTGATGTTGATCGGATTTGGGGGTTTTCGTCGTCGTCGCCGTACAGGAGCTAAGGTCAGGGTCATGCTTGTCTTTGCATCGTTGTTGTGGCCCTGCGGAGGCACCTGGGGACTGCTGGAGGCCTCAGGAGGCCTGCAGGGACCGCCGCGGGGACCTGGGGGCCGCCGGATGATTTGGTCGCCGCCGTCGTCGTCGTCGTCGTCGTCGGCGAGGATTGGGAGTCGAGGGCTCCGGTTTTCTCGGCTTGTTTGGCGGCTTTCGGCGTGGACTTGAAAGCGTGGACTCTAGTATGCCCAACGTGCAATCAACCGTGTGGCACCTGCCAGACACCACCAGGTATAGTGGTGCCAACCTCGGTGCACCAGGCGGCGATCAACAAAAGCGCAACAACTGGCGCATCATAGGCATCAGCCGTGATTAGGGCAACGCGCATAAGACACCGTAGAAGTATTGGACGTCGCAGCAGCTGAGGCACTCTGGAGCACCAGCCTGTATCACCCACAGAGCACCAGGGCTATACGTGAGACATCGCAGCAAACGGCCCATCATAGAGCACCAGTCTTAGAGTCACCACGCCTGGAGCACCAGGGCCAGAGCGCGAAGTCGCAGCGAAAAGCCCATCATAGAGCTCCAGGCAGAGGGAACCACCCGCAGAGCCCCAGGGCAAGCCTGCGGAATCGGAGACAGCAGCACATCATCCTCAACACCAGCCGTCGAGCACCACCGTCAGAGCACCAGGCCAAGAACGCAAAATCGCAGCAAATAGCACATCTGGGAGCACCAGCCACAAAAGTACAGCACATAGAGCACGAGACCAAGAACGAGAAATCGCAACTCACGGCCCATCATGAAGCACGCATGGAGCACCACTGCGTGAATTCTAAGTCGAAGTCAACGGCCCGCTTGTTGTCGTCGTCGCCGCCGCCGTGGTCGTCGCTGGTCGTCACCGTAACCGTCGTCGTCGTCGTCGTCGGCCGTCACTGTAACCGTCGTCGTCGTCATCGCCGTCGTCGTCGTCGTCGCCGTCGCCGTCGCCGTTGCCGTCGCCGTCGTCGTCGTCGTCGTCGTCGTCGTCGTCGTCGTCGTCTTCATCGTCGTCGTTGTCGTCGTCATTATCCTGATCATCGTTTTCCTTGTCCTCGTCCTTGTCGTCATCATCATCATCATCATCATCATCATCATCATCATCATCATCATCATCGTCATCATCAGCATCATCATCATCATCGTCATCATCATTTTCAACATCAGCACTAAGCCTCACGGCGCTGTCTATGGCCCGCTATGCATGTATGTATGTAGGAATGAATGAATGAATGAATGAATGTATGTATGTATGTATGTATGTATGTATGTATGTATGTATGTATGTATGTATGTATGTATGTATGTATTTGTGTATGTATGTATGTATGTATGTATGTATGTATGTATGTATGTATATATGTATGTATGTATGTATGTATGTATGTATGTATGTATGTATGTATGTATGGATGGATGGATGGATGGATGGATGGATGTATGTATGGATGGATGGATGTATGTATGTATGTATGTATGTATGTATGTATGTATGTATGTATCATCACCTTCGTCGTCGTCATCCTCGTCGTCGTCGTGCTCGTCGTCCTCGTCCTCGTCCTCGTCGTCCTCGTCCTCGTCCTTGTCCTCCTCGTCCTCGTCGTCGTCCTCGTCGTTCTCGTCCTCGTCATCCGCGTCGTCGTCGTCGTCGTCCTCGTCGTCGTCGTCGTCGTCGTCGTCGTCGTCGTCAGCCTGCTGCTCCGTCTCGGCCCTGCTCGGCCGCAAGGATCTGCCCGGCGCGAAGAGCGGGGCGGCCTGGAGCGACGGCACCAACGGCTGCGACGCCTACGAGGCTCGGGGGCCTGCGAGGTTTTCGGGCGTTCTCTCCCTCCGTATCTTTTAGCCGATCCCCATCCCCCATGCCGATCCCCACCATTTCTCGGTCTCCCAGACGGGGTCGGAATAGGTGGGGTCGGAGGGTCGCGCCGCAGCGCCGATGCATCGGGGATGCGGCTCGATGTGGGGCCCCATTGGCTCCACGCCGAAGTCACGGATGTATCGCCGGCGTCGCCAGGGCATGGCCGATGCATCGCCGATGCATCGGCGATGCGGCGAGATCTTCCGACTCCATCTACTCGGACCCCATCTAGGAGGCCTCTAACCATTCGGCGGCGAGCGAGGGGGGGAAGTGAGAAGGAGAAGGCCTTCTCAGAAGGTCCGCCCCTTCTCACTTCCCCCCCTCGCTCGCCGCCAAGTTTAACCGATCCCCATCCCCATCCCGATCCCCACCACCCTACCACCCCAGTTGGGGATATGTCCCTCGAAACTGTAAGGGAACAGCCTGCATCCCTATCTGGGGGGGTAAATCGGCCAGTGAGGCTCGTTTAACCGATCCCCATCCCCATCCCGATCCCCACCATCCTCCCACCCCAGTTGGAGATCTGCCCCTCGACACTGGAAGGGAACAGCCTATATCCTCATCCAGGGGGGGAAATCGGCCAGTGGGGCCCAGGCCACGCCCGTGGGGATAGGGATCGGCTCAGCGATGCTCACTCCCTCGCCTGCTCATGGGGGTCAGCCTTTTGGAGGTCAGTTCTGGGCTGTGCTTGTTTCAGACAATGATTATTGCGAAGGCCTGACGGCCGGTGCCGCCGACCCTGTTCGCAATGCGCAGCAAGAGATTACGAGGTTGCTCAAGGTCGGCTTGGCTGGAGCCCAGGGGAAGAGGAGTCCCAGGGGGGGGCGTCGTATCTGACCCGGGGGGGGGGTCGCTACCCCCCCCCCCTCCCGGCGGGGGAGGGATCAAAGGGAAGGGGCTTCCCTTCGACTCAATTACGAGGTTGCTCAAGGTCGGCTTGGCTGGAGCCCAGGGGAAGAGGAGTCCCAGGGGGGGGCGTCGTATCTGACCCGGGGGGGGGGTCGCTACCCCCCCCCCCTCCCGGCGGGGGAGGGATCAAAGGGAAGGGGCTTCCCTTCGACTCAATTACGAGGTTGCTCAAGGTCGGCTTGGCTGGAGCCCAGGGGAAGAGGAGTCCCCAGGGGGGGGCGTCGTATCTGACCCGGGGGGGTCGCTACCCCCCCCCCTCCCGGCGGGGGAGGGATCAAAGGGAAGGGGCTTCCCTTCGACTCAATTACGAGGTTGCTCAAGGTCGGCTTGGCTGGAGCCCAGGGAGAGAGAGTCCAGGGGGGGGCGTCGTAGTCTGACCCGGGGGGGGGGTCGACCCCCCCCCCCCTCCGGCGGGGGAGGGATCAAGGGAAGGGGCTTCCCTTCGACTCAATTACGAGGTTGCTCAAGGTCGGCTTGGCTGGAGCCCAGGGGAAGAGGAGTCCAGGGGGGGGCGTCGTATCTGACCCGGGGGGGGGGTCGACACCCCCCCCCCCTCCCGGCGGGGGAGGGATCAAAGGGAAGGGGCTTCCCTTCGACTCAATTACGAGGTGTGCTCAAGGTCGGCTTGGCTGGAGCCCAGGGGAAGAGGAGTCCCAGGGGGGGGCGTCGTATCTGACCCGGGGGGGGGGTCGACACCCCCCCCCCCTCCCGGCGGGGGAGGGATCAAAGGGAAGGGGCTTCCCTTCGACTCAATTACGAGGTTGCTCAAGGTCGGCTTGGCTGGAGCCCAGGGGAAGAGGAGTCCCAGGGGGGGGCGTCGTATCTGACCCCCCCCCGCCCCCCTCCCGGCGGGGGAGGGATCAAAGGGAAGGGGCTTCCCTTCGACTCAATTACGAGGTTGCTCAAGGTCGGCTTGGCTGGAGCCCAGGGGAAGAGGAGTCCCAGGGGGGGGCGTCGTATCTGACCCGGGGGGGGTCGACACCCCCCCCCCCTCCCGGCGGGGGAGGGATCCAAGGGAAGGGGCTTCCCTTCGACTCAATTACGAGGTTGCTCAAGGTCGGCTTGGCTGGAGCCCAGGGGAAGAGGAGTCCCAGGGGGGGGCGTCGTATCTGACCCGGGGGGGGGGTCGACACCCCCCCCCCTCCCGGCGGGGGAGGGATCAAAGGGAAGGGGCTTCCCTTCGACTCAATTACGAGGTTGCTCAAGGTCGGCTTGGCTGGAGCCCAGGGGAAGAGGAGTCCCAGGGGGGGGGCGTCGTATCTGACCCGGGGGGGGGGTCGCTACCCCCCCCCCCTCCCGGCGGGGGAGGGATCCAAAAAGGGGGGGGGCTTCCCTTCGACTCAATTACGAGGTTGCTCAAGGTCGGCTTGGCTGGAGCCCAGGGGAAGAGGAGTCCCAGGGGGGGGCGTCGTATCTGACCCGGGGGGGGGTCGACACCCCCCCCCCTCCCGGCGGGGGAGGGATCAAAGGGAAGGGGCTTCCCTTCGACTCAATTACGAGGTTGCTCAAGGTCGGCTTGGCTGGAGCCCAGGGGAAGAGGAGTCCCAGGGGGGGGGCCTCGTATCTGACCCGGGGGGGGGGTCGACACTGGCCGAAGCTTAGTCGCAGGTCTTCAGGTCCCGACTCCTTCAAAAGCTTCCCCCTCCTCCCTATCCTCCCTCCTCGCGCAGCAGCCCATGAACCACATTCACTACCCAACACAACATCCCCGTCGCCATCACGACATCAAATTCATACGTCCTGACATAACTTAACATAACGTAGCATAACATATCACAGCGTAACATATCAAACCAGGACATAACATACCATGCATAACATCATTCGCCAACATCTGACATCATATGCCATAACATAACATCACATAACGCTTGCCACGATCTCGAATAAAGAGAAATGTGCCACCCTGAGCGTTCACAAAAACGACCTGCTGAAACAGTAACGTGCAACCGTGGGCGTTCGCGAAAACAACCTGGTGAAACAAGAGTGTGCCATCCTGGGCGCTCGCGAAAACACCACAAAACACAGTATCACATCATATAACGTCATATCATAATGTAGTATAGATACAACATGCGTAACATACAAAACATCACAGCCACACACTATAACATCACACGTCCGCTACGGCCAGAACAAGGCCACAATAACATCGGACAAGAACATGAGATCCTCCGCGGGCCAAAGTACCCCAAACCATAAGGACGTCGAGGACGCCCTTCCGATGTGTCCCCGACCTTCACTTCCGAGCCAACGTGCGTAAGTACGCATCTGGTTCAGCCCCCAGCCTAAAGCCTTCGACTGCACAGCCTGGACCACGCAACCCCGAAGCCCTGACCCCCCCCCCCCCGCCCCCCGAGATCCACGCTGTGTTCCTGTGCCCTGGATCTGCCTCCGCGCGTCCGTCGTCATCCACGAGCGCGCGGTTGCTGGAGGCAGCACGTTGACATCGAGACCGAAGAACATGGAGGGTCTTGCCCGCGCCGCGGACGCGCGAGGCCTGCGACCAGCTTAGTCGGGCTCTAGCAGTGGGCCTCAGCGCCACGTCTCACGCCCTGGCACTCATGCACGCGCGCGAGCTCTCGCCCCAACCCCGCGGCGCCCCAGGGAGCCTCGCGCGACCTCGCCTGCTCGCCCCAGACTCAAGGCCGCGGCCGCGCGGCCTGGCCCCCGCCACCCTAGGCCCAGCTCCAGGCTGCTGTTGCCCCAAAACAAGAACATGCGAGGGTGTGCGTCTCCGCGCCGCCGTCATCCACGAGCGCGCGGCTGCTGGAGGCGACACACTGACATCGAGACCGAAGAACATGGAGGGTCCTGCCCACGCCGCGGACGCGCGAGGCCTGCGGCCAGCTTAGGGCTCTAGCAGTGGGCCTCAGCGCCACGTCTCACGCCCTGGCACTCATGCACGCGCGCGAGCTCTCGCCCCAACCCCGCGGCGCCCCCAACAACTCTGGGTTCTGCAGCGGCGCAACTCATGGGTTTTGGTGCATGTGTTCCAGGCCAACATGGCGACTCTTCTATTGCCGATAACGCGAAGCTCCGCACGCGCACACGCCGCCGCGCGCGCGGCGGCGCAGGCGCGCGAGAGGAATGTTTGTCTGCGCTGTTGTAGAACGCATGCACCAAAACCCATGTTAACTTTCGAAATCCAATCGGCAACCACTAAGGGTTCACTTTGATTTCCCAGGCCAACATGGCAACTTTTCTATTGCTGATAACGCGGGGCGCCCCACGCGCAGCCGCGCGCGCGGCGGCGCGGGCGCGCGCGAGGGGTTGTTGTATACGCCGTTGCAAGACACGTACACCAAAACCCATGTTGACTTGGAAATCCAATCGGCAACCGCTAGTGGTCCACTTTGACTCTCCAAGCCAACATGGCGCTTCTTCTACTGCTGATAACACTGAGCGCCCCACGCCCCTGCGCCGCCGCGCGAGAAGCGTTTGCATGCGCCGCTGCAGAACACATGGGCTCTGGCGCATGTGTTCAGCAACGGCGCATGCAACCACTTCTCGCGCGCGCCTGCGCCGCCGCGCGCGCGGCGGCGCAGGGGCGTGGGGCGCTCAGTGTTATCAGCAGTAGAAGAAGCGCCATGTTGGCCTGGAGAATCAAAGTGGACCACTAGCGGTTGCCGATTGGATTTCCAAGTCAACATGGGTTCTGGTGTACGTGTCTTGCAACGGCGTATACAACAACCCCTCGCGCGCGCCCGCGCCGCCGCGCGCGCGGCGGCGCGTGCGCGTGGAGCGCCCCGCGTTTTCAGCGATAGAAAAGTTGCCATGTTGGCCTGGGAAATCAAAGTGAACCCTTAGTGGTTGCCGATGGGATTTCGAAGTTAACATGGGTTTTGGTGCACGTGTTCTACACCAGCGCAGACAAACACTCCTCGCGCGCGCCTGCGCCGCCGCGCGCACGGCGGCGCGTGCGCGTGCGGAGCTTCGCGTTATCGGCAATAGAAGAGTCGCCATGTTGGCCTGGAAATCAAAGTGAACCCTTAGCGGTTGCCACTTGGGTTTCCAAGTTAACATGGTTGCTGGTGCATGTATTCTGCAACAGCGCGCGCAAAACTTCTCGCGCGTTCCTGCGCCGCCGCGCGCGCGGCGGCGCGCGTGCGCGAGAAACGCAGCAGCGCCAGCAATATGACAGTTGCCGCGTTGACTGGGGAATTCAAAGGGAGCCCTTGGAAGTGGGCAGTTTGATTTCCAAGTTAACATGGGTTTTGGTGCATGTGTTCTGCAGCGGCGCATGCAAACGCTTCTCGCGCGGCGGCGCAGGGGCGTGGTGCGCTCAGTGTTATCAGCAGTAGAAGAAGCGCCATGTTGGCCTGGAGAATCGAAGTGGACCACTAGCGGTTGCCGATTGGATTTCCAAGTCAACATGGGTTCTGGTGCACGTGTCTTGCAACGGCGTATACAACAACCCATCGCGCGCGCCCGCGCCGCCGCGCGCGCGGCGGCGCGTGCGCGTGGGGCGCCCCGCGTTATCAACAATAGAAAAGTTGCCATGTTGGCCTGGGAAATCAAAGTGAACCCTGAGTGGTTGCCGATTGGATTTCCAAGTCAACATGGGTTTTGGCGCACGTGTTCTACACCAGCGCAGACAAACACTCCTCGCGCGCGCCTGCGCCGCCGCGCGCGCGGCGGCGTGCGCGCGTGCGGGGCTTCGCGTTATCGGCAATAGAAGAGTCGCCATGTTGGCCTGGAAAATCAAAGTGAACCCTTAGCGGTTGCCACTTGGATTTCCAAGTTAACATGGTTTCTGGTGCATGTCTTCTGCAACAGCGCGCGCAAAACTTCTCGCGCGTTCCTGCGCCGCCGCGCGCGCGGCGGCGCGCGCGCGCGAGAAACGCCGCAGCGCCAGCAATAGGACAGTTGCCGCGTTGACTGGGGAATTCAAAGGGAGCCCTTGGAAGTGGGCAGTTTGATTTCCAAGTTAACATGGGTTTTGGTGCATGCTAACTTGGAAATCTGACTGGCGACGCTGAAGGTTCACTTTGGTTTTCCAAGCCAACATGGCGACTCTCCTATTGCTGACAACGCGGGCCTCTTCACTCGCTTTCGGCAGCGCAGACGCGCATGTCAAGTTTTGCGTGGCCCTCGGTAGGACGCACGCACACACGCACACACGCACGCACGCACGCGCGCACATACCCCGCTCTGATGCCCAACAACCGCCAAACTCTCTCCTAGGAACATGCGAGGGCGATTCCTTTCGCGCCACCATCATCCAGGGGGACGCGGTTGCGGATGGCCGCACCTTGACATCGAGACCGAAGAGCATGGAGGGTCCTGCCCGCGCCGCGGATGCGCGAGCCCTGCGGCCTACCCCATGGGCCTTAGCATAGGACCGACGTCAGCGCTACGTCCTGAACGTCATCCGCACATCCAACCTCTCAGCCCTGCCGCAGCCCAGGAAGCTGCGCGTGGCTTCGCCCGCCCGCCCTAGCCTCATGCCTGCAGCCGCGCACCCTACTCTCCGAAACCTGAAGCCCACTAGCGCCAAGTTCTCCCCTAAGAACATGCGAGGGTGATTGCACTCACGCCGCCATCATCAAGGGGCACGCGGTTGCTGGAGGCCGCACCTTGACATCGAAACCGAAGAACATGGAGGGTCCTGCCCGTGCCGCGGACGCGCGAGCCCTGCGGCCTACGTGCGTACGTAGCCTCAATCAAGCCTGCATCCGCACGCCCTAAGCCCCGCAGCCCGAAGCCCACCAACGCCAAACAGTCCCCTAAGAACATGCGAGGGTGATTGCAATCGCACCACCATCATGAAGGGGCACGCGGTTGCTGAAGGCCGCACCGTGACTTCGGGACCGAAGAACATGGAGGGTCCCGCCCCCGCCGCGGACGCTCGTAGCCGAATCGTGAGCCCCGAACCCCAGCTTTGTCAGAACGAAGGAATAATGGCGCCAAACTGAAGAACATCGAGGATACCCTTCCCCAGGGTGCACAAGAACATGGAACAAAAACGAAGAACATAAGGGTACCCTCCCCGAACCACCGAAGTTCTTAAGCCTTGTGCCGGCCGTACATCAAACAACTATCTTATACAATGACACAAAAAAAGAAATGAGGCGATGACAAAAATAGTCACACGCTAAATATATCATACCTCATGCGCCTGGGGGCCCGACAGGAGGCCCGCGGATTACGCCTCGTGACCCAAGAGCATTCGGCGCGGGTCGGCGGTTATTCGGCAGTCTTGGTGGTGCCGTCTTGGTGGAACCGTCTTGGTGGAACCGTCTTGGTGGAACCGTCTTGGTGGCGCCGTCTTGGGGGACGTCTCGGGGGTGCCGTCTTGGGGGTGACGTCTTGGGGGTCGTCCTGGGGGGGGCGTCTTGGAGGCCGTCTTGGGGGTGTCGTCTTGGGGGTGCCGTCTTGGGGGGGAGTCTTGGAGAGCCGTCTTGGGGGGGAGTCTTGGGGGGCCCATCTTGGTTGGGAGCCGTCTTGGGGCCATGCTGGTGGTGCCGTGCCGCGTTTGTAGCCACGCACGAAATGTATGCTAACAAGACTTTGCTAGCCGTGGCTGTGCCACGCACGAGTTGTATGCTATCAAGACTTTGTTTTTTTTGTATCCGTCCTCCATGACCTCCCATAGCAGTTCTGCTTCAATCAGTTTCGAGTTTCGGCGCCACATCCAGATGGCTAAACGGCAGAAGTCCGCACCGCCGAAACGATCAGATGGTCCTCCGCCGAAGGCGCCTCGTCTCGGATTCAACATCGACGAGGAGACCCGCAGCGTGAACACCAGTGTCCTGGCCAAGGTGCAGGACGCTTATGAGAAGATATTGGGTCATAGCAAGTTCTCAGACATCACG
Organism: Prorocentrum cordatum; assembly: GCA_963575745.1. NCBI lineage: Eukaryota > Dinophyceae > Prorocentrales > Prorocentraceae > Prorocentrum > Prorocentrum cordatum. Next base: position 20,033 of record CAUYUJ010017480.1, on the reverse strand, counting down.
ACTGCTGCCCCCCAAGACCTCAACATGGCGGCTTTCGACAGTAAGGCCTACGCTAAGAATATGAAGGACGTCGGCACGAGCACTTCGAATATAAATTTCTGGTGGGCCAGTGTGATGTGGACGCCGCAGAGTGGCGTGCCTCTGAATATGAAGTCTATAGAGCACCTGATGCAGACGAGCTATATGAAGGCCACCCCCACCAATCCAGAGCCGCTCGAGATCTGCATCACAGACGGTGAAGACCCGGCCGACCCTGAATCACACGGCCACCTGCGCGCGACCTCGTGCGAGGAGATTCGATATGCGCTGCTCCTGCGGGTGGCCGAGGACATCGACGAGCACGGCGACAACGACGAGATCATGGCGACGTGGAGGGCGTGCTTCTTGAACACTGCGTGCACGTTCAAGAAGGTGGCCAGCACAGACGAGCTCTTCTGGAAGGGCTTAGAGAATCGCGAGGGGTTCGGCCACAAGCAGGCTGCCCTCGCCCTCACCCCCATGCAGCGCTACTGCCAGGTGGTGTCGTACCTGAATCGCAGTGGTTCCAGCGACCCTGCGAAGATCGAGAGAGATTTTAAAAAGGTTGAGCTCGCCCCGTCCTCTGAGAAGGTCACAGCAGGCTACATCGCGGTGGTCGTCTACCTGAAGAAGGAGCGCTCCAACGAAATCGCCCTCTTCCCCTCCTTCCCTCGCCCCACGGCCCCAGTGGAAACACGAGGAGGCCGAGAAAGAGGATGAGGACAAATGAGGGCGAGGAGCAGGAGGACGAGGAGGACATTATAATCATCATCATCACCATCACCATCACCATCACCATCATCATCATCATCATCATCATCATCATCATCATCACCATCGTCATCATCATCATCATCATCATCATCATCGTGCTCCTCGTGTTCCTCCTTCTCCTCCTTCTCCTCCTCCTGCTCCTCCTCCTCCTGGTTCTCCTCCTCCTCCTTCTCCTCCTCGTGCTCCTTGTGCTCCTCCTCCTCCTGCTCCTCCTCCTCCTCCTGATGATGATGATGCTGATGATGATGATGATGATGATAGTGATGGTGATGATGATGAAGATTATGATGATGATGATGATGTTGATGATGATGGTGGTGATGATGATGATGACGATGATGATGATGATGGTGGTGGTGATGATGATGGTGTTGATGCTGCTGATGGTGATCACTATGATGATGCTGATGATGATGCCGATGATGACGATGAACATGATGCGGATGATTATGAGTAGGAGAGTGCTAAGACGATAATGATGATGATGAGGAGGAGGAGGAAGATCTGAGGAGGGGGATCATATTCATCCTCTTCTGCCTGCAGCGAGGAGCAGCAGGCAGAAGAGGATAAATATGAGCAGGGGTTCCTGCATACTCCCCAAACCACCCCTTAGTTGGGGAGGCCAGCCCTCCTGGCGCTTGCGCCATTCGTCCTCGTCATCTCCCGTAGCGGTTTCGATTCGAGCACAATGTGGAGAGTAGCTCACTTGTTTGTCGCAGCCTGGACCGCTTTAAAGGGCAGGCAAGACGAGGGGACCGAACGACTCACAGGAGGGTGAGTCGTCTGGGCCTCTCGTCTTGGCTGCCCTGTAAAGCAGTCCAGGGACAGTAGCACAAGCGACACCTCTGCAGCTGCATCAGATGGCGTCGCAGCCCGCACTTCCTGGCCCTGACCCGTACGGCGGCGCAGAGGACACGATGGTTGAGTCGCCGCTGGACTTGACCGCCGACGAGCCGCAGGACAGGCTCTCGTTCCGCGCAGTCCGATCGATCCCGTTCAATCCCCGCCCATCCCCCCCGCAAGGGGGGGGAGGGGGAGAGGAGCGAGCAGAGGAGATTGGACTATGTGGAACGAGAGCCACTCAGGACTCCCAGATGCCGACCGACTCCGACCTGTTCCAGCACATGCTGGAGATGGCCGCGCCGCAGAAGGCGCCAGAGCCCGAGATGCCGCCCCCGGCGCCGCCGCAGATGAGGAGTTTCGCAGAGGCCAGCGCTGAGGTGCTGGCAGGTAGTCCTTCGAGCGCTCGGCCGACCTTGCCGACGTGTTCGGCACCTCCAGCTGAGGCTCCTCAGACGCCAGCAAAGCTAGAGATGCAACCAGCTCCGAAAGCTCTGACGCCAAGCCCTACGCCAGCAAAGTCCAGCCCGACGCCAAGCCCTACGCCAGTACACGCCAAGCCCTACGCCAAGCCCGACGCCAAGCCCGACGATGACACGAAGCTGAAGTACAACGGCACTTGGACGAAGTGCGGGGTCATCACGTGCTCCCTTGCCTACAAGGCGTGGGACGACATCCCACCGCGCCTCCGCGAGGGGTTCATCAAAGCCATGGGCCCGTATGGCGGTCGTCCAGAGAGCGTCCCGAAGGGCCACGTCAGAACCTTCACCCTGAGGTACGACATAGACACTCACAGTGAGCGCGAGTACACCGAGGGCGACGACGGCAGGGGCTTTGTGCTGGAGAAGTCGGAAAAGTCCTCCAGCAGCAGTGGCTGATCGGCGGAGTCCACGGGACTCAGAGTGGCCGAGTGAGAGAGTGAAAGCTCATCGTCCATATCTCCCCCCACCTCTCTCCTCCACCTTCTCCCCCTCCTCTCCTACCCCTCTCCTCCCACCTCTCTCCTCCGCCCTCTCTGTCAAACCACATTGGAAAAACACACACCCCTCCTCCTCCTCCTCCGCTCCCTCCTCCCTTCTCTCTCCCTCTCATCCTCCTCCCTGGGGCCCTAACACCTTGAGACCCTAAGACCCTAACGCAGCAAGGCCCTAAAACCCTGAGACCTAAGACCCGAACCCCCTAATGCCTTAAGAATACACGACCCTAGAGCACATAATACCGTAATACCAGAAGACCCCAAAACCCCAACGCCCAGAGGCCCTACGACCCGAAAGCCCTAAGACCATAATGCCCCAAGAAACTAAGTCCCGAATGCCCTACAGCCATAAAGCCCGACCATCACAATACCCTGATACCTTAACACCCTAAACATATAACACCCTGACCCCCTAAGACCCTACGACCCAAATACCCTACAACCCCACGGCCATAACTCCCTAAAGCCTGAACACCCTGATACCCGAATACCCTAAACCCGAAATGAGCCCAATCAGGCACTATAAACAACTACTTTGAGCACGCTTCGTATAGGCCACATCCGTAATCCCGTACTCAACTCACTGTTTGGGGCCCACCCGAGTAAACAGTGGTTCATTCCCCATGTTCGGTGTTGGCGTACCTTGAGGAGTTCTTCACGCCCGAGGTGCTGAACCGCGTGCTCCAGGCCGAACAGAACTTGGGCTCGCACAAGACGCCGTTCGATTCCCTGTATAAGTTCGAGGCGATTTCCCGCAAGACATCCGACGTTCATCAGAGGCTGTGGTGCATTGACACGATCGTCGATATGGTCTCAGAGGCTCCCACGGTGCGTGGCGAGCTGTCCTCCCGTAGCTTGAGCGGAAAAGGACAAGGCGGGAAAGGGAAAATCGACGAGTTCCTCCTGCGCTACCAGATGAAGAACTATATGGTCAACACGTGGATGGAGACGAGGCCCTTCAAAGCTCAAGACAAGACGATCATGCGGGAAGCCGTCGCGAGCTGGGCGAGCTACAGGTCCTACTTCGGGAACGGCAGGACGGGGGCAGCAGACCTGACGTGGATGTCGGCACTCCAGCCGAGTTCGCAGCTGCTGTTGACCTTCATCGAGGGGTTCGTCTACGGCAGCACGTTCAACAATACGATCCACCACCAGGCTCGAGCTTCGAGGGCAGTCGAAGACATCTTGGATAATGAGACCGTCAGGGGCAGCCTCGACGAGGTCGAGGAGATCTTGACAACGGAGGGCAAGGCTGCGCAAGACGCGGATACCCCACCTTCCTTGTCCCTCGGGCCCGCCGAGTCCGAGGCCGCTGCCACGCCCAGTGCTGCCAATTCGACTGCGGCCTCGGCGGCGCGGGATAGTCGCATCGAGGCGAAGTTGAAGCCCTTCTACTCGCTGTTTGGCGACAACTATGCTATCATGACCGACGCGAGCAAAGCGAAGATTTACCAGATCGTGAACGGGTGGAGCGAGGAGATCAAGGAGCAGGCAACCGAGATCCATGAGGCGTGCATCCGGCAGGTGAACCAGACAGTCAAGCTGACTGTGAAGCCAACGTCTGAGAAGGCGTTCAAGCAGCTGATGAACGATTGCCACGTGGGCACGATCAGGGCCGAGACGGGGGAGCAGCGCTACGTGATCATCCACTACGACCCTCAGCAAGCATGCGAAGCAGCCACAATGCCTCACATTCGTGACCCACCCCTCCGCGGCAAGGGCGAGCATCTCGACCAATGCGTGAATATGATGATCAAGTCTCGTGGATTGGATGGCGCGTTGCACGAAGGCGACTTGTACATGGTGCTGGACAACGGCAAGGAGGGCAACCACACGAAGCTGATCAAGCCCTGGAGGGCTTCGAACAAGGTTTTTGTGTTGATAAATCGATGTATCCCGACCCTTCGATCCCCTGGACGAGGAGGGAGGAGGAGGGATGAGGAGGAGGGATGAGGAGGAGGAATTGTTGTTTCAAGTCGGTTTGAAACAACAACGGAAGGAGGGAACAAGGGAGGAAGGAGGTGGAGAAGGAGGATCTGTGTTCAAATCGGCTTGCCAAACAAAAACGAAGGGGAAGGAGAGACGAGAGATAGGAGACCTGAGGAGGGACGGGGGCCCTGGGGGGGATACATCGATGCATCGATCGCTGAAGCACTCGAGGACGCGATGGAACATTCGAGGACCAAGCTGAAGATCCTGTATTCTGAGGGGGCTCTCATGCAGAAGAGGTCCGTCGCCAAAGGCCCGATGTCACTCAGTCAGGAGGAGACCGCGTTCATCGTGACAAAGGAGAGTCTCAACATCAAGATGCAGGCAAATCGGCACTTCAACGGGACCTCCAAAGGCTCGGTCATCGGCTTCTTGGACATGCCTTCCGTGGCCGCTGACTCCGTCGAGCGCCCTTGGGAGGCCACGTTCGCCCAGAAGAAAGACATGTTCGGCAAGTCTGGCCGCGCCGACGTCGGTGGCGCTTCGCCCGACGGTGAGAACTACTGCGACATGAAGGGCCAGCGGAACGACACGGACGTGGAGCCTGCCAATTACCACGCGATGCCGAGGAAGTGGTATTCAGAAGTCATCCATCGCTTCAAGCCGAAAGCCATCATAGATTTCACTGCTCACGATGGACAGTTTGCCATCGAAGCCATCAACGAGAAGGTGCCGTATCTAGGCTTCACGCATACCCAGCTGCACGCTGACATGATGCACTCGTGGCTGGCCGCGAAAGTATTTCAGGAGTTTCGGAACGAGGACAACGACGATAAGTACAAGGCGGAAGTGGCTGAGTTCTACGACAGCCACATGAAATGCGCGTTCGAGAGCACCGAGACTACGGCAGGGGCACAGGCCGAGGCGAAGAAGAAGGCTGCGGCGAGGCGCCGTGCTGCTGCCAAGCGCAAGGCCGTCACTGCCAAGGCGAAGGCCAAGGCAACTGCCAAGGCCTCGGTTGGTGACGAGGCCGAGCCCGACGAGGCGGCCGAGGGTGGCGACAGCGGAGAGGCCGATGAGGAGCCCGATGATTCCGCGCATGAGTAGGTGCTTTTCGGTGGCCGCGAGCTGCCAACGTTTCAGTGATGAGGTGGTGGAAGGATGAGGACGATGGAGGGTTCCTCCTTATCCTACTCCTCCTCCCCTTCCTCCCCCCTCCTCCGCTTCCTCCTCAGTCCGATGCAGAATCCGTGGATTCAGGCTCTGGGTAGCTGAGCCGTTCGACGCATCGTTTGTGTTCTGGCCGTGCACGGCCCGCCGAGGCGCATTCGTGTAGTAGTTATCCTCTTCCCCCTCCTCATTATCAGCGTCCTCCTCAGTATTATCATCATCATCACTCCCATCGTCATTATCATCATCGTTACATCATCAGCATCACCATCAGCAGCGTCGGAGCCAGCATCATCACCATCGGCTCCGATATAATCATCATCGCCACCCATCTTCAGCACCTGCATCACCTTCATCATCCTCCTCAGCATCATCATCATCGTCATCACCATCATCATCATCATCATCATCAGCATCATCATCATCATCATCATCATGATAATCATCATCAACATCACCATAACCACAATATTCATCATCATAATCAGCAGCATCATCATGTTCACTGCCATCGCCTACATCCAAACATACCACAATCATCCCCATAAGCATTGTACGCATCGTCGTCATCACCATGAGTGTAACTCCACCATCAGCGTCGTCGTCGCCACCATCCTCATCATCATCATCAGCATCATCATCGTCATCATCGTCATCATCACCATCACCATCACCATCATCGTCAGCTGCATCATCATCATCATCAGCAGCAGCAGCAGCATCAACATCAGCATCATCATCATCATCATCGTCGTCGTCGTCATCATCACTGTCATCAGCATCATCATCATCCTCACCATCCGCATCATCATTTTCCTCACGGTCGTCCTTATCAACCACCTCCTTTCCATCCCTTCTCCTCATCATCCTTGCTATTTCTTATCTTCTCCACGTCGTTCTCATCGTCGTCGTCGTCGTCCTCCTCCCCCTCCGTCTCCACCTCCTGCGCCGTCCCTTTCACTGGGATGCTGCCTTCGCCGTCGCTAGCAATGCCTGTGGCGCCTGGCAGGGACGGCCCAGCCAGGCGTAGCGCTGGCAGGCACGAGGATAGATATACATGGGTGATGGTTACCATCAGCATACGCATCATCAGCATCATCAGCAGCATCATCATTATCATCATCAGCGTCCTCATCACCAGCAGCATCCCCATTATCAGGTTTGCCCTCATCAGCATCATCCTCACCACCATCATCACCATCACCACCATCATCATCGTCGTCGTAGTGTTCATCGTAGGCATTACCATCGTATCCAAAACCATCGCCATTGCCATCATCAGCAACACCATCATCATCAACGTCATCATCATCATCATCATCATCATCAGCATCATCATCATCATCATCATCATCATCATCATCATCATCATCACAAGCATCACCAGCACCACCATCATCGTCATCAGCATCATCATCATCATCATCATCATCGTAATCACCAGCACCAGCATCATCACCAACATCATCATTATCATCAGCATCATCATCATCATCATACTCGCCATCACCATCACCATCATCACCATCATCATCATCAGCATCATCAGCATCATCATCGTCGTTGCTCCTGTATCTAGCGGCCTTCGGCCTATTCCGCCACCGCGCCTCAGTTGTAGGCCAGAGGCCTGTTGGATGCTCGTTGGGATCGCGGGAGGCTTCTCGGCGAGCCCCTCATTGGAGTCAGTGCTGGGGTGTCATGAGGCCTCGGTGCCATTTGGAAGGCTTCTATTATTGTTGACTCTTGTGGGCCTCTTGGGCGCCTCTCGGGGGCCTGCTGGTAAGGCGGAGAGCTCGACATGTTCCCCTTCTTGGGCCCCTGTCGGCGCCCTCCTGGGGCCCCTCTTGGGCCGTCTTGGGACCCTTGGGCCGTCGTCGCTTTCCGGCCCGACCTGACAAAGTGACTGATGAGACAGAGTGCTTCTGGAAGCACTCTGCCTCATCAGTCCAGGTCGTCTTGGACTGATGAAGCAGAGTGCCCTGATAGAGAAAGTACTGATGAGAGATAGTGCCTGCGCCGCGCGGCACCCCAAAGCACTCTGCCACATCAGTCAGGGCACTCTGCTTCATCAGTCAGGGTCGTCCTGGACTGATGAGGCAGAGTGCTTCCAGAAGCACTCTGTCTCATCAGTCACTTCGGAAAAGTGACTGATGAGACAGAGTGCTTCTGCCCTCCCCCCGCCAGGTAGACCGTGGGCAACTTCAACGACAGCACCGACCTGAAGAAGGACGGCGCCGAGTCATGAACACTGCCCCCCCCCCCTCTCTTCCTCCTCTTCCCCCGACTCCTCTGGCTCAGGACTCAGTCTGGACTGCTGTGGGCCTGGGTTCGGGTAGTGGTCGGGTCGTCCTGGACTGTGGGCCTGGGTTCGGGTCGTCCTGGACTGATGAAGGCTAGTGGTCGGGTCGTCCTGGACTGATGTGGGCCTGGGTTCGGGTCGTCCTGGACTGATGAAGGCTAGTGGTCGGGTCGTCCTGGACTGATGTGGGCCTGGGTTCGGGTCGTCCTGGACTGATGAAGGCTAGTGGTCGGGTCGTCCTGGACTGATGTGGGCCTGGGTTCGGGTCGTCCTGGACAGATGAAGGGTCGGGTCGTCCTGGACTGATGTGGGCCTGGGTTCGGGTCGTCCTGGACGGATGAAGGAAGTTGTCGGGTCGCTGGACTGATTGTGGGCCTGGGTTCGGTCGGTCGTCCGGGACTGATGAAGGCTAGTGGTCGGGTCGTCCTGGACTGATGTGGGCCTGGTTCGGGTCGTCTGGAACTGATGAAGGTAGTGGTCGGGTCGTCCTGGACTGATTGGGCCTGGGTTCGGGTCGTCTGGACTGGATGAGGCTAGTGTCGGTCGTCCTGGACTGATGTGGGCCTGGGTTCGGGTCGTCCTGGACTGATGAAGGCTAGTGGTCGGGTCGTCCTGGACTGATGTGGGCCTGGGTTCGGGTCGTCCTGGACTGATGAAGGCTAGTGGTCGGGTCGTCCTGGACTGATGTGGGCCTGGGTTCGGGTCGTGGACGTGAAGGCTGGTGGTCGGGGTGGGTCCGTCAGGACTGATGAAGGCTAGTGGTCGGGTCGTCCTGGACTGATGTGGGCCTGGGTTCGGGTCGTCCTGGACTGATGAAGGCTAGTGGTCGGGGTCCTGGGTTCGGGTCGTCCTGGACTGATGAAGGCTAGTGGTCGGGTCGTCCTGGACTGATGTGGGCCTGGGTTCGGGTCGTCCTGGACTGATGAAGGCTTGTGGTCGGGTCGCCCTGGACCTATCGAAACCCTTAGCTTTTTTTACCATCTAAGCTCTTATATGCCCGATGGCCTTGCCAAAGCCCGAATGACGTAAACGTTTTGGAGCCGATACCTAAGCTCTCATGCCTAAACCCCCTCAACGTTAAGACCGACTGACGCTACGGGTGGGCCCATGTGCTCACGCACCGCCAACACATGCGTAGCCGACTGACGGTGTTCGTTTAAAGTGTCTTCAAATTATAATATATCGCAAGTGTCACCCCTAGCGTCTTAACAATGAAACAACAATTCATAACTGGTATTTTCCCACAACTGCTTGCACTTAGGGGTTCCTACTTGTGTCTCTAAGGAAATAGATCGGCGCCGTCGCCCGCGCCGCCGACGGGGCGCAACCTATAGCGCAACCTATGGCGCAACCGTCACCGTCACCGTCGCCGCTCCCTGAGTAACAATTGTCGCAACCTGTGGCGCAACCTGTGCGTGGTCAAATTTATTGTGCAACCCGCCACGGCCATCTGATCGCGACCTATGGCGCAACAGGGCGCATGTAGTCATTGTTGGAACTTGCGCGTGTGTGTGGGACAACTTCTCAGGAAAACGCTACCCAATACAATTGTTTGAAACAACGCTTCTGGGACAAATGGTTTGGGAAACGTCGCGCGGGACAAATTGTTCGACACAGCCGTGGGCGGGGCACATTTTTTGCGCGGGACAGATGGCTCGATTTCCCCAGACCTTGCTTGCTGCACTCAGGGGTTCGTGAATACTTATGTCCAAGGAATTTGCTCAGTTGCGAACTTCGCGGCGTGGCGGCCGACGACGGCGCTGGCGGATCAGACCTAATAAATAGTCAAACAAAACAATCACCAACATGGCAATGAACATTCACAATGGTGTCATCGTCATCGCCATCAATGTCAGAATCATAACAACATCATAATCATCACAATATGTAACATAAACTCAGTCGCCATCATATGCACAATATGCACCATCATCATCATCATCATCACCATCATCATCATCATCAGCATCATCATCATCAACATCATCAACATCATCATCATCATCATCATCAGCATCATCATCATCATCATCACCATCGTCGCCGAGATCACCATCACCATCACCAACATCATCCGTGTCACTACCATGGCCTTCATCATGCAACACGTGTTGCCTCTCTGCGATGATCCCGATTTGCTGTTTTTGCTCTCAGGTTTCAGGCGCCTGGCAAGTTTCAATCCTACACCTGTCTGTGATGCCGTCGCCGACACTGCCCAACCCGAAATTTCTATCGAAGTGCAGGCCCGTGACGAGAAAGAGGTTCAAAATACTCTGGCGTGAATTGTTGGTGTGGAAATTTCGCTGCAGATACCTCCGCCACCGGATGAAGCTGATGAGGGGCAGGGTTGACAAGGCCACAGACATGCTCGCAGATGCACTTCAGGCCGACGACTTGTTGGCAGACAGCGGTGCAGAGTACATCCACCAGATCGCAAATATTCCGGTGGACCCTGACTGATCAGTGGGGATTATATCCAGCAGATCGGGGCGTGAGCAATTTTGTGAATGGAGCGCGGGTGCACGCAGCCCTCCCCTTCCCAATCTCTTCTCCTGCCCCGTCCCTCTCCCCAATCTCAAACTTCGCACCCTGCCCTTCCTTCTCCTTCTCCTTCTGGTGCCACCAGCGTGCTACGCTCCCGACCGCCACCGTGCTTGCTAGGCTCCAGCATGCAATGCTAAGTCATCTCTGAGCCTCCTGAGCGTGCTGGGCCGACAGCCCCAAAGACCCGCTTGCAGGGCGAGAAACACCCTCACTCCGCAGCTTGGCAAAGCGATGGCGCTGATTCTCATGGGCACCTCTCCGAAAGAGTAGAGCTCAGAAGCGATGTATTGAAGGTCTCGTCCCTTCCAAGATGTTTTTGGTCGTTTCGCTCGGGACATCCTCATAATTCTGAAACTCGATCGCATCCCTCGCGCAGGCGACATCAGGGTCCGAAAACACAAAGGACTTTCTCATCCACGATCCTCGGTCCTCGATCCAAACGCCCGTGCGTACATCATGCATTTTTTGTATGAACCTGGGCGCGCACGTGCCACTTGTACGTGTTTATGTGTATATGTTGCCTCTCGTGATTCAACTGGTTTGGCTCACACGGCTCAGTTGGATGAAGGCTTTTACTCATCAAGTTTCTGGGGTCACTGGCGCCGCGTGCGTGCATCAGCTTGCAGAGGCAGGCCAGACGGCGACCTCGATTTACATGTCAAGTCTCAGGCATATTGTGTGTCGGAACGCCTCCCAAACACCCTCGTGCATTGATATGTGGCATTCGAATTACACATCGGGGGACCAATCAAGTGACGAGAGATAAGCAGCCCACGCAGCAGCAGGGAACAGAGCGAGGGAGGAGAGGACTAAACGCTCAGACAAAAAACGCTAACACATGTAAGAGTTCGGGAAATTACGTCGTTCAGGAGCAAGCGCTGTTCGGGGACACATATGGCGTTAGCTATTGGATGATGGACCAAGCGAAGTTTCGACACGTTCGCAACCTATGGATGGTGCAACCTATGGCGCAACCACAGATGGCGCATCCTATGGCGCATTATATACAAGATACCTTGCACCACCATAGTCATAGTCGCATCGGGTATATTGCATCGCCTAGGTTGCACAACTTGGATGGCGGCTTGCATATGCCACATCTGAAAAGCAAAAGCAACAAAAAAACACCCACTGTTTGGGCTCCACGCTGGCAAAACCAGCACTTCTGTGCCATGAACACGAAGCATGAAAAACGATGTCCCGAAGTACAGCGGCAAACGCGGTACACGATTTCCCCAAACACAATGCCGCACAGCCAGTTTCGGTTCCGTAGCCGTTTTGGCCCATGCATGTTGCGAAATGTTGCTGAAAGCGTCGCGAGCAGATCGTCTTCTGAATAGTGTAACACCTGAAAAGCAGCATGGAATGCCTGTGGAGGCGACCCCACCAAAGTTGTCAGCAGCATTTCGCAAAGGCGTAGCCGCGCGGCTCGCCAATGGTTCGCCAAAACATACGGATATCGCATCTCTATACAACAAGTGGGCGAACGAACCTTGCTGCTTGGTTGACAGGGGAAACTCCGCAGCTGGTGTGTGGATCAAACTGGACAAGAGCACTGCCAACCTGACGACTATCACTTGTTGGGTGTGCGACCAGGCTTATAAGAATACGGGTCGTTCAGCAGAGTCGCGCTTTGGAGCTCGTGTTGTAGATCGGCTGAGCAGGATCAAGCAGCACGCCACAATGAAGAGTCACCGTCTTGCGATCACCAAATACTTGGGCAAAGAAAGCGAAAGTACAGACTTGGTGGGTGCACCCAAGAAAGAACGATTTCAACAGCTACTTAAAGAGATCAATGCCAACACGTCGTGGAGGTCATCTGAATTGGGGTGCAGAAAAGCAGCAAAAATGACATGGTGTCTTGGAGAAGCGCTTCTATGCAGAGATCGGGATTGGTTGAAATCTGCTAGCGTTCTTGCTCTTTACCAGGATGGTCGACGACTACATCTCGGTGCGTATTTCGTTGCTGCCAACTCAAACATGGGCAGGCGGCAGGGCATATTGGGACTTGCGAAAATGAGGAAAGGAACTGGCTCAGAAGCATTGCGTGCACAAACGATTCAGATATACAGTGATTTCTGCACTCCTCGCAGTGGCTTGCAAACATCGTGGAACCCGTTGAAGGAGGTGCATACCACGAATACTACACTTCTCAGACACCTACGAAACATTACTGAGATATATGGGGCCGATGCTGCTTCCGACGAGCAGCGGGCAGGGAAGCTATTGCAGGGCATTTGCACGATAGAATCTCGGAGCGACAAGTTTTTTCCGAATCTTAAGATGGTGCTGAAAGACCCAACGCACGCCTGCACAAGACTTGCGAATCCATGGAAGCACGACGCTGCATTAGACGAAGTTTTCCAGATGTGCATTGTTTCTCACCATAGGGGTAAGAAAGCTGCTTCGTCGATATTGGAATATTCACCTCAGCTTTCAGAAATGTTCAGGAAAACCATTTGTGTCTTGGAAAACTGCCCAGTGAAAGGTGGCCGCATCAAAAACTTGCAGACGGCGAAACAGCGATTTCAGAGCACACAAAAACCATTGGGACGATTTGTGTTATTCTTGCCCGCAGTATTCAGCGTGTTTGCTCAAGTTCTGGCCACTCGATCTGGCAGGGACGAGGCAATTTGGATTCGCGAGTGGTTGGATTGGGTATCTGAGGAACGGTTGATCTTACTAGCGATGCTCGCCGACGCAGGCGACGAAATCAATTTATTATTAAGATACTTCGACGACAGGCAGCACGACATTTCTGAGAGGCCAGCTCGGATTCACGCTTTCGTCAAAAGGATCGATTATATATTCTTGCAAGATGGATGCTTGAGTGTGGGGTATACTAAATGCATGCTGGACCAACTGAGCGACGTTATCATGATACATACAGGCATTTCTGTGATGACGATTGGGGGGCCTGGAAAAATCACCCACGCCCTGACGCAAAACTGCATTGGCAGACTCGCAAGCTGGGTCAGACTTACGATTGCCACATTGCATGCTGAGTTTCCGGCTTGGGACATAATGCAAGCGTTTGGGATACTCGATTTGAACGTGAACGGGGCGTCGAAGGAGTTTCATTCAACAGATGCTGCTGTTGCCAGGCTGGCGAAAGCGTACAAGGTCAATGCAGAGTCTCTGGCATCGCAGCTGGCCGATCACTTCTATTGTGCCAAACAGGAGTTCGACAAAGGCCTGGACGCCCGAAAACATACCTACTCGGTCTCCCCTCTAGGACTGAAAGCCCTGTGAGGGCAAGAGATGATAACACAACGATTTGAAGGGATAGGGTGGGTAAAACCATTGAGATGGTTTTCAAAGCATGTGGGTACACGGGTAACCTGGTAACCTAGAGGGGAGGACGATAGGCATGTTTCACGACAAGGCGGTGTTGCTGTAGAGGGTGGGTGGCGAGTCGCAGTCCGCCGATCGCAAAGTAGGAACAGCATGAGTGCAAAGCACCCTGTGGATGCTATTTCCCCTGTGTTGCAACGATACGTGGGGTACTCTGGTTCAACAACAAGTCGGGTGGAATCTGTTTTTTCTCGGCTTGAAGAGCTGCTTGGCACAAGCAGACACGAACACCTGGATGATCATATGGAACTCCTCTCACTCAAACTCAAAGTGGACTTACAGCCGTCAGACACAGAACAAATAATTGCCGACGCAATCACAATTTGGACAGAGTATTTCGGGGCAGCACGGATTTCGGGTACCCAACGATTGAAGATACGGTTTGACAAGGGCTCCAGATTTGCAAAGAAACGTTTGCAAACAAATACTGAAAAGTCGTTTCTTGACGACAGGCGAAATGCGGTTGGTAAAGGCAGTTCGTCTGCGATCTCTCGATCGACTGAAGATGTACTCAAGCATGCTATTTCGAGAAGCTCGTCTTCGTGGGGGGACAAACACGCAGCCTTTGAAAAAAAAACTCAAAGACAAAGCATATAAACACCGTGTGCAATCATATGAGAACGGTCACCTTTTGGACCGCGAGGTGGACGCACAATTGGAAGTAGACTTGCAAGAAAGCATCAAAAAAAGGAAAGCTGGGGACCACAAGTTCGATGTGGAACGACGGAAAAAATGAGACGCTTAGGAGTGAGTTCCCTTCCGAAGCCAGCCTTTTTCGATAAGAAAGTATACGTGCATCCTGCATGTAAGATTGCGGATGCTGAAGTGTCTTCGGTTTTGCGGTTATGTAGACTGTCCAGGGTTGGCGACGATGATATTCGCAGCGCATCAATTTTCATTGCGAACGACCCTGCCAACCCTGGCCAGCGGATTCTCTGGGCCTCAGCTCTGGTAGGTGGCACAGTCGGCACCCCTAGTTTCTTCACGTCGCACGGTAGACGTGGCGCGCATTTGGCATTGACGAACGGTGCTGCCACAAAGAGATCCATATTTATATCGGCTGCGTTCGCTGCAGGCCACCCGTTTTTTGCTCGCATGCTGCAGGAGCCACGTCCACCTGGTTGGAAGACCATATTTTCTAAGGATGGGTTCAGGGCTGCAGTCGAGGCCGATAAGAAGAGACCAAAACTGCAGCAGCGACCCATGGACACGATCGCTCTGGTTTCACTCTCAGAGAAGTCAAGAGATTTCTCCACGTGGAAAAATGTGTTCACAATTCAAACTTTCGGGGTGTGGCTCCGCCACGTGGACGAGTCCAGGTGCGGAGCGTCTGTTCAGCAAGGGCTGAAGCTTAAAGAGCTCCCTACCGTAGTGTAGGAATCACTACGTCGTAGGGACGTAGCACTGACATTGAAAACAATTTAAAAACAAAAAAAAACATAGGATAACAACGCAATACAACAAGAGCATGTGCTCGTTTCTACTGTACGCTTGCTTGTTGCCTGTATCTGATGATGCAAAGTTTTTTCAGTGCCGACGCATCGTGCTTTGAATATTTCGGCCACATGGATTGTTACACAAGGCTTGCGTCGATTCCGACGCAGACATGTTCTTGGGGCTTACGCCACTTCCGACGCCATGAGGCTGGCGCCATTTCCGTCCGCGCGGAGCGCCCAAGAGGACCCCGAATAACGCCAAAGAGGACCCCCAGTGACATACCATGGCATATCATAGCATAACAGTACAGCATCACATAGCATATGATGATATAAACAATGCGTAACCACGCATTACATAACATAACATATAGTATCAGTCACACCATAACATAACATAACACAACATACCATCACATAGCGTAACGTAGCATAGCAATCATACCATAACATACCAAGCTAGTACGCCCCGCCGCCAACATAACATAATATAGCAAACCAATCATAAACAACAACATAACATAAACGATGCAACATTATACCTCATTCGCCTGGGGGCCCGAGAGGAGGCCCGCGGACTACGCCTCGTGACCCAAGAGCATTCGGCGCGGGTCGGCGGTTAATTGGCCGTCTTGGCGGTGTCGTCTTGGTGGTGCCGTCTTGGTGGAGCAGTCTCGGGGGTCGTCTTGGTGGCGTCGTCTTGGGGGGCGTCTTGGGGGGGCGTCTTGGGGGCCGTCTTGGGGGTGCCGTCTTGGTGGTGCCGTCTTGGGGGTCGTCTTGGTGGCGCATCTTGGTGGGCGTCTTGGGGAAGCAGAAATCAGGATGATTTCTGGTGTGATGATGACGACGGCCACGACACAGACGACGACGATGATGGCCATGGTGAGTAAAAATATGATGAGCATGGATATGCTGATGCTGATGATGATGATGATGACGATGATGATGATGATGATGATGATTACGGCCGGAACAAGGCCACAAGAACATCGGACAAGAACATGAGACCCTCCGCGGGCCAAAGTACCCCAAACCATAAGGACGTCGAGGACGCCCTTCCGAGGTGTCCCCGACCTCCACTTCCGAGCCAACGTGCGTAAGTACGCATCTGGTTCAGCCCCCAGCCTAAAGCCTTCGACTGCACAGCCTGGACCACGCAACCCCGAAGCCCTGACCCCCCCCCCGCCACCCGAGACCCACGCTGTGTTCCTGTGCCCTGGATCTGCCTCCGCGCGCCCGTCGTCATCCACGAGCGCGCGGTTGCTGGAGGCAGCACGTTGACATCGAGACCGAAGAACATGGAGGGTCTCGTCCGCGCCGCGGACGCGCGAGGCCTGCGACCAGCTTAGTCGTGGGCCTCAGCGCCACGTCTCACGCCCTGGCACTCATGCGCGCGCGCGAGCTCTCGCCCCAACCCCGCGGCGCCCCAGGGAGCCTCGCGCGACCTCGCCTGCTCGCCCCAGACTCAAGGCCGCGGCCGCGCGGCCTGGCCCCCGCCACCCTAGGCCCAGCTCCAGGCTGCTGTTGCCCCAAAACAAGAACATGCGAGGGTGTGCGTCTCCGCGCCGCCGTCATCCACGAGCGCGCGGCTGCTGGAGGCGACACATTGACACCGAGACCGAAGAACATGGAGGGTCCTGCCCACGCCGCGGACGCGCGAGGCCTGCGGCCAGCTTAGGGCTCTAGCAGTGGGCCTCAGCGCCACGTCTCACGCCCTGGCACTCATGCACGCGCGCGAGCTCTCGCCCCAACCCCGCGGCGCCCCCAACAACTCTGGGTTTTGCAGCGGCGCAACTCATGGGTTTTGGTGCATGTGTTCCAGGCCAACATGGCGACTCTTCTATTGCCGATAACGCGAAGCTCCGCACGCGCACACGCCGCCGCGCGCGCGGCGGCGCAGGCGCGCGCGAGGAGTGTTTGTCTGCGCTGTTGTAGAACACATGCACCAAAAACAATGTAAAATCGAAATCCAAACGGCAAACACTAAGGGTTCACTTTGTTCCCAGGCAACCAGAGGCACTCTTTTATTGCTGATAACGCGGTGCGCGAGGGGTTGTTGTATACGCCGTTGCGAGACACGTACACCAAAACCCATGTTGACTTGGAAATCCAATCGGCAACCGCTAGTGGTCCACTTTGACTCTCCAGGCCAACATGGCGCTTCTTCTACTGCTGAATACACTGAGCGCCCCACGCCCCTGCGCAGCCGCGCGCGCGGCGGCGCCGCCGCGCGCGCGGCGGCGCAGGCGCGCGCGAGAAGTGTTTGCATGCGCAGCTGCAGAACACATGCACCAAAAACCATGTTAACTTGGAAATCAAACTGCCCACTTCCAAGGGCCCCCTTTGAATTTCCCAGTCAACGCTGCAACTGTCCTATTGCTGGCGCTGCGGCGTTTCTCGCGCGCGCGCGCCGCCGCGCGCGCGGCGGCGCAGGAACGCGCGAGAAGTTTTGCGCGCGCTGTTGCAGAAGACAACCATGTTAACAGCGAAACCCAAGTGGCAACCGCTAAGGGTTCACTTTGATTTTCCTGGCCAACATGGCGACTCTTCTATTGCCGATAACGCGAAGCCCCGCACGCGCACACGCCGCCGCGCGCGCGGCGGCGCAGGCGCGCGCGAGGAGTGTTTGTCTGCGCTGGTGTAGAACACGTGCACCAAAACCCATGTTAACTTCGAAATCCAATCGGCAACCACTAAGGGTTCACTTTGATTTCCCAGGCCAACATGGCAACTTTTCTATTGCTGATAACGCGGGGCGCCCCACGCGCACGCGCCGCCGCGCGCGCGGCGGCGCCGCCGCGCGCGCGGCGGCGCGGGCGCGCGCGAGGGGTTGTTGTAACAGTATACGCCGTTGCAAGACACGTACACGAGAACCCATGTTGACTTGGAAATCCAATCGGCAACCGCTAGTGGTCCACTTCGATTCTCCAGGCCAACATGGCGCTTCTTCTACTGCTGATAACACTGAGCGCCCCACGCCCCTGCGCAGCCGCGCGCGCGGCGGCGCAGGCGCGCGCGAGAAGCGTTTGCATGCGCCGCTGCAGAACACATGCACCACAACCCATGTTAACTTGGAAATCAAACTGCCCACTTCCAAGGGCTCCCTTTGAATTCCCCAGTCAACGCGGCAACTGTCCTATTGCTGGCGCTGCGGCGTTTCTCGCGCGCGCGCGCCGCCGCGCTCGGCGGCGCAAGAACGCGCGAGGAGTTTTGCGCGCGCTGTTGCAGAAGACATGCACCAGAAACCATGTTAACTTGGAAATCCAATCGGCAACCGCTAAGGGTTCACTTTGATTTTCCAGGCCAACATGGCGACTCTTCTATTGCCGATGACGCGAAGCTCCGCACGCGCACACGCCGCCGCGCGCGCGGCGGCGCAGGCGCGCGCGAGGAGTGTTTGTCTGCGCGGTTGTAGAACACATGCACAACACCCCATGTTAACTGCGAAGTCCAATCGGCAACCAGTAAGGGTCAACTGTTGATTCCAAGGCCAAATGGCAACTTTCTATTGCGATAAACGCCGGTGCGCCCCACGCGCACGCGCCGCCGCGCGCGCGGTGGCGCCGCCGCGCGCGCGGCGGCGCGGGCGCGCGCGAGGGGTTGTTGTATACGCCGTTGCAAGGCACGTACACGAGAACCCATGTTGACTTGGAAATCCAATCGGCAACCGCTAGTGGTCCACTTTGATTCTCCAGGCCAACATGGCGCTTCTTCTATTGCTGATAACACTGAGCGCCCCACGCCCCTGCGCCGCCGCGCGCGCGGCGGCGCCGCCGCGCGCGCGGCGGCGCAGGCGCGCGCGAGAAGTGGTTGCATGCGCCGTTGCTGAACACATGCGCCAGAGCCCATGCTAACTTGGAAGTCTGACTGGCGACGCTGAAGGTTCACTTTGATTCTCCAAGCCAACATGGCGACTCTCCTATTGCTGACAACGCGGGCCTCTTAACTCGCTTTCGGCAGCGCAGACGCGCATGTCAAGTTTTGCGTGGCCCTCGGTAGGACGCACGCACACACGCACACACGCACGCACGCACGCGCGCACATACCCCGCTCGGATGCCCAACAACCGCCAAACTCTCTCCTAGGAACATGCGAGGGCGATTCCTTTCGCGCCACCACCATCATCCAGGGGGACGCGGTTGCGGATGGCCGCACCTTGACATCGAGACCGAAGAGCATGGAGGGTCCTGCCCGCGCCGCGGATGCGCGAGCCCTGCAGCCTACCCCATGGGCCTTAGCATAGGCATAGGACCGACGTCAGCGCTACGTCCTGAACGTCATCCGCACATCCAACCTCTCAGCCCTGCCGCAGCCCAGAAAGCTGCGCGTGGCTTCGCCCGCCCGCCCTAGCCTCATGCCTGCTGCCGCGCACCCTACTCTCCGAAACCTGAAGCCCACCAGCGCCAAGTTCTCCCCTAAGAACATGCGAGGGTGATTGCAATCACTCACGCCGCCATCATCAAGGGGCACGCGGTTGCTGGAGGCCGCGCCGTGCCGCACCTTGACATCGAAACCGAAGAACATGGAGGGTCCTGCCCGTGCCGCGGACGCGCGAGCCCTGCGGCCTACGTGCGTACGTAGCCTCAATCAAGCCTGCATCCGCACGCCCTAAGCCCCGCAGCCCGTAGCCCACCAACGCCAAACAGTCCCTTAAGAACATGCGAGGGTGATTGCAATCGCACCACCATCATGA
>CAUYUJ010017479.1:210000-234840 GCA_963575745.1 Prorocentrum cordatum | reverse complement strand
TAGCACTCCAACCACGAACACGATCACTACGACAACGAATATGTCGGCAGCGATTGCTACTACGACTGCCATTGCCACGATACGGCGTGCAAGGGAACCAATTCGAACCTGCAGGCAGTCGAGCGGACGAAAAGCCCAGTTGGAAAGCAAAGAAAATGACGGTTTGAGACCCAACGACGAACCTGATGCCAGTTCGGCGGCCCCGTTGAGCAACAACCGCCGCAGAGGGGGGAATTACCTCCAGCCCCCCACGGCCGCGCAACAGGGGGGAGGGTGGACACTCGCGCAGCAGCGAAAAGAAGCCAATGAACCCAGAGCGAGCGTGCCACGCAGGCCCAGGAAAGAGCACGCATGCAGGCTCGGCAGGCGCGCGCCAAGAAAATGAACGCGGGCGGTTTCGCCTCGGCGAGGATCACTTTTGGGCGGGGGCTTCGTGAATGCTGCAGCGCAGCCCAATCCTGGACAGTGAAAGATCACCCTCGCCAATTGCACTCCAGGATGCTGCTCGCCGAAGGTCGCGGGCCCCGCGCCTCGCGGCCCGAAGCCCACGCTGCAACGGCTCGTCCGCAGCGCCGCCGCACCGTCGGACGGCATAAGAAAACGAGATAGAAGGGAAAGAGGGCCTTCATCACGGCGCACAGCGAACAACGCGCGAGCGCGTCCTTAAGCGTCAGGCCACGGAGGTCATGAGCGGGGCCGAAAGGGACCGGTGGGGGGGCTCTCCCGAGGACCTACAGGGACCGAGGGGGACAGCGGCACTAACTCTCGGGGCCCTAAGCTTCTCAGACCTGTTAATCTCAAACCCGACTCCTCGGTGCCTCCAACCTGCCCCTCCATCTTCCCATGCCCGGTCCCGCAAATGCGGGGCAACGCCTGCGTTCTCCGGGGTCTGGGGGCCGTTCTGCCGAGCTGTTGGCAGGGGGGCGGGGCGGCCGCGGCGACGGCGGGGCGGGGGGGGGGGGCAAGGTAGGGCGACGACGGCGACCCGTCAGCGGCAGCAGCCGCAGCAACAAGGGTAGCGCAGCAAACTTTCTCAGGAGACCGCGACGCTACCCGGCTGGGCGCCTGCGGAAGCCGGCCCACGCCCCAGGGCTGGGAGACGCGAAACAGGGCCCCAGAGACAGAAGGGCCCCCAGAGGCCCTCTCCCCACGCTCGCACTCCGGGAGGAGTGCGCTGGTAGCGCACGACACCGCAATAGCCTCAACTGCTGTGCGACTAGCCCCTCTGGACCGGGACTTTACACTCTCGTTCAACGCCCGTTCGTCGAAATGCCCGCGCTCATTAACCAACGCGAGACCTCCGCGACGCAAGGTCATTAAGCGCCAAGCCCCCCCATCGTCGGGTCTGATTTTGTCAGCGGGTCGGCGGGCATTCGCCCGCGGGGAACCCGTCAAACTCTCGACCCGGTAGCCGGGAGGGGACCCCGAATGACAGAAAGCTCAACCGCATTGCGGCAGTCTGCCCTCGAGCCCGCCGAGTTCGACGGCGCATCGAACACCGATTTCGCGTCGACAACCGCCGCGCCTTTCGCCTCTTCCCCCAGACGACACTGCGACGACAGAAGAACAGAGAAGGGGGCGCGCGATTTATGCCGCGCTGGCTTGGGAACAACACCGAACGCAACTTCTTTCGACCTAATCCGCAGCCGCTGGGCTTCCGCGGTAGCCCCGCTGAGGGCCGAGGCCTCTGCGGCAACGGCGCTCGACGCAGCGCGCTTCAAGCGCTGTGATCTCCGGGCCAATGCGCTGGCGGCTCGAGCACGGCAGTTCGCCCGAACTCCAGCCTCTGCGGCCGCAATGATCCACGCCCCCTGCGCCCCTCCCCGGCGGGCAGAGCCAGGCCCGCCGGCGCCCCTCGCCGCGGCAAAAACTAACGAAACGGAATCGAAACTCCAAAGGGGGATTTTCTGCCCCGCCGACCCCCTCAAGCATTTGCACGTCTTGTCGAGAAGCAAGGCATCCGCCGCCGTCGGCCCCGGCAGAGCCGCGGCGAGCAACGAGGCAGGGCCCGCCGCGCCCGGGCGAGATTCCCTGGCCAGCCACTGCGCATGAGCAACGACCGTTCGATCGGGCGCGATCTCCGCCTTGGTTAGTGGCGACTCGAGGCGCGACCTGCGCTCCTAGGCCAGAAACATAACCGAAAGCTGCTCTCTCACATATTTCTCCTGGTCCACGGGCACCCCGCCAGGCAATTGTCTCGATCGGCGCCCTGCAAGCTCTGAGCCCCCCGCCTTCCACTTCCCGAACTTGAATCGCTCGCGCAGGGGGCTCCGAAGTCCTGGCGCATCTTGGCCCCTACTGGCTATGATAAGATCGTCAACTTCAAATAAGATCAGTCCTTCTAGGCCACCCATGGGGTTTCTTCTGAGCCAGAGGCACGTTTCGAGCACAGATGTCGCAAATCCCAGCGACGAAAGATATTCCGTGAGAGTCTGGTGCCAGAGACCGGGGCGTCGTTTAACCCATGGACGGGAACTATCAGCTCGATTAACTGGTCTGCGAGAACATCTAGACCTGAAAGCGGTCCCACATGGATTGAACCGGCGGGTCGTCGGAGGCGGTTACTCCGGCAAAAGGCGTTCCTGACATGGGCCACAGTAAGAGACCAGCCTGCAGAAATTAGAATCTGGCACGCCATCGCGATGGGCTCCGACTACAATATCGGCGCATACACAGCTAAACTCTCGGCATCTTGGTCCTGGTGGCCATGCGCCCACCAGCGCGACTTCGCCATGGCTGCCGACCCTGCCCCTTGAATAAGTTTGAAACGCCGAACCATCCCGAACGAAGCGATCCTCTCGGGAAGCCTGCTTCGGGCGGCCCGCGAGGCCTCGGGGGGCAAAACTTTGACCGCTCCTGGAGCTGCGATGGCCTCCCACTCGGCCTGATCGGAGATCACAAACTGGGCCCTCTCCTCTGGGGTAAAGTTTGTCGACGCGACTTCGACGCCCCGGGGATTGTTTGGCGGCGAGCCGGCGAGACCGCTAAACTGAGCCCGCGCAGGCTCGCGCAAACTGAACAACGACAGAAAAGTGGGAGCTCCCGGGATCTGGGGCCACTCCTGCAGCTCAGCCAGCAGGCCAACATCATGAAACAATTCAATTGGAACCAAGTCCTCGGCCCCAGCGCGCTGGTCGGAGGAGTCGGGGGGGGGGGAGAGGATGGAGAAAGTTCGACTGTTTCCCCTCCTGGACCGGCGCTGGTCGGCGGCCCGAATGGGGCTGACAGGCGGCCCCTTGGGGCCGACACCGAACGCGCGCTGGCCCTGGGGCCTCAGGAGGAGAAGAGCGCTCTATCTGATATACCATCTCGCTCGCGTGAGGCCCCGAGTCGGGGGGCTGCTCCACCAGAGTTCGCCTCGGTCGCGCAAGTCGATCGGATGGCGCTGAAGCGTCGGGCGCGGCAATGACCCGCCCTCGCATGGTCTCGGACTCTTCCGGAACGGAAATTTCGCCGATTCAGCGCCCGAGGGCTCCGTGGCCAAATGAATGGCCCCTGTCGCCGCTGCGGGGGCGCCGGCAATCTGATCGGCGTCCGAAGGGGGGGGGGGGGGGGGCAGGAGCTGGGCCCCTCGAGGCCCTGGGAGAGGCCGCGCGATGGCCTCGGGAGCGAGTCGGCCCGGATGGGCCTCGGCCACTCTGCCCCGCGCCTCCGGGGGAGGGCGCCCTTCGGCCGCGGCGCCCGCAGCTCCAACTTTGCGCCCTGGTGGCCGAACCCCCTCTCGGAGTCGATCAAGACGAGACGAATCCAGCAGCTCGGCGCCGAGGGCCTCCTGGCGGATAGCTGGGCGAATCTGATCCTCGGAGCACTTCGCAACGCATGCCTCATGGCTACCCAGATCGTCCCCTCCGAAGGTGAACTATCACTCCTGGGCCGGCCCAGCGGTCGCGCTGCTGCGAATGCGCGCGGTTGGCCGCAGCGGCCCCGCGCCAGGCATATACCCGCTCGCCGGGCTTAAAACGGCGATCGGAGCGGGGGCGAGCACGGCTCGCCTCCGACAGCCGGGGCTCGGCGCCCGTACTCGCCACAGCTACTCGAGCAGCCTCTCATCCTGACGTCTAGCGACTCCCCTGGCCGCCGAATCATTCCCGATTGCCCCCGAGACACCCCCCGGCCGCCGAACCGTTCCCGACTGCCCCCAAGACATCCTCACTGCCAACCAGGTCCTGGGCGTCATCGGACAGAAGGGCCCGGGGGGCCCTGGGGTTGCCCCAGAACGAGCTGGGCCGAGCAAAATCCCCCTCGGTGGTTGGCCTGGTGCTCGGCAGCCGCGGCCTCGCACGCAAGGGCGACAACGCCCCCCTCTGTTGCAGGGGCTGCAGGCGATCGGCGCTTCGATGGCACATCATTGAGCGGCGATCACACTTGCCATTGTAGTGGGCGGCAATTCTCGGGCACCGCCCGGTGAAATATCCCCTCGCGCCCGCGCCCCCGCGCGCGCTCTCGCTCGAACTCAGCGCCGCCATCGGTCAAGACTATCTCGGGAAGCCCAAAGAGGCGACCCTAGAGAGACAGGGGAGCGCGCCCGGCGGCGATGGCGGCGTCATTCGCTAAAAGACATGCCGGCAAATAAATGGCGCCGTAATCTACGACATTGAGCGCCGGAGCACTGGCGCCATCAACTTCCAGGTGAAACAAATCAACAGCTATCAAATTTTTAAACTCGCAAGTGCGAGGCAAGTGGGCGCGACTCCAGGGCGGGCGCGAGCGGGGGGCGCAGGCTCCATATGCAAACTCCTTTCGGGCCCAGTCGATCAGATCGCCTCCGGGCGCGCCTTGGCCGCCCTGAGAGTTCGGGGGGGGGGGGTCTTCTAGAGGGGGGCGGCCCAGGTCCACGTGCAGCTTGCGCGCCTCTCCCGGGGGCGCGGGCCCCAGTCCCGAAAGAAGGTCCTCGGGCGCCGTGGCCCCGACCGGCCCAGGGAGAGGCCCGGGGGGAACTTCTGGGCGTTCCTCCTCGAGGTCCCCGGCCCCTGGCTCTTCAGGAGTCGGCCCCAGACGAGGCTCCGGGGGGGCCGCGGGGAACTCGGAGACCCAGCGAGGTCTCGAGGCTCCTCGGGGCCGCCCTCACTCTGGATCGGCTGAGCCATGAAAGAGTCGGGAGAGGGCGAAAAGTGATGTCACCATCGGCGGTGGCCATCGCGCTCATCAGCTCCGCGGAGTACTGCTCCCACGTGGCTGTCCTGAGCCCTCCCTCCAGCTGCAGGCGCCCGTTCTTCTCGAAGCACATCCGAGTGCAGTCTGACAAGAAGGGCGGCGACTTACTGGCCAAGCGAGTCTCTTCCTCGAAAGGGCCCCGGTGCCAGAGACGGCCCGAACTCGCTTTGATCGGCGACCGTGGTTTCGACTCCTTCGAGGTCCAGAAGGGCCCTGATTCCCCTGAGCTCCCAGGACCTCGCGCCTCCTGGATGCCCCAAAGCAAAGCGCCGCCCGCGCTCCACCTGATGACGTACGCAGTCCCGAGGACCACGCCCAAAGAGGTCCTGGACGCGCGCGGGCGCTTTCGCGCCAAGACGGGCCTGGGCGAGGCAGACTGGCGCCCGCGCCCGTGGAGACATGGGGGAGTTCACGGAGCGGCACGCGTGGCAAGCGCGCTAAATGCAATGGTGCGAGGCGCGCCGCGACCGCCGGTATAGGCTACCATCCTGTTCTACCTGATGGCAAAACCTGCGGCCACCGCAACCTCGGCCTCATCCCCGAGCTGGCGCGCACGGGAGACCATCCGCAACCCATGCGCCAGGCGCAACCAGAGAGCCGATGACTGGGCTCAGCGCGGGCACTCTTCGGAGCGCGCAGCCCGGCTCCAGGCGATGTGCTGCGAGGCAGCGCGAGCCGACGGCTACGCGGTGACCTACTTCGACCTGGTCCAGTGTTTCGAGTGGGTCACTCACGAGAAGGCTTGGGCGGCGGCAAAACGGTGGGGCTTCAACCCCATCATCATGCGAGTCGTCCTGAGGATTCCCAGCATGGCGCGGCGCATCGTCCTCGACGGGTGCTACACGACGGGCAAGGCGTGGCAGCGGGGCATCGTGGCGGGCAGCCGCTACGCGCCTTTCTGCCTCAAGATGGTGATCATCCTGGAACTGGACGACCTGGTCTACCGGTTCCCCTGGGCAGACACCTGCATATTCTTCGACGACCATGCCATGGCCACGCACGGCCTCAGGGAGTTCGTCCAGCAAATCACCCCAAGCTCATCGCGGCGGCGATCTACATGTTCGAAGTGAGGCTGGACCTGGCAGTCTCACGCGGCGCGGAGGGCAAGACGGTCGCCCTGACCTCCAACACCGCGCTGGGCGACATTATCAACGCGAGCTGCAGGCGCCTGGGGGCACGCGCCGCCACGCACGAGAAGCACCTCGGCGCGACCTCGGCGGCTGGCAGGCGACGCCGAGTTGGAGCCATCAAGAAGCGCGCGCTGAAGTTTGCGGCGAGGCAGTCGCGGATTGCAGCAGTGCGAGGGGCAGGAGAAACAACACAGAAGCTGGTGCGCCATGCCAAGGTGCCAGCGCTGCTCTACGGCTCGGCAACGGTGGGCATGGCGGACTCCACGCTGCAGGAGCTGCGGACGAGCGTGGCCACCGCAATGCCAGGCTGCACCAAGGGGAGATCCACCAACCTTACGCTGCTGAGCGACGACGTGGATCCAGGATGCCTCGTGAACAGCGGGCCCATCATCGCCTGGGCGACTGCGTGGCAGGAGGCCAACACCGACGAGCAGCTAATGGAGCGGCTGCAGATCGCATGGAGGACGTGGGTCATGAGGGTGGCTGAGAGCAAGGTGCCCTGGCAGATTGTGCGTGGCCCGGCTGGAGCCTTCGTGGCCACGGTGAGGCGGCCCGGCTAGATGACGCAGGCCGCCTACAGCATCACGGTCGGCGGGAAGCTGTACGACCTGCGCTACATGTTGCTGCAAGGGCTTTACCAGCTCGTGCGCACGGCGACGCAGAAGCAGCTGAAGCACGGGTGGGTGCAGCACTGGGGCCAGATCCACGGCATCGAAGACATCTTCATCGAGCCCGTGCGGGCGCTGCTACGAAGGCCACTACGCGGACGCTGGACTCAAGCTCACCGCACACGAGTACGAGTCCTGTTCTGCGGCGGATCGTGGCCACAGGCACGCCTCCATGCGAAAAGGGCGGCGCCAGATGACATTTGCAGAACATGCTGGTCGGCAGCATGTACAGATCGTCACCGTACTTTTGTCTGTCCAGCTCGACATGCACATCGAGAGCGAGTTGGAGGCCGACACATCGTTCAACGTGGAGCAAACCCTTGGCCTGGACCAGGGACCATGGCATTGTGGGGGCCCTGCATTACCAGCTACCCTGCAGAGGAGCTAAACTTGTGGAACCTCGAGTCATGCGACGCGTGGCTCACCGAGGGCGAAAGGCACGGTTTAGCGACGGGTAACATCTACACCGACGGCTCGTTGCAGTTCGGCGACTTCGCACCGCTGCGGCGCGCAGGCTGGGGATTCATACGCATCGATGACGACCTCGAGCTGGAGTACGCTTGCTTCGGGCCTTTGCCAGGGCCGCAATGGACACAGTATTCTACGAGCTGAATTGTACGCAATGCTGCAGGCGATCAAAGTTGCCGCGCCGCCGCTGCGTATCTTCACGGACGGCCAGAACGTACTGGACGGCCTCGCCAAGGGGCCGCAGGCGCTGGATCGAAGGAGCCGCAAGCACCAAGACTTGTGGGACAACATCTGGGCCGCTGTCGACGACACCGGTGGCGTCGGCCCGAGGACGGTTTCTTTTTGCAAGGTGAAGGCCCCACGCCGCGAGGGCTGAGCGGCAGCGCGTAGGCCTCTCGAGGTGGGAAAGCAATCGTCTCGCTGAAAATTTCGCGAAACAGGGAGCCATGTACCATACCCATCCGTCTTGGTGTAGAGATGCGTACATAAATGAATACAAACTCGTCAGAGACATTCTCGAAGTCGGTGCCCATGTTGGATTGCTCAGTCGAGATATTGTCGACACTGAACTGGGCTCGAGTCTGGCCATGGTCTCGAACCCCCCCCTGCCCCCGACGTCCTGGACCTCCTTGGGACTCCTGGGACGCCTGAAGGCGTGGAGGAGGGGGCTGTGGAGCCCCCTCGGGGGGCAACCTCGGGGAGCATCGTCACCCAAGACTGCCTCCCCCCGCCCTCGAAGGCATCCCCCCCACTCTAGGGCCGCTCTGGACTGGGGGGGAGTCAGGGTTGATAAAGCGAGGAGTGCTGGGCATCAGTTGGTGTTCCAGCCAAGTTTTGCGTTTTGTCATAGGTGTGCCAGGTAAGTCCGCGACAGGTGGACGGGCCTGCTCTCCCAATGTCAACCTGGGTCCCAAAGGGTGACCGGGGGTAGGTTAGAGGGTTTGTGGGACGGTAATCACCCCACCACGAACAAGCCAATTTGAAGGTAGGCCCTCGTGGGCAATTCCAAGTTTCCTGGTTTCCGCTCGGGGACGGCCCGAAACGGCCAGGAAACCCGCGGTAGTAAATCCATAGGGGCTTTGCTCACCGTTTGACCAGCTCTAATCCAGCTCTAATCCTCCTCCTCCTCCTCCTCCTCCTCCTCCTCCTCCTCCTCCTCCTCCTCCTCCTCCTCCCCCTCCCCCTCTCCACCCTCCCCCCCATCCCCTGGTCACCCCCGTTTATCGCCAGAGATGAATCCGAACTCCCTCTGAGCGGGGCGGGTGCGCGCGCCGAGAGGTCGGTCTTCATCTTTCCATCTCCTCCTCCTCCTCCTCCTCCTCCTCCTCCCCTCCTCCCTCTCCCCGCCCCCCTCCTCCTCCTCCTCCTCCTCCTACTGCTCCTCCTCTGCCTCCATATCTCATCCTCGTTCTGATGCCTCCTCCTCATCATCCTCCATCTCTTCCTCCTCGTCCTCCTTCTATTATCTCTCTTCCTCCTCATCCTCCTCCTTCCTCACTCTCCCCCCCTCTCTCCCTCCTAGCTGGGGCTGCGTAATAATCCTCCTTGTCCTCCTCCTACGCCTCCTCCTCCTCCTCCTCCTCGTCCTCCTCCTCTCAATCATATTTCCCATTTGGGGGGCCTCGGGGGGGGTCGTCGCCATGGGGCGGGCCAGGATGAATCTGGTAAGAGGTCCAGCCAGGGACGGGTTTTGAACGGATTTGGCCAGGCGGGCCAGCCACCTAGGTCATGCAGCTAGCTTCGCGCTGCGGCGCTTCGCGCGTCGCGCTGCGTTGTCATAGTCGCGATCGTGAACGGCCTCTGTGGAGAAGGGCCGCTTCCTTGACCAGACTAGGAAGTGCGAGAGGCAGCTGTCTTCGCGCCCTTGCGGGTAGCCTTGAGGACCCATGCGCAGGTCTTAAGGGGGTCCTGGAAACGACAAGGCCGTTTTTGTTACCGGTCCCGTTTTGCCATTTTCTTGCCGGTTCCGACAACTTGTCGCCGTTGTCTTTCCTGTTCCGGCTCCGATTCCGATCCCGGAGCGGTCTACTTTTGCTGCTTCAAGAGGCACTGTTCGGAAACTGTGAAAAAACCGGCCCTGCCGCTTCCGGGGGTCACTAAGGCGCAGGCACAACGCGTGCAGAGACAACGATGAGCCATTGCTGCGCCGATCGACTGCGAGGTTGCTCGCGGGGCACCTTCTTCGAAGAGCCCCGGCATGCCGCGCTAAAAAAAACATAGCGGTACCACGTCTCCGGGCACCGCTGCCTGTACAGGCGCTGTAGAAGCGTGCAGGCGCGGGGTGAGAAGAGCGCCGACTCCTGCACGCACTCTGATTCGGACTGGCAGTCGCAGGTAGCGAACACCGGAGGGCCAACTGTGCGGGGCAACGATAGGGAGGGACTGGCACTGGGGGGGTGCATCGACCTGGAATCGGCGATACATCGCCGATAGATCGGCGATAAGCCTCCGATTGTGAATCCGCACCTTCCTGGGCAAGTTCGGACTATCGGGCCCAAATCGGCGATCATTGGGCGATTGGGTGTCGATGCATCCCCCCCTATGCCTATCCCTCCCATCGCTACCCCTGAAGTTGAGACAACGGCGCTATCCTGCCCGACCCGACTCCGCTCAGAACACATCGGTCGCCAGAACCCTCCCTGGACCCGTCCCGACTTGTTCTCCGAGGCGCATCCCGCCGCAGCGACGTGAAGGCTCTGGGAGGCCCAAGACGAACGAGAAACGTCAGGGAGGGCCGCCGTTGACTCGACTGGCCCTCCTCCGAGAAAAGGGAAAAGAAAGAGGAGGAGGAGGAGAGGGAGGAGGATCCTACATTTACTATTCGCGATCACGGCCATCACCCTCCCCCACCCTTCCCCCCCCCGTGACGCAACGATTCGCGCCGGCGCCGTCTGGGAATTGGCCACTCCTCTAAACTCCCGAAACGGCGGCGCGAATCGTAACTTGACCGGCCCCCTCCTCCCACCCCCTGCCCCCGCCGGTCACGCCCGATCGCCAACAAATAAGAAGGCCCCGAGAAGGAGGGGCAGTGTTAACCCAAGACGCATCAATGATCGTGCAGTAAAACCTCCCTCGAAATTCCATCCCTCCAAGTACCCCACGGGAAAAAAAAAACGTTTGAGAATCCTCAATCTTGCAGAACCAACGATCCTTGGAGTTCAACGCCGCGACTGAACGCGATTGTTGCGTCTTGACAGTCCCAAATCGTGCCAGAAAGCCCTTCCTGAGAATTCAGCACCGCGAATCAACGTGAACGTTGCGTCCTGACAACCCTAAACCGAACGAGGTCTCAGCCCATGAAACTGCTGCAAACTTGCACGACGAATGCGCGAGGCGCTTCGGTACAATTTGATAAAGAACCGCCGTCTATCTTTGAACCTGTTGCAGATGTTTAAAAGAGCATGCGCGGGGCGAAAACGATAACCACATGTTGTAAACCACCCGCCATCCATCCGTGAAACTGCAGTGACACTTTAGAATGATGTGACGGCGCTAAAACGATTACCATGTGTTGAAAAGAACCCCCTCCACCCGTGAAGCTGCTGCAAACATATAACGCGAATGCGCGCGGTGCTGAACACTTTGAAAACGAATGTGCGCGGCGCTCGCTGCTACGGTGAAAACCACATTTTGAAAAGGACCCGCCCTCCATCCGTGAAACGGTTGCAAACTTCAAGCTTCAGGAGCACAAAGCATAAGCGGCGAATGAGTCTCAAGCGAACCGCCCGGCCCGCCCGATTGACACGTCTAATCAGGGCGCAACAGGGAGGGGCGATTCATACGGGAGGAGATGGGGGAGGAGGAGGAGGCACAGACATAAGAGGGCGTTCCGAGTTACGAACGCACCCGACATAAAAGATGGGAAAAAGGAGGTCAGGGACTTCAGAGAAGTGCAACTGCCACTTTCAAATTTTCCTGGTACCTCATCCCCCGGAGGACGCATAGGAGCAATTATGACGCCACGGTCGTATACTGACCGCGGCCCTCGCCTCCCAACGCCGCGTCCGCGGCCACGAGCGCGGCCACCCTCGCCAGCACCGCCGCGCCCCACGGCAAGCAGCGGCGGTCGCGGCGCCGACGACGACGACGACGC
The DNA here is from genome assembly GCA_963575745.1 of Prorocentrum cordatum. Taxonomy (NCBI): domain Eukaryota; class Dinophyceae; order Prorocentrales; family Prorocentraceae; genus Prorocentrum; species Prorocentrum cordatum. The sequence goes on along the minus strand of CAUYUJ010017479.1, from coordinate 223,327 downwards.
CGACGCCGAGGCAGCAAACGCACACGACCTGCACCCGCCCGACCGCCCACCGCCTCCTCCAGAGGAGGGAGACCTAGGAGACGCCCGCTCCCTTCAGGAGAAAGCCCATCCTGAGACGAGGCCTTATCTCCAGGGCCCCCGGTTACCGCATGCGAGCCACGGCCATCCAGGCCCAGAGGAACCCCAGTACGCGGGTGCAGCCCACGAAGAGTGCGGAAGACTTGGGACCGCTCATTCGCCCTCGTCGAGGCGACTTTAGAGCGGCCCTTGCAGTCATCCAGGAGCTTCGGATTCCTGCCCTGGCCCACAACATGGGTCCCCCACTCGAGACAAATGATGGTGGGACCGCGATTTTCGACCTCATGGCCACGGGCTCTGTAAAAGGCGACTTCCTCCTCCACCGCCGAACCATCAAAGGAGGGGGGAAAGAGGTTGAGGGCCGATGCCCTCCGCGTCGGCCGCTTGCATCGCGAGCGCGACGGCGGCCGAAGTTGAGGGACGGTACACATCAGGAGCGAGGGAGAAATATCGTCCCGCCGCCCAGTTAAAGCTAGCCGTGGGCCAACTCTCCTGCAGACACGAAAGACATGGGAGTGCGGGCAACTGTATCGCAGCGCGCACGGCGGTGCTCTCCGGTCCTGGCGCTCACATGAAACTCGTGCTGGCTGGACCAACTGCACAACAAGAGCCACTGGCCCCCGAGGAACTACCACCGAGGTTGGCTCGAGGGACCGAGGGCACAGAGAAGCCGACCTCTGGGCCACCACCTGGACCATCCAGGCGAACGCGTTAGCGTTGGCTTTAGCCTCCTTCAGCTTACGCTTATGGTAGTCAACTAAAACTTCCCCCACTGCGTGTTTGGCACCCCCCCGCTTGGCGAACATATCTGCCCAATTGTTGCCCGTGGAGTTGAAGAAGCTAGCCTCGGGATCGGCAACACCATCATCCAGCTTCTCATGGGCAGGGGTCCACTCAAAGGTGGGGCGACCAGTGCGGTACAAGGCGTGGGCTCTCCGCCAGACACTCGCATGAATCGAGAAAGCCTGTTCGTTTTGAGGCCCTCAATGTTCACCATCACGCACAAGTGACAAATTATCACTGATGACATGGGCGGGCTTCGCGGTGACCACCAGCCCCTTAGCCACAACATAATACTCGGTTTGAGCCACTGTTTGCACCCGGCCTGGAAGTGGCCCGTACCGGGCTCGGAGGGGGAGACCGCTGTCCGAAATCTCCTCAACAGCCCATCCGCAGCGGGTGGGACCAGCCACCCCCGACGCCAAGCCAGACCGTCCGTGAAGATACGCCTCCCCCATGTACCAGCCCAATCCCCCCAACCAAAGATTTCGAGGGACGGCTCGACGTCGGGGTGGAAAACCATATATATATATATATATATATATATATTATATATATATATATATATATTAGATATGAAAAATACAAACATTCGACCCCAGCAACACCATTGACTTCTATCTTTCTGATCAATAATCACGGCTATACGTTCGAGGATCTCTGGAGGGACGGAACTATTGTCATGTTCGTCGCACTCCTGCAGCATGCCCGGGCAAACCACTGATGAGCATACGTGCCAACAGCATTTTTGCACACAACGCATTTGTCATCGCCACGCTTGTTTATGGCGAAAAGACGCACGGGCGGCCAGCAAGCAGAGGCCCACAAGGCTCGCAGAGCACCGCGCCTCGCAGAATTCGAAATACTCCAGACAGCCGCACGCATCGCCCGAAGCCAGCACGACTCGCCAGCACTACCGGCGAAATACACAAGGATGCGCTGCGACTGCCAGCGCTGCAACCATTCTTCAAGATGACGCTTGAAGTCGGCGGGGCAGGCGCACAGCAAATCTATCCGGCGGCCAGTCTCATTAGCCAGCACCGTGGGGGAAAGCATATTCCACCCAATCCGAAGAAGCCGAAGAGATGGGGCCACGAACGCCAGCCCAAGAGATCTGGCTTGAAAATCACTGCTTGATGCATTCCCAAACTCGCCGACGCCTACTGGGGCTGACGCTGTGCTGCCAATTCCAGGCCGCATACCGACAAACCAGCAAGGTCCACGCATCAAGAATTGGATCGTACCGAAAACTGGGCTGAGTAGCCAAGTAAAGAGTTAAACAGCACATCGACTTCGCCCCAACGAGCCCCCCCGCCATAGTGAGAAAAGTGCGAAACGCCGTGTCGGACACGCCTGAAACTACGGCCCCGTGCCCAGCAGATAGCATAAGGCCAATGCGCCAGAGGCCGGCCACTCGGTCTCCGACCGCACGGCGGAGACTGGGCAGCTTGGCCTGGCGCGTACATACCTTGTGAACCCGGGAACGCTCTTGGATCCTCTGACCCGCAGCCCGTGGAGTAGGTTGCGCATGGCCTTCTTAGAGGCCAGCTTCAAAAGACCTACAAAATGAGCAAAACGCTTCCTGGCACCAGCGGTGCTGGTTACAAAGCCACACTTGGGGAACTGTGCCATCAGCCCTAAGGGCTTCACAGAAGCGACAAAGGCACTGATGGCGGCATGCATCTCGCGGATAGGATCCCTCCTCTCCCGCCGCAGCCCCAAGAGCCCAACTCCCAATCCACTGGAAGCTGATGTCATCAATCAGCGCTCTGGGCGTGACATTGAAAAAAACATGCACCGTGCTGCGCATTCTACGGGAGATGAAGACCATGCGCAGTGTCGTAGCCAATGAAAACCCTGCCAGGATACCTTGCAGGGAGATCACTGCGTAGGGCAAGCCACCACACGCCTTGATGAGGCGAAGCTGGACGTGCGTCTGCACCGCCATCCAGCATAGCCGGGGAGGAAAGCCAACATGGAAGGTTTCACCCATCAGATCGTCCAGCCTCACCGTCTCGTAGCATTTCAGCATGTCCAAGAAAGCGTTGACCACGTCCTCGTCCAGCTCGTGCCCGATCTCTGCCTCCATGTTGAGACCGAACGCGCAGTCGCAAGACGACCGACCAACACCAGTGCCCCAGAAGGCGTCGGCCTGATGCTCCGACTGCCAGGCCGCAGCCAGGGGCCTGCGCATCCGCCCCGGATTTCATCACCACGGATCAACTTGAGTGTTGCGTCTTGACGATCGTAAACGGCGCCCAAACGCCATTCCTGGGACTTCAACACCGCGAACCAATGTAACTGCTGCACCCTCAGAATCCAAAATCCTTCTACCAACACCATGTCTGGTACGCTGGTCATGGGAAGCTGGGATGCTATAGCAAATGCCAAAAACGAATGCGCGCGGCGCTAAGGCGAGAACCGCAATTTGAAAACCAGTCGCCCTCAATCCATGAAATTCTTCCACATGTTTAAAGCGAATGTGTGCGCGGCGCTGGGGCACATTTTGAAAATTAATCGTTCTCAATCCGCTTGTGTATTGCACATGTTTAAAACGAATTTGCGGGGCGCTAAGGCGAAAGCCACATGTTGAAAGCCACCCGCCCTCCAATTGCGAAACTCTTGTGATTGTTCAGAAACTTTTAGATTTTAACTGGTGGCGAAATCTCAAGCGAAACGCCCAGCCTGCCCTAAAAGCTGGCCTCGTGGTGCGACAGGGAGAAGCTATTTATAAGGAACGAGAATTGAGGAGGAGGAGAACAGGAGGAGAATAATGATTCATCAATGTTTCACCACAACTATCAGAGGTAGGAGAGGAGGAAAAGGAAGAGAGGAAGGAGGAGAAGGAGGAGGATATGGAGGAGCAAGACCTCCGCATCCTCCATTTCCCCCAGTCCTACCCATGGTAATTGTGGTGAAAAATCCGCCTGTCAGAGGAGGGCGGAATCGGGAAGGAAACCGAAGCGGGAGGGCATGTCGGAGATTGTAGCGATTGGCGGTCAAATCCCGCAGGAGTGTGTTACCCACAAGGAGCCACAAAGGAACGATAAGGGCAAGATCAATCGACGTCAAAACGGGTAACCGGGTCGACTCGGAGTGCTAAGTCGAAACCAAGGCGAGGATAAACATCGGATGAAAGAACAAGGGGATTCCTGAGTCTGGAAAGTGTCTTGGGCGCCGCGGCCTTCTCAAAACGTTCCAGAGCGTTTTGAAAATTTTCCTGACCGCTCTGGAACGGACATATCCTCGTCAGAAGCCCGTTTGAGAAGGGCACAATCGAACAGCATCGAATCGGGAATTCGGATCGACTTGGAGCGCGCGTTGAGTCAGGCTGCATCGGCACGGATTCGAGAAATCGAATCGGACCGGCGGCGCCAGAATGCACAACAGAGCCATACAAGCATCGGGCCACACTGGATCGTCGGAATATCGGCATTCAATTCGCTGACCGTTCGGCGTGTGCGACACGTTTCTCCATTCCAGCCATCGTTGTCATCGTCGTCGTCGTCGCCGTCGCCGTCAGTCCCAAAGAACTGAACAAAAAAACTGAACACAAAAACAGCGTAGAAGCCTTTTCATTTGACCCCTTCCCGCGCGATGACCAGCGGTCGCCCGCATCACCCCCCACGCGCGCATCCCCCCCCACACACACACACACCCCGCCTACCCCCCCACACACATCCCCACTCCCCATTGATGTCATATCGCCCCCATCATCACCGTCGCAACTCGGATACAAGCTGAGGCAGATATTATCATGAAACCTACGTCGCATGGCATGCCGTGACTGCCCCGCAACCGTTCACACGAGGCCCGCTGCCACCCAACTGCAGCTGCGGCAGCCCCCTGCCGCCCGGCCGGTGCAACCGCCCTCCGCTGCGCCATGTCGCACGACGGGAAGAGGCAACACAAACTGCACGACGGGAGCTCGCAACGCGACCAGAGCAAACAACACCAGCAGCACGACAGGAACCCGTCATTACCTCGTCCGGCCGCATGCAAATTCAAACGCATCGCACGCAACGGCCGAACCTGATGCAGCAGACGCATCTGCAGCTGCAGAAACAGCCGCAACTGCAGCAGCTGAATGTGAAACCGCAGCCACAGCCACAGCTGCAGCTGCCAGCTGGCAATTGGGAGTTGGACGCGCGTGCGATTCCTGTTCCAGCGGGCCACCTGCCCCCGCTGCGGCGGCTGCGCGCGGCCGCGTCCACGGCGGCGCCTCAGGGCACAGGGGCGGGGGCGCGCCGCGCCGCCCTGACTCGTGGAAACGAAAGATCCTCGAGCTGGTGGGGGCGGCGCGGAGCGGCCGCTCGCGGAAGGCGGCCCGCGTCCAGGGGCTCGCCCGCGCCTCCCGCGCCGGGCAACATCCAACCCAATCGGGGGCCAACGCCTCGCGGGCGCAGCCAGGCTGGCGAGCGGATGGGGGGGGGGCGAGGCGGAGGGGGGGGGCAGGGCGGCAGTCGCGCGGTAGGACGGGGGCGCGAAAGAGGGGGGATGGGCGACGGTGTCACGCATAAGACTCGGGGCGCCTTAGCTGTTATGTGGGAAGTATGGAATAAGAACACGCATGAAAACTAGGGCGCGACGGCGGTGCCAGCGCACCAAGTATGGTTATGTTCCCGTCCGCCACGCGAACGACGGACATGATAGCGCGCGATATGGGTTCATGCGTGCATGAACAATGCTATGCATGGCCCGACTGGCGGTGTAGCTGGTACCAATCATGCCCCTGGGCAATGACCGTCATACATGCATGTCGTCGCATGCCGGATTGCACTTAAAGTGTATTCTATGACATGGCTGCATACCTCCGACCCGTGCGAACATTCTGCGTACTCCGACGCGGCGCAGTTCCTGACATTATCTGGCGCCCTGCGGGGGGCGCGATCGGAACGCAGCGCTGATGTCGCCATGCACGCGGCCGGAAGACGCAAGTGAATGCGCTGAGTAGGAAGGCGAACAAAGTAGACTGGGTCCAAGCCGTCCCAGAAAATACGCAAACTCAGCAAAGACACATCGATTCTCGAAGTAGGAAGACGTTCGAACTGGTAACCCCAAAAATACATAGTTTCAATGGCCGCCGCGCGCTGTGGTGTAATGCCTGTGGCGCGCTAGGCGCGTTGAATCTGGGCTGCAGTGCACTCGGTGTCGCAACTGTTCTCGCCGTCATTGCGATGCCAATCAGGTTTGTGGCTCCGACGTCGTCGTCGCCGTTCGACTGGCGACGCTAGTTGGCCCCGCCCAATTCCTCGGCCGCAGCCCCTCCCGCCCCAAACCCAACTGCCGCCCGTCTCGCCCAGCCCCGCGGCTGCCAGTGCGCCGCCGCCCGAGCGAGTCCGACGCCGGTGCGCGCTCCAAAGCTACGGGGCGGCCACGGGCTCGCACGCGGTGCCGGGCGTTCCCTTGGAAGTGGAACTCGCTGCCAGAAGGGCGTCGCGCGGGTAGACCTCGCGGGAAAAGCGCCGCTGCGCGCCCTCGGGGCGGCGAAAAAATCGAGCGACAACGCGTCAGCAGATCGCTGCGCACTGAGATATAGCCACGCACAGCTGCTCGCGGGCAACGCGCAACGCGCCCCGACGTTGAGGGGCGGGGGCGAGCGCGCGCTCGCGGGCGCGCGGGGGAAAGGGAAGCGTGTATGACAAGTTGCGTTGCCTCCGAAGAATGCAGAAAATGCCGCGGCCCCGACTGGCGGGGGCGGAGGCGCGGCTGCGTCGCGGCAGCCTCGCAGCGCCCATGGCCACATCGGCGCCCAGTCGGCGCCTCGTCGTCGCCAGTCGTGGCAGTGTCTTCGGTCTGGCGGCCATGTGGCCGCCGTCGCCGCCCCGTCGCCGCCTCGTCTCCGCCCGTCGCCTGGGCCCATCTATTGGTCTGGCGGCTCCGCGATCGCCGCCGCCGAACCGTCGGCGACCCGTCGCCGCCACGTAAGTTGCACTAGGTAGGTTGCACCATCTACATTGCACCACGTCGATTGCACCGCGGCATGGAAAACACAGCGTAGAGCGCGCCACAAAGATACCACGACATAGATTGCGCCACGTAGATTGCGCAACATGGATGGAGACACTCGGATAGCTCCCAATCGGTTTCTGCGCAAAGAAGAATGCAACATCGAAGTCTTGCGCCCTGCGCGACACAGGAAGCACAACGAATGTTGCACAATAGACTACGCACCACACGTTACACCACATAGGTTGCACCACATCAACTGAATCACAGTCACCTGCGTCTATTGCATGACATAGCACGCGAAACCTAGTAGTGCGCCGCGTAGGATGAAACAACCTAGATTGCACTTCGTGGATTGTTCCACATGCGCTGCGAAACAATCGCGTGCACCACGTCGGTTGCTCAATATATATTGCGCAACATCGACTGCACCGCGAGCTTTGCTAGACGTGCAACACTTTGGATCCACGCTGGCTAACGTGCAGATTATGGTAGAAGCGCGTGCACATGGGCATGTGCGCCCACGTGCGCGCATACATGCGATTCTATGCGCGCATGACCGCCCGTCGCCATGCACTACAGCATGCCCGACAACTTTAGCACTTGCGGTCGGCGACCGCCAACCGTACATCGCACGCGCGCAGCCAGTGAATGCTGAACTTGTAGCTCGACGCGCCGCGCCCATTACATGGGTGTTAGCGATCCGTGCCACGTTGGATCGTGCGTCTAGTCAATCGACGCAGCGGGCTGCAACTCGACGCAAAGTGCACGCGCGCGGCGAGTGGCGCCGACCCCCGATCGCGCATGGCCAGGGCCCGCCAGCGCTGCCACTTGCCAGGGCGCAACGAGCAGCGGCGCTGCATGCGCGGCATGACAGACCCCAGGCTGCGCGGGGGGGCACCTCGTCGAAGAGGGCGCGCGCCCGGTGGCGCGGGCGCCCCAGGCCGCGGGCGCGCCGGCCCCGCTGCGCGGGGGCTGGCGCGCGGCGCCGTCACAGTCGGAGGCGCCGCCCGCCCTGGCGCGCCGCTGCTTCGGGGTGGACCGGGCGGGCGGCGCAACTATCGGCGGCAGCAGTGGCGCGGGCCCCAGCGTCGACCGCCCCGCCGACGCTGGCCCCGGGGCGGAGGCGGCGGCGACGTCGCCGCCGAGCCGCCGAGTGGCGCCCCGCCGCAGGCCACGGCGGATGGGGGAGCGCGGACGTCCGCAGGGCCCTGCGACACTGCGGCCCGCGCGGCAGGCGCGGCGAGCCCACTGCGCGGCCGGCCGCGCAGCCGCGCGCGGCGCTGCCCACCGCTCGCGACTGCGCCTTGCCTAACGAGGGGGTAAGATTGTTTGGGTCGTTCAATCCACCGCGCGCGACGTCGGTCGGGGCAGGCGCGCGCGCCCCAAACAGCGTCGCGACCGGAGCTCTAGACCGGCGGCGCGAGCTGCAGCCATCGCGCCTCGGCGGCGACCTGTGAAACACAAGTGGCGCGCGGCGCGCGAGTCGGCCGATCGGGCGCGAGAGAAACCCGCCTTCTCAATCTGCTGCGAAACAAGAGCTGGGCTCGAGAAGATCCGGCAAAATGCGCGCGCTTTGCTTCGTGGACAGCCCCGCCCGCCGGTCGCCGGGCGCGCGAATGCCGGCGGCGCTCGCCCGGCTCGCTGCCGCCGCGGCAACGCGCGCAACATTTGATTCGTGCCGAGCCGACGAATGAGACGCGCGATCTTCACCTGGGTTTCCGCGACGCCCCAATGCCCACCCCTGTCGCATGGCACCGCGGTCTTGAAACGCAGCGGCGGTAACTCGGAGCTTCGCGACCCGCGCGTCATCTGCAATGTTGCAATGTTCGTGAACCCAATGGAATCGACACCGAAGATTTCAGGCCGCACAGGTCAGCCGTTGCCCCCCGCCCGCCTGGGCCCGAGGATAGCCGGGCGAGCGCGACCGCCTCGGCTGCCAACTGCCAAAGACGCAGGGGGACAATCGCACACATGACTCGCGCGCGGGAGAACACTGGCGTCGCGAACGCGTTGCGCGCGCCCCCTTTGAATTGCAGCCCGAGCCCGAGCTCTGACTCGAGGCGGGCCCGCCTGCCAAGTTTCGCCGCTGTTTGAACCGAGTCCGCGCGGCGGCGAAGAATTCCGATTTGAAACCCAAAGTGCGCACTGCGCGCCTCGACCTCTGCGCTGAACCACCGAGGCATCATGCCCCGCAGGGCGCGAATGCACGCGCACTGCGGCCCCCCCGCAATGGGGTAACACGCATTTGTTTGCCATAATCAAACTCCGCCCAAAACGCGCGGCAATGTCATGACAACCCTTTAGAACCGCAGGGGCGTCGCGCTACAACTTGCGAAAGACGACCGCGTCATCTCCTGCGTAAGCGAGCGCAGTGGCATCGGGGGCTTGCTACTGTATGCGACGCAACGGCATGTCTGTGGCTAACACGAAAAAACAACGGCGACAAGTGGCATTCCTGTTCTTCTGCACCGCTGGTGATCGAGAAACTTACATAGACCCAGCTGTCGACCTTAATATTGCAAGCGCCATTCCAATACAGGCATGCATAGCATTGCCGAATCGTCGGCACAACGCCTATCGCTTTCAAGGCCAGCCGCCAGCACGGATGCCTGCGATCTATTCGAGAACGCAGCTGCAAAGACAAACAGAAGGAGGGCTGCGCTGTGCGCCTGGAAACAAGCGAACATGCTTGCACTGTCTACTGCATAAGCGTTGCGCAAATGGAAGGCCCTGGCAAGAAACCGCGCTGCGTGCGAGCGATAATTCTCTTTGTATGTGGCAAAACAAACGATGGTACGAATGATCAATCAAACGGTTATCGGTGTTGATTTGAGACGACTCCCTTGTCTTCGAACTCGTATGGAACTCACCAAACGCAGGATGGGCCCCGGCCGACTTTTTAGAGAGACCACACTAGTAACTCTCATCGAAAGCGGCGGGCAACACATCACACGCATCAGAACATTGCAGCAACGCCACTGCATCGAACAAAATAGATGCAAGTATTTTCTCTAGTGTCCTCCACGCTCGGAACGGGATGCCGTCCGGACCACGAGCGGGATCAATGGATCAGCGGATGGTTTCCCGCACGCGCGTGGTTGACAAGTGCCAGTTTGGATGGTCGGTTGGCACGTCCCCTCGCGAGAAATATACATTCCTGGCCAAGTCCCACTTCCACTCCCTGACACAGAGTCTTTGCAACTTGCGCCGTCAAAATATTTACTATACAAGACGACGCCTCGAATGCTTACCAATGCCTCCGGTGTATCCTGACGGCATCAAGCCTCTCCCAGAGCTCGTCCGCGCCAATTGAACGCAGTGTTCGCCCTGGGAAGCACTGGCACGAGAGGGGGGTGCCAACACGATAAAATATCTGAGGACACAAACTACGAAAGCTACAAACCCGACCCAATTCTCAATGTTCGAAAGATCCGGGTAAGCCTATCGATGCATACAGCTTACCTTCCGCACTCGAAACGACTAGTGGCGTCCGAATTGAACGCCCGGACTATCTGTTTGCACGCTCTGCGCATAGCGATTTTCACAGTGCGCAAAATACGAGGATGGTCCGCAATAGCTGCAGGGATGGGTTCCTCCTCGGCATCGCCCTCAGGACGCCGGGGCGTCCTCCGAGCAAATTCGCCGGCCCAACGGGCCAGGGCGTGCTAAGATCTCCGGTAACTGGTTAACACTATTAACAGTATTTCTAGTTCGCGCGCGCGGGGCGGCCCCTGGGGGTCCCCCGGCGAAAAGTACCCCGACCAACGCCCGACCGCCGCCCGACCGCCGCCCGACCAAGTCTACTCAGAGATGGTTTTCCTTTTGGGTGCGGCCTCTCAGGCTCCCCAGAGCGCGCTCAGAGTGCCCCAAGAGGCCCCCAAGACTGCCCAAGAGGCCCCCGAGACGCCCAAAGAGCGCTCGAAGACGCCGAAGATGACCCCAAGACGGCCCAAAAGGCCCCCAAGACAGCCCAAGAGGCCTCCAAGACGCCCCAAGAGCCTTCCAAGAGGCCTCCGAAGAGAGCCCCAAGAGGCCAAAATCGTTGATTTTCATTTGTTTTTTCGATGTTTTTTGTGTTCTGGCTTTTTCGGCTTCCGGACGCTCCAAGACGGCCCAAGAGGCCCCCAAGACCGCTCCAAGACGGCCCACGAAGCTCCCAAGACGGCGCCGAAACGACCCAAGAGAGCCCTCAAGACGGCCCAAGTGCCGCCCAAGACGGACCAAGAGGCCCCAAGACGGGCCCAAGAGGGACTCAGGAGGGATACCGAGAACTCAAAAATGGAGCCCTCCGTCCCAGAAGGCGCCCAGGAGGTCCCAAAGAGGCCCCAAGAGGCCTCCAAGAGGCCCCAAGATGTCGCCAAGAGGCCCCAGGAGACTCCCAGGAGGCCCAAAAGAAGCCCCAGAAGGCTTCAAACATGTCTCCCAGGCGCCCCCGAACGGCCTCTCAACAGACCCCAAGAGGCCCCCCAAAGAAGCATCTTGACGACGACTCTATTTCGCCCCATCGAGAGACGACCCCCAGGGAACTGCTTCACCATCAAAACTCCCCACGCAACGCGTCCGAACGACACCCGCCCCCAAGAGCGCAACATGGGCAACGAACACACAGACAAAAACCAGCGATGCCATATCACGGGCCGGCGGAATGAGCGAAGCGATTCAATAACAAAAGCTTATGAGCGGACGTGCGGGGATGGGAAGGCAGCGCTGTACAGTCGAGGTGCTAATCCATCGCCTCGCTCTGCTGATTGTACTACATGCGATCAATACGCGAGTTGGCATTACCAATCTCGCAAGTGAAACGTTCTTGCGTCCACTCCTCTAGGCCGTAATGGCCGCGTACATGAAATTGAAATGTTGCGGTCTCAGTGCCATTTGTGTCCAGACCATTGCCCAACGTCCTTCTGCCAACGATCGTGCTGATGCTCTGTGATATTGAAGTCGCAAAAAACCAGAAGTGACACTGCCAAGGTCCGAACAATTCGCCGCGACCCGTTACAAACTCTGGGCTCTGGCAGAATGGGAGTGCGCATCAAAGTGCACCACCCAAACATTGAAACCTCCGGCCTGGCTGCGCAGAAAACATTGAGGTGCAGTTCCAGCGGCTTCGCCCTGCATTATCCACGTTCTCGTATCTGACATACATTGACATAGCTTCACATACGCTAGTGTACTTTAACGCACGTGATCAACAAACTTCCATACGTAACCCAACGTTTGCTGACCATCACAAGTAACCCACTATTCGAGGCAAAAACCCTACGCTACGCATGTTGAGCTGAATTCAAGTTTAGCTAAAACAGGTTGAGCCCTTACATCGCGTTCGACTGCTTAGCTAAGCCTGATGGCGGTTCGTAGAAACCTACTCGACCAAGCAGAGGCCCCCGAGAGCGTTCCGGAAGACCCCCAAAAGCATCCTTGAAGACTCTGGCCCACGTCAGCGTCGTCGTCGCCTCCGCCGCCGACGTCGTCGTCGTCCCCCTTCAGGGTCGGCGGCGCCGGCCGTAAGGCCTTCGCAATCGGATCGGAATGGCAAGAAATGATATCAAATCGGATCGATCGGATAGAAATATAGAGGTCAAAAAATCCACCCCCATAATAACCACCCCGACACGCGTAGTCGTTTAGTAAACGTGCCCCCAAGGAATCAAACAGGGCAGGGCTGGTTAGTAAACGCCCAGGGCCGCTTAGTAAACACAAACTGTCTCTTGAAAATGGACCCTGCAGGGGGAGACCAGCTCTGGAAGGAGACATCGACTTGGAATCGGCGACACATCGCCGTTAGATCGGCGATGGGACCTCGATAGCAAAACCGCACGTTGGTAGGCGGGGACCCCAGTCGGCGACGAATGTGCGATTGGAGGTCGATGCGCTCCCCCTGGGAACATCCCCGTTCCGAATGGGTTTCGGCTCATTGCTCGGCTCTCCGGCGACGGTTCGGGGCGATCCGGGCACCTCCGAAATGCTCTCGGCGAGCCGCAGCCTCTGAAGGCACCCCGAGGCTTGAAAACCGCCGAGACGAAACCGCCCAAAAAACCTCGCCACACCTCGGTGGATCCTCCCCTGGGCCCTGGGCATATCCCCCCTCTATCTTACGTTGCACCTACAGAAGAACTCGCATGTCCTGTCACGCCTGCCACCCGTGTCGCATCCGCGCTGGATCCATGTCGAACCCGTCGAATCCATGTCGAAGCTGTGTCGGACCCAAGCCGAATGCACGGCGAATCCGCGTCGAACCCTACTAGGAGAACAAGAAAAAACCTGCCGTTTACAGGACAGGAGAAGTGCCCCCGAAGATGCAAGTGGGCGGGGGCAGGCCTTCTCAGAAGGCGGCGGGACGTCTTGGAAGCCGTCCTTGGCCGTCTGAGAAACCACCTCTGTCTTCGGAAGAGACCTGGAACACCCCTCTGCCGGCAGGAGGCCTCCCGAGCCTTCTGAGAAGGCCCGCCCCCTCTGCACTCCCCCCCTGGGCTCACCGCCGCATAGTATTAGGTCGGGCCTGTCCTCCTACAGGCGG
>CAUYUJ010017479.1:97500-205000 GCA_963575745.1 Prorocentrum cordatum | reverse complement strand
AACGGCGTCGAAACGAAACCAGCCCACGAGATCGCCAAACACACCGTCCAGGTCGAGCCCTGCCCCGGACCAGGACCCTCGCCCACCCTCCAGGGCGTTGAGCTGTACTTGTTCGGCCGTGGGCCCCTTCTTGCCCATGGGCCTTCGGCGGCGTTCGGCAACCGTCCGAACTCTCAGGTGGTTTATGGCGGTCTTTGGCGGCCCACTGCGCGAAAACTTGATGGCTGCGGTCCACAAGGGGTCCATCATCGAACCCCTAATCTAAGGTATAATACGAGAGTGTGTTGGGCGGACTCTCCCTGGCCCCAAGCGAGGGGCGAGAAGGAGGAGCCTCGCAAAGACGTCGCGCCCCCTCCCGCGCGGTGGCTTTTTGGCATGCCGATCGCGCGGCACGCCGCGCCGATCGGCTGCACCACGCAGGAGCGACCCTGGGCAGGAGTGGCCTTCTGCGGCGAGCCCAAAGGAGAAGTTGGCTACATGCAGTGCAAGGAGGACTCTACGTCAAATTCGTGTCGTGCCGACTTCGGCGTTGGTTTCTGACACCGCGGGGATCGTTCAACCGTGAACGATCGACCGTTTCCGAAACGTCTAAATCGTTCCACATCGAACGATCCTGGGTCGCCCGCGGCGTTCAAAGTTGAACGCCGCGGGCGGGGTCGCCGCTGGTCGACACGACACGAACCTACTAGGCAAGAGTGACCTTCGGTGCGCGGCTTTCGAAGTGGCGCGGGGTAACCAAACCCGAGCGCGCAAGTTACTGCTCTCGCCTCGCACGCAGCGATCGGGGGACCACAGTTTGCCACTGGGCCCGCAATGAAGGCCACTCTGGCGAAGGGACACACTTACGACGTGCAGTCGAGGAAGGCAGATGGGGGCGGGCCTTCCCAGAAGACTCGGCGGGCCTCCGGCGTGCTGAGACGTGCTCTATCGGACGGGGCTGGGACGATGATACATTCGCTCGAGGGCGTTCCGCAACGCTCCCAGAGCGTTACGGCACGCTCTGAGAGGGCCGCGGCGCCCGGTACATCCTCCAGAGCCGCCGAATGTCAGAGATCCACGATCTATCCTCACTCGATTTGATCCTCGTCCTGGCTACATCCCCAGGCCGAAAGTTTTTCCTCTTGGAATAAAATATGAGAACATCCATGGATCCAATTGGATCCCTTTTTTTCGGGTGTGGGAAAGTTTCGTGGATCCTGTTTCTGTGCTGCGCGGATCCAACTTCCTGTGTGAAAAACGATGGATCCATTGATTTCCCGGGAATATGTATAATAATAATAATAAGCATCCGAGACCCAGGGGAAATCGGATCCGCGGAGCACCGCACGTGAAGCATCATGCTATCCACGGAGCTGTGGATATGCAGACCAATGTTATGATTATACGGGGGAGGGGGGTCTTCCCAGGATGAAGAGGGGAAGGATGAGGGAAGAGGCAAGAGGAGGTGGGAGGAGAACAGAGGGGACGCAGGGGGGGAGAGAGGAGAAATACACAGCGGGCCCGGCCAACTCCCGCATCTCCAACCATAACATATCTACCCCACCTCGAAGAGAGCGCTACATGTATCCGCTCACCTGAACGGCGCGTCGCTTCCGACATGTTAGGCTCAAGAGGAAAAACTTTCGGCCTGCGGAAGTATGTCTGACTCTAGGCCTTCTTCGAAGGCAGAGGCGGCTTCTCAGGAGGCCAGAAGGCTTCGAGGAAGCCCCACCGCCTTCCGAGAAGGCCTGCTCCCACTGACTTTCCCCTGTGCGCGCCGCCGATCTTGGCCAGAGGCCGACCGCCCTGGCGACGGCTAAACTGAGCGGCGAAAGCAATCCATGCAATCCACGCGAGACTCCAGGAGTCCACGTCTGTTCAATTTGCTCTTTTTCGCCTGTCCCCATCCCTCCCCCCCCTCGCGCCCAGAACCAAAGGGAACGCGTTCAGCGGGATCCACATCTGAGCGGCGAGAGGAGACGGGCCCTGCGCAAGATGGCATAGCGACCTTACGTGGTGGCTTACGCGGGCCTCCAGCGCGGCACGCTACCCTGGAAACGAGGGCGCACACCGGCGACCTTACAAAGGCAGGTTACGCGTGAATGTCCGCGCAATCCACCACCTTCCCTTCCGTCGTTCAAGTGAAAGAGCCGGTGGGGAGAGGAGAAGAGGTACAAGAGGACGAGAATACAATCAACACGCACGGTCCACTCATCGTGCTACCGTGAGGAACGCTGAATAATGAACGAAGGGGCTTTTCTGGCCACGGCGGGCCTAGGCCATAAACAGGTCTTACTACATACATCTAAGGAACGGCCTGAAATCCAGAGCCCCTCCTCAGCCCAAAGTGGTTATTATTCCAACGTTTTGACTGACGAGTGCAAGAGGACGGGCTTCGGAGGACTACGAAAACACTAGCACAGAGCGGGAACCAAACACGAGGCTACAGAGGAGAGCACACCTAAGCCACATATGTCCATCCTACTGACCGTCCTAGCACTCCCACAGGCCAACCCACAAATGTCCGTAGAACAAGAGACTGCTGTTATAACCCAAGCAATGCTCCATGAGCCAAAAATCTGATGTGTTAAGCCGACACGGTATCAGCCAGAAGTGTTCTGAGGTCATCTCGGGCAAATCCATATTCTTTGGTGAGCCTACGACGCAGAGATGGACGCTTCGCCACTGCTTTACACTTTCCCCAACAGGGGCTCCCAAAAGGGACGCAAAAACCGACCGACAACCTCGTGTAATCCTCGAGCCCCGACCCTCGATCGTGGACGCCGTCGGCAACTACCTGCTGAGGAGGGCAACGTCGGGCCATACCGCGGCTCTCTGGCGGCCGTTCGGGACGATCCGAGAAATCCCAGAACGCTCCCGGCGAGGCGCGGCCAGTGGAGAACATCACGAGGCTGAACAGCCGACGAGAACCCTCAAAAACAACCCAGAGCCTCGATCCTCGATCCCCCCGCACGCCTACCACCCCTTAGCCCTAGGCGTCCGACGATACGTTTTTCAATGTGCGGCTCCAGAGGTGGTCCCCCAGGGGTCGCGACCCATCCCCAAGGACCGGTTTTTCGTCCTGAGTCGTTTGCGACGGCCCCGAGGCCGGCAAGAGCCCCTGGAAGCAAATCAGCCACAGTGCCCCCTGGCACGTTGAGGCGTGCTAGAATGTCAAGTTCTGTTGTCTGGTAGGGTTTTGTAATCGTCTAAGGCGGGTCGCGTAGTGTCGCGTGCCTCGCCCATGCTCCCAGGGGGTCCCTGGGCGGCCATGGCGCCTCCCTGGGGCTCTCCAAGGCTTCCATGACGGCCAAGGAGGCCCCCAAGACGTCAAAAGAGGCCCCGTGTCGCCGAACGATCGATCAAAGACGCCCAAGATGGCCTCAAGATGGAGCAAGAGGCTTCCAAGGCGCCCCAAGAGGCATCCAAGAGGTCTCCCAAGAGGGCCCCCAAAGGCATAAGTGATTTATTTTCCTGTTACTTTCGAAGGAATTTGGCGTTCTCACCGTTTCTGCTTTCCGACGCTTCAAGAAGGCCCCAGATGCCCCCAAGACCACCCCAAAACGGCCCAAGACGGCCTAAGAGCGCCTCAAGACGGCCTAAGAGCGCCCCACGATGGCCCAAGAGGCGCCCAAGACGGCCCAAGAGGGCCCCAAGACGGCCCCAAAAGAAGCCCCAGGGAGGGAACACGAAACGAAAACCCGAGCCTTCCGCCCCGAGGGGCCCAAAGGTGCCCCCAGGAGGTCCCAAGATGCGCCAAGAGGCCCCCAAGAAGCCCCCAACAAGGCCCCCAGAGGCTCCAGGAGCCCCTAAGAGGCCCGCAAGAGGCCCCAAAAGGCCCCCAAGAGACCTCACACCTGCCTCAAAGAAGCACCCGAAAAGCCTCCCACGAGATCCAATACGCTTCTCTGGTGTCCCCTCGAAGGAGAGCCGCCGAGCATGCTGGGCTGGCACGGTGGCGGCACCTGCCGCAGGCTGCTGGAGAATAGCGGAAAACCTTCTGTCGTGATTTTGCTCAAGTCGCGAAGGGGGCCCGGGAACGTTGCCCCTGACACCCGCGGACCCGACCGCGGCGGCGCCTGCTGGCTCTGGCGCTGTCACTGGGCGCCTGCTGGGCCACAGCGGCAGCGGGATCGCGGGGGGCTGCGGCTGCCAGAGCTGCGCCGGGGGCGCGCGCCTGTGAGGGGAGGGCGGAGGGGGGGTACGAGGAGGTGGAGGAGGAGGAGGAGGAGGAGGAGGAGACATGAGGAGGAACAGGCCTGGGGCGAAAACGTGGCCCCTGGGAAAGGGTTTGGACCTCTGGGGCCGCGCATTGAACACAGTTCACCAGCCCTCTAGGCGCAGGTGGTTTAACGAGTTTTGCCTCCTTTCTGCCATAACCCCTTCTCCCTCTGCTCGGTAGAGGGGTTCACCCCATCCCCCTACCCCGTCCCCTGGGCCTGGGGGGGGCCGAGGGGGTACAGCGTCCAACAACTGGGACCCCGGTGCTCCATGGCGGGACACAGTCTTCATGCAGAAAGCCAGTTGGCGAGCACATTGCGCGAAGATGAAGAAGGACGTGCGTGGCTTATTTCAGGAGCTTGACAACGGCGGTCCAGGCTTGCATCCCTTCATCATGATGCGTGACACCGCGCGCGCTCTGGACCTCGGCGACGCCTTGCACGTTGCTGGCAATACATTGTTCCACATGTGCTACAGCGACATGTTCGAAGCATGCAACCCCGTGGCGGCATGCGCGTGGATTTGGAAATAGATTTCCAGAATCTGCAAGGCAGAGAACATCCCATCTCGTTTCACATATCTGGACTTGACCTTCTTCACGAACCCAGAGAAGCCAATGGAGAAGGCGCCGCTGCTCAAGGGCTACGCCGCGGAGACCAGACACCTGGCCCCAGTGCCCGACAAGATCTTCAAAGTGAAGCATGGGCCAACGAACAGGAACAAGAGTCTCATCAGCAAGATGCTCAGCAGCCTCACGATGATCTACAGGTTCCTCGAGACCAACGAGGGCGGGGCGCGGCCGTTCTTTCTTGACGCGAGCTCCGTCGTGGCTCCGCTGCGGCAGCACATCGACAGCATCTTGGCGGCCTACCAGCAGTGCCAGGAGATGGGGGAGATGTTGCATGACAGGGCGGACTTCTGGCACGAGGTCCCGAAGTCCCACGGGCTCTGGCACGTGGGCTACGAAGCGCAGTGCATGAACCCCGACGTGGCCAAGTGCTACATCACCGAGGACTTTCAGATGCGGATGAAGAGGTCGGGGGCGCCGGTTCGGCATGGGTCGGCTGCCGCCAAGCGTTCAATCAAGATTTGCAGGCAATGGGTTTACGGAACCCTATTTAAGATATTGTTCAGCGGCCTGCATGCCACCTAGCCTTGAATCTTGGCCAATCGCAGCCCGGCGTCTCTGCGCCATGGCAATGCCCCCGGTCGAGATGAGTCCATGCCCTCCAAGGCGCCCCCCGCATGTCACACCCCGCAGGGCCCTGCAAGGGCCCCAGGGCTCGTCCAGGGCTCCCCAGGCCAGCCCAGGAGCACAGCCCAGGACCTCAGATGCCCTCGCAGAAACAGTCACATTCTATAAAGTGTTACGCTTGCAGCCCTCACGCGTTGAACATGTGATAAAATGTTATCGGTCACGCGTTGAAAATGTAATAACATTTTGAGGCTATGGTTCAACATTTTACAACATGTTAAGCGGTTTAGCAGGGTTCTGCAACATGTTGTTAAGATGTTAGGGTGTCCTGCATCTGAAACACAACATTATGTTAACATGTTAAGGTGTAGCGCATCTGAAACACACCATGCTGATAACCTGCTGGATCAGGGGCAGCAAACATCTGACAGCATGCTGTGGACGATTGGCTACGATGTAACTATTTACATTTGCTGTTGGCAGCTGTCGCCCTGTTTGTTAACAAATTGCAAAATGTTGCGTCGTGCCTCCAGGCGGCCGAGCCGCCCCCCACTTGCCGCGAGCTCGCTGCGTGGCCTGGCGGGCAGGGGGGTGGCCGAGCCGACTGGCGAACGGGCGTAACAAGTTGCAAATTGTTTTGGGCCCTTCCGCCAACGCATGCTCGCCCGCCGCGTTTCTGACCCTCTGCCTCGTCAGACGTCGCGCTGGCGACTGCGTGTTCGGTCGGGGAGCTTTCCGCGAGACCGACGCGCCAGGCGTTGTCGCCTCGGCTGTCTTGGAGGCGGCCACCCCCTGGCAGGGTCGACCGACCCAGCGCGGCGAGCTCTTCGGCCCGCGGCAAAAACATTCCCCATTATCCTGGGAAGTCACCACGACCCCCGTGCAAAACACCAAAAAGATGACAACATACAAAAACACCGGATCCATACCCAAATCAGGGAACCCACAAGTTTATCAGCACACACAACTTAACGACGTACCTTGGCCTGCGTGGTGATTGCAGCGTCTCTTTCTCCTTGGTTTGCTGGCTTCTTTTTCCCAGACGTACTGTGGCATATTTGGCGAGGGCGTCGCCGTGGCCGCCAACGACGACTGCGACGACCATGGCGACGATTGGCGACGACGACGACGGTGGCTGGTTCGGTCCAACTCGACATTCGACCTGGTTTCGGCCTTCGCGAGTTGTTCGCCGCAACATGGCGCCCAATATGTCCGCGCCCAGGAAGCCCGCCGCTGCGGGGGCCCACGAACTGAAGCAGATCACGAAAAAGGGTGCGTCTCAAAGCCATGCAAGAAGCCCGCCGCTGTCGCGGCCGAGTCGGCAAGCCCTATGTCGCGGTCGACCGACGTGGAGATCGAAGGGCAGAACGCGACCATCACTCAGAAGGACTGCGCCCAGTTCAACGCCGCGAAGAGCACGGCGGAACCCGCGATCCTCGAGGACACACGCGCCAAGACCGACCTCGGCCATGGCCGGGGGCAGCAGCTGCAGCTCTACAAGAAAACTGCGGCTTGGAAGCTGAATGGGTGAGACGACCCGCTGTTCAAGGAGGTCATCCAGTACTCGGAAAGTATGCTGACGAAGCAGCGCAAACACGGCGCGTGGCCTTCGCGAGGGCGAAGCAGCACAGGGGGGGCGGCGGGGCTGAGGGAAGCCATCGAGAACAAGGAGCCATCGTCAAGATAATCGACGGCAAGGATTTGTATTTCGATTCCTCGATCATTGCCGATTTGACGAAGGAGCTCAAGGGTGGCAAACAGGTGAACGCCGGTGGCGCCATCGAGCTCGACAACTTGGGCCTCGCCCCCATGCAGATGTTCGTCGGCGACGCGAGCGCTGGCTTTGACTTGGGGAGGCGACGTCGGGATCTCGGACGACCTGATGAGGAGGCTCGAAGATGACGCGAACCACGCGCCATGCCCTGCCCGCAGGGCCGACGATGACGAGGCCGAGAGGAAGGACTTCGACGCGGCTGCGGATCGGGCCCGCGACGCGCTCATGAAACTCCGGGGCCTCCGCAACAAGATCACCCACCCCGTGGGGGAAACAAACGCGGGCTCGGAGGTTCGCAAGGGCAAAATCAAGAAGACCGTCGGCAAGGGCAAGCAGATCGACGAATTGATCAAGGGGTACCATGACCTCGTCAAAACCAAGTCCCCCCCCCTCCCCCCAGGCCTCTGCAAGACGACGGCCGAAAATATCAGTGAGAAAATCACGGTGGACAGCAAGGTCGGACACGCGGTCGTGGCGATGATTCGCCCTGACAACGAGCTGGGCGATAGAGGCTGCGCCAGGGTCTGCGTCGACACCGACAGCCGCGGCGCCATCGTGTCGCCGCGGATTCTGTAGATGCTGAATTCTGGCGAGCGCCACCGTCTCTCTGCGATTGTACCAGGCTGCGCGATGGTGCGTATTTCAGCTCGAGTTTCGCTATCGGGGTTCCCTCCCGCATTCAATTCGCGCTCATCGTGGGTCGAAGTGGACTGGCGTTTTCGCTTGTGGTGGGGCCCATCGTGTGACGTGGGTTGGTCGCTTGATCAGCTACCCGACTGACAGAGTGGAACGCCAAACGCACTCAGCGACGCTGCAATGCACCCTCGCGTCAGATGAAGTTAAACATGTTTCCTAGCCAGCCCCGATACCCAGTTAAACAACATTGCGTCGGTCGGGAAGGGGGGGCGGCCTGGGCCGCCGCCGCCCCGGCGCCCCATGGCCGCCGCCACTCCGACGCCCTTCGGCGCATTCCGAATGTTATGCGCATGTTCGCCGTGTTTTGCTTATTATTATTACTTTCTATCATTATTTGTTTTTTGTATAATGGCGCTTTCTGGGCGCAGCCGCTTTGGCGCCCAAGATGCATCGCGGATGCCGCTAGGCACCTTCGACGGGAGCTACGCCGCGGCCACCGCCACTCCGACGCCCCCCCCCGCCCCCGAGACGCGGTCAGCTTCAAGACGGCCCCAATAAGGCCCACGAGTACCCCCGAGAGGCACTTTGGAGAGGGCGTGGAGTGCGGTCGCCCACGGTGCTTCGCCGATGCTGCTATGCACCTTCACGCCGCGGCCACCGCCGCTCCGACGCTCGCCCCCGAGACGCCGCCAGCTGCGACGCAGCCCAAGGATGGCCCGCGAGTGCCCCCAATATGAAACCTGAGGAGCGCGCAGAGCGCCGCCGCCCACGGTGCATCAATGATGCCGCAACACCCTCGACCCTCATCCTGCAACGCACCCCGGTGCTGCAGCGCACCCCCGAGGGAGAAGGAGGCAGCGATGGCGACGACGACAACAATGACAGGAGTCAGCCGCCGAGGTCTGCGCGGATCTTTAGCTCTGAGA
Source organism: Prorocentrum cordatum (assembly GCA_963575745.1). Taxonomy (NCBI): domain Eukaryota; class Dinophyceae; order Prorocentrales; family Prorocentraceae; genus Prorocentrum; species Prorocentrum cordatum. Next base: position 196,269 of record CAUYUJ010017479.1, on the reverse strand, counting down.
GCGTCTGCGGGAGACGCCGATTCACTCGCGGTCGCTCTGAGAGCGTCTGCGGGAGACACCGACTCAGTCGTGGGGGCACAGCGCGAGCGGTTCAGTCCTGGGAAGGAGGGGGGGGGGGCTCCTCCCTCCTCCCGCGTCCGCCCTCCATCCCCCTTCGCCCTCCTCCGCATCGCTCCTGCCTCCCCCTGCCCCCCCCCCCCCCACTTCGCGCGCCTTCCTCGCCCCCCCGCCCCCCCCATGCCTCCCCCTCCCCCCCCCCCCACCCGACCCCCCTCCTGGGGGCGCAGGGGGGGGGGGAGGGGGGGGGGGCGGTGGGGGGGGGTGGGGGGGGGAGAGGAGGGGGGGGGGGAGGGGGGGTGCGAGATGGGGGGGCGGGTGGCGGTGGTGGGAGGGGGGGGAGGGGCGGGGGGCGGGGTGGGCGGGGGGGGGGGGGCGGAAAAAGGGGGGTCGATGGCCGAGGGCGCGGGGGGAAGGGGGGTGCGGGGTAGGCGCGGAGGGGGAGCGCGAGGAGGAAGAAGGAGGAGGGGGGGAAGGGATGAAGGGATGGGGGAAGCGCGATGAGATGTCGCGTCCTTGTCTTTCTCCATGCCATTGTCGACGCGGGCGCCGCCCTTGCCCGCCTGCGAGAGAGGCGGCCGATGGCGAAGAGGGGGGCGGGGGGGGGCAGGGGGGGGGGCCGGGGGGAAGGGGGGAAGGGGGGGGGGGGCGCCGGGGGGGGCAGAGGAAGAGAGGAGGAGGAGGAGGGAGGAGGAGGAGGAGGAGGAGGAGGGGCCGGGAGGAGGTGGAGGTGAGGATCAGGAGGGGCAGGAGGAGGTGGAGGGGGAGGGCGGGATGGGGGGGGGGCGAGGATGGAGCAGGTGGAGACGTTTGATGATGATGGGCGTGGCGGGGCGATGCATGATGAGTCTAGCGACGAGGGGGGGCGGGGGGGGGGGGGGCGAGGGGGGCGGGCGCTGAGGCTCAGAAAGGGGGGGGGGGGGGAGGGGGCGATGATGATGCGGGCGAGCAGGGCTATGGAGATGGCGAGAATGACGATGGCGTGGATGGAGATAGCGAGGAGGGAGGACGAGGGTGTCGAGGTTGATGGGCGAGAAACACGATGCGGAAAGGATGCAGGTGACGCCGTTCGCGGCAATCACGACGATGGCGATGATGGGGGCGACGACGAGGATGACATGGATGACGACGTCGACGAGGCGCGCGGGGAGGGGGGGGCAGGATGCGAACGACGAGGTCAATGAGTCGGTCGCCCCGGGGGAGCGATGCTGACGATGATGGCGAGGGGGGGAGAAGGGGGAGGAGGGGGGGGGGGGGGGGGGGGGGGGAGGAGGAGGAGGAGGAAGAGGAGAGGGGACGGGGGGGGGGGGGGCGAGGGCCTTCGGTAGAGGAGGAGGACCTCCCCGCCCCTGCCCCTCTTCCCCCCCCCTCGCGCCCCTCCGCCTTGTCCTCGTCGTCCCCCTCGTCGTCATCATAGTCATCCATCCTTTCGCCATCCTCGCCATCGCCCCCCCCCGTCGCCCGCCCCATGCGCGCGCCCGCGGGGCCTGCTGCCAGCCCCCGCCAGAAGCAGGCAGCGCCAGACGCGGCTTGCTCGCTGCGTCGCGCCTACGAGGGGGCCCCAATCGTGCGCTTGCCCGCGCCCCGAGCCTCCTGGGCCGCAACAGCGTTAAAATCCGCTGGCCCCCCTGTGGGGCCACCAGGCTGTAGGAGCGAGGTTTGCAGTTTCCTGTGCCAGTTGTAGCTTGTAGTTTCCAGTGTTACAGTTCTGCTTCTTGTTGGTTACTGTAACTAAATGACTTATTGCTGGTTACTGCAACTAATTGATTGACCGCGTGAGAAGGGGGGGAGGGGGGGGGGGGTGGGGGGGGGGGCAAACCGGCTTTTTAGCACCCCCTGGGGAGGTTGTCTGAATTGCTGGGGGGGCTCGAAATCGCCACCCCCCACGCAGATCCGCGGGGTCAGGGCCCAATAACACAAGGGATTTGCAACATTTCTAAATTCGGTGCCACCCCTCGCGCAGATCCGCGGGGCCAGGGTCAAAAAACACATAAAGGATTTGCCGCATTTCTAAAATTCGGTGCCACCCCTCATGCAGATCCGCGGGTTCAGGGTCCAAAAACACAAGGGATTTGCCACGTGTCTGAAATTCGGCGCCGCCCCTCGCGCAGATCCGCGGGGTCAGGGTCCAAAAACACAAGGGATTTGCCACATTTCTGAAACTCGGTGCCACCCCTCACGCAGATCCGCGGGGTCAGGGTCCAATAACACAATGGATTTGCAACATTTCTGAAATTCGGTGCCACCCCTCACGCAGATCCGCGGGGTCAGGGTCCAATAACACAAGGGATTTGCAACATTTCTGAAATTCGGTGCCACCCCTCACGCAGATCCACGGGGTCAGGGTCCAAAAACACAAGGGATTTGCCACATTTCTGAAATTCGGCGCCACCCCTTATTCAGATCCGCGGGGTCAGGGTCCAAAAACACATGGGATGTGCCACATTTCTGAAATTCGGTGCCACCGTTCGCGCACGTCCATCGCAAGGCGTGGTAACCCAAACTGCGAGAACTCCCTCGGCCCTTTAATCGCAAGGTGCGGTAACCAAGCCCGTAAACCATGCACGTCTTACCAATCGCCAGGTGTGGCGACCCCTCTTGTGATCAGTTGGTTTTGCTGATTGCAAATCGGCTTCGCATGCAGTTTCGATACTGCTTCACGACAGCGCCAAGGCCTCATGGCATAGCTTCCATGGCCCACTCTCCGAGAGAGGGGGCCGGCGGCAGGGGGCGAAGCCCTTGCGGATAATGCTCGTCACGGGCGTTGCCCGCCCTCAGCCGGAACGGCCGCGCTTTCTCCATCGCGTGGGCCATGGGCCTCCGGGGCGCGTCCCAACGTTTGGACAAGTTCTCCGTCTTTCGCGCGGGTTCGGTGCATGATAGGGACGCGAGCTCCGCGTCCTCGGGCGAGCTGTAGCAGGGTCCACGGCGCACCCCGCGCCGCAGCCGCTGCCTGCGAGCCGCTCCCCCGCCTGCGATGGGCGCGCGCTGCCGCGGATGCTGCTGCCGCAGGGCTGGCCGTCGTACTGGCTCTCGCTGAGCGACAGCTACGTGCAGGCCGAGCTGTAGTCGTTGCCATGGTCGGCGACCTATGGCTGCTGCGTGTTGGCCACGTCCTCATCGTCGTAGGCCGAGCTGTATTCGTCACGGTCGGCGGCCTCTGGCTGCTGCGCGTTGGGCCGGTCGTCGCAATAAGGCTGCTGGCTGCCGTCGGGCTGATGCGCGCTGGGCTGGTCGTCGTCATGCGGCTGCTGGCTGCCGTTGGGCTGCTGCGTGCTGGGCTGGTCGTCGCCATGCGGCTGCTGGCTGCCGCTGGGCTGCTGCGCGCTGGGCTGGTCGTCGTGGACATGGCTGCTGTTGCCCAGCGGCCGCTGCGCGCTGGGCGGGCCGACGCCGCGGGCCAGCATGTCGACGGCTGCGCCGTCGATTTAAATGATCGTTTCCGGACTGTCCTCGCCCGCGTCGATGGGCCGCGGCGGCTGGGTCGCCTCCTCGAGCGGCGGCGGCGCCGCCGCCGCCGAACCCGACGCCGAGCCTGACGCCGCAACCGCTGCAGGCGTGCGCGCGCGGCAGTCGGGCTGCTCTGCCTTCGCCGAGATCCTGCGACGCTTTTTGCGGCGATCATTACCGCCCAGCCATCCCGCCCCACGTCCTGGATCGGGTGGTCCATCGTTGAGCTCGACGGCCTCGCGTGGAGCGTCGCCAGCAGAGTCGCGAACCTCACGCTCAGCTCGCCGTCGCCCCAGATCTGTTCGAGCAAGTCTTGGTCCGCTCCGCTGCAGTCGGTGGAGACGTTGCGTCGAACGAGGCCGATGATCTGGTCGGGCGCCCGCCCCAGCAGCGGTTCGCGGGGGGCGGCCGCCGCGGCGACCGAGCGCCGCGGCACGAAGGGGGCGGGCATCGCGATGCCAGGGCGAAGGAACACGAAGGTCATCGCGATGCCAAGTTATGGATATGAACGCACGCGGAGTGCGAGAAGTTATGGATGCGAGCACGCACAATGCAATGTTCGTGATGCCTGTTGGGGGCTGCATGGGGCACTCTGGAGGCCCTCTTGGGGGCCGCCTCAGGTCTGCCTGGGGCATGATTGTGCCCCCCTTGGGCAGCCTTGGAGCTGGCGGCCCCCCCTGATACTTCCATGCCAACCACCAAGGAATCGCGCTCTCGCTCGGGACTACCTCACAAGACTCGCGCTATCGCTCGTGATTTCTTCGCAGTGTACTTGGCAGTCGCGCTGCCTACAACCATCTGCAATCGACATGTTTCGCTGCCCCAGGCCATGCCTGGTGGACCTATTGCGGGCCTCTTGCGGCGCATTGACTGCCTCCTGGGCGGCGAGGGGCCCGAGCGCCCAAGATGGCTCGAAGCGGCTCCACGAGGGTCCCGGAGAGCCCAAGACTGCCCCAAATATTGTTCAAGATACCGCAAGATGCCCCAACATGGCCCCCAAGATGCTTCAAAAGGGCCCCAAGAAGGCCCTGGCGCGGCCCCAAGGGGGCCCCGAGACCTCCAAGGAGGCACCCGAGAAGCAACGATACCTGAATAACCGCACGAAAATCATGATTGTTGCCTTCTCGCCTGCTCGCTTCCGATGGCAATCCGAGGCCCCGATGCGGCTCCAAGATGGCATGATGGCGGCCCCATGGCGGGCCCAAGGGAGCCCCGAGACTGCCCCAATGGCGCCCGAGATCGCTCCAAGAAGGGTCCAGGAGGCGACCTTAGAGGCTCCCGAGGGGCAATGGTAATGGGAGCCCCTCTCTCCCCTGCCCCCCCCCCCAAAAAAAAAAAGCCCCAAGAGGCGCCCTGGGGGCTCCAATGCGCACTCGAGATAGCACCCACGGGCGCCCGAGAGGCCCCCGAGAAGCCACCAAGAGGACCCCGAGAGCCCACTGCCCCCCCCCCCCCCCCCCCCCCCCACCCCCCCACCCACACACACACACACACACACACACACAACACACCACACCACACACACACACACACACACACACACACACACACACACACACACACACCACACACACACACACACACACACACACACGCACACACACACACACACACACACACACACACACACACACACACACACACACACACACACACACACACACACACACACACACGCCCACCCACCCGCCCAACCCCCGCCCCTCACCCCGCCCCCCACCTCCACCCCGAGGCATCCACGACGCCCAGGAGCCCCCCTGGACCGCCGAGAGACATCCAGGACGCCCCAACATGCTTCCGACAAAATTCCCATATGACATCCGAGGAGATCCTGGGGGCATTGAGGATGCGTCTGGCCATTCTGCTCGCGATGTTCATCCTCCTCGCCCTCCTCATTCGTATCCCACCCCCTTCTCATCCTGATCCTCATCGTTCTCCTCTCCCCGCCCCTCCGCCTCCCCCTGCCCCCCCTCGTCCTCCGCATCCTCCTCGTCTTCCTCCCCCCCTCCTCATCTCCCCCATCTTGCCATGCATATCCATCGGAAATTCTCACCGCGCCTATCATCCCTCCAGCCCCCTTATTCATCCCTCCTTCGCTCGATTCGGCTGCTCCCCCATTCGTTCCCGCCCTTCGCTGACCGCCTCAATTCGCGCCCTCCGCGCCCCCCGCGAGGTCGGCATTCGACGCGGCCGCGGGCCCCGCGCCCTCGGGCGGGCCCGCGCGGGCGAGGGCTCGCCGGGCCCCGACTCGGGCTCGTCCATCAGCAAGTTTCAAAGCCAGGGCCGCGCCGCAGCCGCTGCCTACGGGGCAGCTCGCGGCACTCATGCTGCCCCGTAACCTCCTGCCCCAATCGTCATCCATCACGCCTCCTCCACGTCGCGCAACGCGGGCACACCTGCGATAAGCGCCCGCTCCCGCGGATGTTGCTGCCGCTGGGCTGCTGCGTGGTGAGCATGTCGTCGCCCTGGCTGCCGTTGGGCGGCTGCTGCGCGTTGGTGAAGCCGTCGCCGCCGCCGTGGACCTGGCTGCCGCGGGGGCGCCCCTGCGCGGTGGACCCGCCCTCGCTTGTGAATAAGCTGTCGGCGAAGCCGTCGCCATCGTCATAGACCTAGCGGCCGCTGGGCTCCTGCCGTGTGGTGGGCGCGCCCTCGTCAATGAATAAGCTGGCGGTGAACTCGTCGTCGCCGCTGTAGACCTGGCTGCCGCTGGCCTGGGCTGCTGGGTGCAGTTGGGCTGCTGCGCGTCGCGCATGTCGTCGCCGCGACGCTGGCCGTTGTTGGGCGGCGGCTGCGGCGCTGCCGCGGATGCGCCACCGCCGCCACCAAGCGGCGGCGCGGCCATGCGGGTGCTTTCCTGGTGGCGCCCATACGGCACCACCACGATGAAGGGCTGGTGGCCGTTGGGCGGGCGCTGCGAAGGCGGCGGCGGGCTGGGCACGGCGCAGCCGCCGTCGGCGGCGACCCCGATGGCGTCCACGCTACCATCCAGCATCGGATTTTCAATGGCAGCAACGCCGCCTTTGCTGGCAAACATCTCTATCACATCGTTTGAAGAACCACCCGCGTCGATCGCGCCGCTGCCCATCGCGCCGCTGCCTGACGCGCCGACCATGCCGTCGGCCGCGTCGCTGCCCGACGCGCCACCCATGCCGTCGGGGATCGTCGTGGACCGTCGGGGAACGTCGGGGACCGTCGGGGGCCGTCGGGGACCGTCGGGGACCTGCGGGGGACCGTCGGGGATCGTCGGGGGCCGTCGGTCATCGTCGGGGATCGTCGGCGATCGGGCACCGTCGGGAATCGTCGGGGGCTTTCGGGGATCGTCGGGGGCCGTCGAGGACTATCGGGGACCGTCGGTCATCGTCGGTGACCGCTGGGAATCGTCGGGGGTCGTCGGTGAGCTTCGGGGAACGTCGGGGGCCGTCGAGATCGTCGGGGATCGCCGGGGATCGTCGGGGACCGGCGGGGATCGTCGGGGAGGCTCGGGGACGGTGGGTGACCGTCAAAGATAATCAAGAACGGTCGAAGGTAGTCGGGGATCGTGGGGGATCGTCGGGGCCCGTCGCGGATCGTCGGGGATCGTCGGGAACCGTCGGGGATCGTTGGGGATCGTCGGGGACCGTCGGATCGTCGGGGACAGTCGCGGATCGCCAGGGATCGTCGGATCGTCGGGGGCGGTCGCGGATCGTCAGGGATCGTCGGACGCGGGCGCACTCACTGGGGCCTTCGATGGAATTCCACACGCGGCCACGAAGCGCAATAGGGGAAACAAACAACAATGCCGAACAAAGTCGAACAACAAATTCCGATTAACGAAAGAAATAATTTCTGAATGTTTTAAACACTTCGTAACACTTAAAAATGTGTTGTTAAGTTCGCGCCATTAAGATGAATTGCTTGACTAATCGAACCTGTGAGCTGTAGCCCTCTCCGTAGGCCACCTTCCCCATGGCCTCCGCCGCCTCGGGGCGGAGCGCCACTTCCTGGAGCAGCACCGCGCCAATGGCGTCGTCCGTGACCGCCCTGGCCGCGATCCACGCTCCTGGCTCGGCCCGGACACTGCGCGTGCGGATGTGCTGCCGCCGCGCCGCCTCCCTCTCCTCCCTGGGCTGCCTCTCCGTCGTCGCTGCCTTTACCTTCTCCTCTTCCATCCTTCGTCGGCGTCTTCCCTGGTTTTCCTCCTCGACGCTCCTCCCCCCCCCTCGCCTGCCTGCTTCGCGCTCCTCCTCGCCCCCTCCGTCGACGTCTCCCCTGATGACCCCCCCCCCTCCTCGCCTTCCTGTTCCATGCTCCTCCTCGCCTCCTCCGTCGGCGTCTTCCCTGATGCACCTCCTCCCCCGTCGCCTTCCTGCTTCTTGCCCCCCTCGCCTCCTCCGTCGGCGCCCTTCCTGTTGCGCCCCCCCCCTCCTCGCCCTCCTGCTTCGCGCTCGTCCTCGCCTCCTCCGTCGGCGTCTTTCCTGTTGTAGCTCCTCGCAAATTCCAGCTCGGCGGGCGCGACCAGCCATGGTCGCCCCGCCAGGCCCCTCAAGACGCCGCCGCGGCGCCCGGCGCCCCCTCGGCGGCGGCGACCCCCCCCCTGTCCTGAGCCTCATTCCTCGCGCCCCACCTGCCCGGCAGCGGCAGCCCTGCAGCAGCCTCGCGCACCCTGCCGGCTCTCCTGGAAGCGACCATCTGCTGCCTCTTAGGGCCCTGCCCCATGCGCGCCCGTCGCGCCTCTGCTGGCGACGCGTTGTGCACGCCCCTGAAGTGCGCCACCCTGCTCGCCTGTAGCTGGAGGCGGGGCGCCACTGACCGCCGCTTCGAAAAGGGCAGCAACGGCCCCCCATCAAGCATTCCGGCGTCGGCGCATCGTCTGGCAACGCCGCCTCCTCCCGGATCTCCCTCGCTTCGCGGCGCCGCCCGTTCCGTCTTCTTCCTGCGGCAGAAGATCTGAGAGCCCATCTCCGGGTGCACCTCCCCGGCGCGCCCCGTTTTCGCGGCGCCGGCCCGCTGGACCACTCGGCGCCCGCAATCCTTCGCGGGGCGTCCCCACGCCTTCTTGCCAGTGGCCTTGTCGACCTCGTAGCTCTTCCCTCGGGCCAAATACTCGCTCCGCGTCTGCGTGGCGCACGTGGCGCGGCGCCGCTTCCGCGCGCCCCTGCCCTTCCTGCCCTCGGCCTCAGCTCCGCCTGCACTGCCTCCGCTGGGCCCCTGCACCTCGGCCCCACCTTGCAGCGGGTTGCCCCGCCTCGCCCTCTGCCTCCTCGTCGCCCGCTGCCGGGGCCGCGCCGCCGCTCGGACGCCCAGGCCCCCAGCTCAATAAGCGACTTCCTCCTCGGCCTCCTCCTCGCGAAGCCCCGCGGCCCCGGTGCCGGCGGGGCTCGCTGGCGCCCGCGGCCCGGCGCCCTCCGGCCGCGCCCAGCTGGCCGCAGCGCCCCCCTCCAGGCGCATCGTGCTGGGGGCGGCCTCGCTCGCGCAGCTGGCTGCCCTCGTCCTTCCCCCCGCCTTCGCCTCGGCCTCCCCCAGCCTCTTCCTCGCGGGCGGCGCCCGGGTCGCCGGCGCCGCCGGCGCCCCGGCCTCCTCGCGTCGCGGGTGCTCGCGCGGCTCCTTCGCGCCCATGGCCGCGCTGTCGGCGTCGCCCAGCGGCGGCAGCCAGTCGGCCCATTCCTCCTCGCCCACGTCGTCGCCTGCTCCTCGCAGCATCTGCGTGGCCAGCCACCTCCTCCGCCGGCGTGGCCCGCCACTCTATTGGCCAGTCCTCCTGGCCAGCGCGCAGCCGCAGGGTCTGGTAGTGCCGCCCTGTGAGCATGAGCGGCAGCGGCGGCCGGGCCCGCGCCCGTTCCTTTACCTTCTTTAGCTTCGAGTGCTCTGGCGGGTGGACCACCCGCCCCTTGAGCCAGCCCTTGTCCTCGCCCCACAGGAAGACGACCAAGTTGCGTTCCAGTGTCGCCGCGATGGCTGCCAGCGCGCGCTCGCGCGCCCACCTGCTCGGCCGCGCCGCGTGGCCCACCCACTCGTCGTACTTCTTCGCCGGTGGGCCCCCTTCCAGCGCCGGATCGGCGCGGGGGTCGGGCCTCCACGTGCGCTTCCATACCTGATGCTTGCGGATGACCTTCGTGGGCTCCAGCCGCAGCTGGGCCGCCAGCTTCGCCGCCTCCTCGCCTATCGCTTCATCCGTTTACCTGGTTGAAAGCTGCGAGGCTTCGCCTCCCAGCCTGCCTGCCTCGCGTGGTCCCTCGCCACCGCGATGGCGCCCTTGACCGCCGCGTACGCCGCGCGCGGAATGGGCCCCGCTGCGACAGCCTTCGGGGGCGCCCCGTTGATAATCTAACCCCACCCCCCAATCTTCGGCCTGCTCATGCAGCTGGATGTCCGCCCAACCCTGCTGCTCCAGAAATTCCTCCACGTCCGTCGCCGCCCATGACCAGAGCGCATTCTGAACCTCGGACTCCACATTCTCCCGCTCGGCCTCCGCCGACGTGCCCGCCGGCTGCCTGTGCCCGAGCTCTGCCTTGCCCCCCCGTCTGAATGCGAGCCCTTCGCCGCGCCCCCCCCCCCCCCCCCCCACCCCCCCCCCCAGCGCCCGTCAAAAGCGCGCCGCGTCCGTCTCCTCCTCGGCCCACGGGATCCACCGCACCTCCGGCCGGGCGCAATCTGCCGTTCGCGGAAGATGCCAGAATGGCCACTCTGCGAGACCAGAGCTAGGGCGCGCTCGGGTGCCACCGCAGCGAAGAAGATGACTGCCTCGCCCTCCCCGCTCTTGCCTGCCACCGTTCGGTGCCCGTACGTGCGCTGCAAATTCTGCGACGGCCATGCGCTGCGCACCACCGTGTCTGGGCCCCTGGCCGCTGCTTTGCACAACTCGAACTCGTCGGTCATGTACTTGGCGACCATGGTGACCCTGACTACCGTGGGTTTCGCCTCCGGCCTGCCAACCTGCCCCCCTCGCCTCCCCCGCCTGCGCGGACCGGATTTCTGGTGGCCCCGCGGGTGTGAGAGCGGCCGCCTCTAGACCAAACGTGCGATCTGGTCGACCGGGCACCTCTGTACGTAACAATTTCGTCGTGGACTCCACGCCCTCCACCTTGGAGTGGTGCGCGATCGCGATATTCACGGTCGTCAGGTCGTGGCACGTCGCTCCATCCTGGAGTGTCTTTATGTACCTCTGTGGCCGTTGCGGTCGCCATCTTCACCTTCTCCAGCTGCTTCGCCGCGTCGCCTGCCCCCGGCGCCTGCGGAAGCGCGGCAGCTGTGATCACTTCCTCGGCCGACCAGGTTGAGCGGCTCAGCCGGGGCGCGCTGACAGCCTTCAAGAGGGCGCTCCTGTAGCCTGTCTTGCTGTCTCCTGACTGTCCTCCTCCTCCTCCTCCTCCTCGTTTTCCCTTCTCTCCTCGGGCTGCTCCCGCAGCGTCCTTCCAACGCGGCTGTTCCACCCGCGGCTGTCTCCAGCGGCCTCGCGGTCGGGGGGCTCGTCCACCTCCAACTCCTTCAGCAACCGTTCGAATCCCCAGTCCTTGGCCGACCGGATGACTCCCTCCAGCTGCTGCAAGAGCTCCTCCTTCTTGCTTCTTTCCTTGTTGCTGCCGCCCTCTGTCTGATCTCCTGCCCTGGTGTCGCGAAGCGCCGAGATCACCTCCATCAGCTTGTCCAGCAGGGGTGTCACGTCGTCCCCTCGCCCTCCTGTACCCCGCAATTCGGGCCGAGTCCAGAACTGCATAATCTCCCTCACCACCGGTTCGGTAGCGTCGACGTGCATGGGAAAGCCCACGTCGCCATTCGCTCCTCCCTCTGACACGGTGTCACCCGCGTCCTCCTCTGCCTCCTCCGCCTCCTCAGTCCTCGTGCGAAAGTCCACGCTCACCCCCATGATGTTGGGATCGCCCGCGCTGCTGAACTGCGAGCTCGCTGCCACCTCATTGCCGGCACTGTCATCCTCGCGCGCCCCAGTGGCGATAGGTGGATCAGCGCCTCGCGGGGGTGGGGCTGCCCGCGCCTGTGCTGAGCCGGCGCCACCTGGAGTCGTATTTTGCACACGCCTCCTCCGTAGCGCCCGCGTCTTCCTCCTCCTCCTCCTCCTCCTCCTCCTCCTCCTGCTGTTTGTCCCTCTCTCTGCAGTGCACCTGCCGATGACGATGTATCGGGTGCCCGTCGGCCACGTTCGTGGCCACGTAGTTCTGCTCCTCTGGACCCTTCGGGCTTCAACAATGCGAAACCTCCTCTTCCCCTCCCTTTTTGCCTCAGGTTTTTTGCCTGGGTCCGTGTGAAGTCCCTGTCCAGGAATCCGCTCGCCTTCCTCATACTTCCTCCGGCCCTAAACGAAGAAGACAAGGAAGACGCCCACTACCACAACGTGGAGGGCCTGGATCTGGTAGCTCACGATCGGACGCAAATAATGTGAATTTCGCCTACGCGCCGTCGATCGATATCCTTCGCGATGGAAATCTGAACCTGCACGGCCCTATGTTTAAACATACGCGGTGCATATCACCTGCTCTGAACATCCCCTGCTCTGGCCTTCAACTCGAATGGGCCTCGGCAATTGCTGCACTTGTTCTGCGCGCGCCCGATCTAAACCCTGCACGATGGAGGTCTACGCCCCTTTCACGATCCGACGCTGCCCTGGGCGGTTTCCTGGGCTGCCTCCCAAACGTAGCCGAATTCGATGTGGAAGAGCTGCCAGCTCTTGCTCCTAAGGGCTTCCCGCAGGCCCAGCCGCCCTGGGCAGGTTCCTGGGCAGCCTCCCAAACGTAGCCGAGTCCAATTGCACAACTGGCCAAATCTTGCTCCTGGGGGCCTCCCGCGGGCCTGACCGCCCTGGGCGGGGTCCAAGGCTGCCTCCCAAACGTAGCCGAATTCGATGCGCAGAAATGACCCCCTCTTGTTCCTGGGCTGGTTTCCGCGGAGGCCGCCCTTGGCGGCTTCCTCGACTTCCCGGACGTACCCATTTCAGCAGCGCGCGGAAATTGCATCCTCATCATTATCATCGTCATCATCACCAACCGCGTCATCATCGTATCCATCGTCATCAGTTCTGCCAGGTGCCTGAAGTTGTAGAAAACTCAAGACGGCATTGGCCTGATGAGAAGGTCGATAATCCCATGGGACGGGTTCACGGCGGGGTGAAGTAGTCTGCACAAGCTCTTGTTGGCTATCAGCCTTAATCCCTGCACCCTGCGCTCTAAGTCCTAAGCCAAAGCGCCCTTATACCCAAAGCATAACACACAGAGAGAGGCCCCCCCCCGAACCCTCTCCAGTGCAAGGGGGGGAGGGGAAGGCAGTCCGAAATCCCCCCCTCCCCATCTCCGGCGCAAGGGGTGGTGGTCCGAAACTCCCCGTTTCAAACGGTGGTTCGACAACTCTTCCCCCCCTGAACGGGGGAGGTGTGGACACCCCCCTTTGCAAGTGGAGGGGCAGACACTGACGCTGTTTCCCGTGGGAGGGTCGAACTAGGTTTCAAGATGGATATGAAGTCCCATTTTAAATTGCGGCTTCGCCTCAGCGCTGGGGACATTCGTTTTTCAAGCTCGCAGAGGGTTAAATATGGAGAGATGGTGGGGTGGTGGCTTTCCAACGGGGTCTCTCGCGCCGCGACGCGCACTCTCCTCCTGAAAGCTAGCAAAATATTCAAATACGGGGGAGCCGTGCGTATCCAAACACAACGCTCGCCTCAGCGCCGCGCGCATCCGTCTTCAACTTTGCAACAGCTTCAACTTAAATGCGGTACTCGCCGGAACTCCTCGCATGATTGCTTCACGGATTTGCAGCAGCACCCAAGATGGAGGGCGGTTTCTTTCCGAAACGGGACGATTGACGTAAAGTCGCGCACATTCGTCTTGAACAGATTCAGACGTGGACGGGGGTAACCTTCACAACGGGATCACCGACTTTACGCCGCGCGCGTTCGTCCCCAAAACCTGCAACAAGTGCATGCGTGACTTTGAGGCCCTATAAAGAAGGGTTCCCGCCGGAGACTTCCTCACGAGTCACTCACACATGAAGCCCCCGCTTGAGGCTTCCTGCAGATTCAGTCCTCAGCAGCCCGAACACGGTCTGGATGGCGGCCTCGGGTAGGTAATCTGATCAGGGAGCCCTATATGGACGGATGGACGGGTTCCCGCCTGACCCTTCCTCGCGATTCACTCACAGATGAGGCCCCCGCTTGAGACTTCCTCCACGTTCAATCCTCAGGAGCCCGAGCGAGAAGACAATCACACGAATTGGATGACTCTTCATATTGGTAATCTGATCTGGGGGGCCCTACAGGAGGGGGCCCCGCATGAGAGTTCCTCGCAATTCGCTCACACTAGAGGCTCCCGCTCGAGACTTCCTCAGTAAGGTGTGTGAGGATGCATGTATGAATGCATGATAGTATGCGAGCTGGATGTAGAAGTGTATGGATACTGATGACGATGATGCTGCTGCTGATAACGACGATACTGATGATAATTGCGATGAACATGACGATGCATCGGCGAAACATCGGCGACGCATCGGCGATGTATCGTCGACGTCGACGTCGGCGATGCATCGGCGAAATCGACGTGAAGAAAATCGGGACCCACATCGAGCCGCAACGACGAGCGATCCATTGACTCCAACTAGCCAAAACCAATTTGGAACCCGTTTTTTTCTTTATTCGCGATAGCGCCCGTGACCAGCCTTCCCCCCCCTCACTCCCCCCTGGTCAAGTCACGATTCACGCCGGCGCCGTCTGGGAACCAGCCCCCCCGAGACATTCCCAGACGGCGCCAGCGTGACTGGCCCCCCCCGCGCCCCCCTCCCCAGTCACGCAGGGAATAAACCATGTGGCTCCATCGCCGCTGCATCGGCGATGCGGAGCGATCCTGCTGCGACCGTATCAGCCTCGATCCAATTCATGAGACCTACAGCGCGCTCGCTGTTGAGCGGGGGCCGACCGTCCCCGCATTTCGATAGGCCTACCACGACATGCTCTTAGAGCAACAGAATGCTCGAGAAACAAAACCTATGCTGGTGGGACAGAACACCAATGTATTGAACCAAAACGGTCTCGACGAAATATGTTGTAAGAACATGCCGTGCAAACCACCAAGGGTTCTTCGACAAGTCTTGGATTGGCCAAGAAGACAATCAGGACGCTTCGCCACTGCTTGACATCTCCACGGACCCCATCTGGGAGACCTCAACACGCTCGCTGGCCTGCGTGGCCAAGGGGCTGGCCCGTTTCCTGACGCCGGCCCAGGTGGCTAGCGGGCTCGCGCCTGGAGCCAGAAAGCGCGTGGCAATCGCCGCCATCCCAGAACTCCTCGGACCGTGCGAAAATCACAAAAAAAGAGGGTATGGTAAGGCTTCGGGTTGCGCATAGACAGCTCCCCAGGCAGTCCCTGCTGGCCTCAGAAGGGTCCCAGTTGGCCTCAACAGGCCTCCCGAGTAGCCCGGCACGGTCTCAACACACTGGCGCCGCCTCTTGCGGCGCCCCTGGGGCGCTCCGCGCCAAAGAGTTGATGTGTTGAGACCGCCCCAGACTATTCGGGGAGGGTGCGCCGCTGGATCTCCCCAAGGGGGGGGGCGTTAGGACCCCCCCCCCTTCTCCCCCTCTTCCCCGATCCGTCGTCGGGCCCCCCCCCCCCCCCTCCCGCCTTTCCCCGATCCGTCGTCGGGGAGCCCCCCCCCTCCCCCTCCCCCCCTTTCCACGACCCGTCGTCGGGGAACCCCCCCGTCCCCTCCCCCCCTTTCAAAAGGGAGGGGGGGGGTCCGACCCCGAGATTCGGTCTCTTTACAACCAGAACAACCACTTTACAACCAGATGTGTTACTTTACAACCAACATAGGATTGGAAAGTATGGTTTTTCATCGAGAACGTCCACTTTGCAACCAGAACGGCCCACTTTACAACCAGAACGGACCACTTTACAACCAGAACGGGCCACTTTACAACCAGAACGGACCACTTTACAACCAGCTCAGAGTGGCCGTGCGTGTTTGGGCGTTCCGCAAAGTGCTCCAGAGCAAGTGGGTGCTCTGAAAAATGCCCCAGAGCAAGTGGGCGCTCTGAAAAATGCTCCAGAGCAAGTGGGCGCTCTCATCAGTGCCCCAGGGCGCGCGGACGCTCTGAAAAGTGATCCAGAGCACGCGGGCGCTCTGGAGCCCGAGCGCCTGAACTCTCTGCGCAGGCCCCAGCGATGCCCCTGAGCCCGAGGACCTGGACGCCCCGCGCAGGCCCCAGCGATGCCTCTGAGCCCGAGGACCTGGACGCCCCGCGCATGCCCCAGCGATGCCTCTGAGCCCGAGCGCCTGGACGCTCTGAGCAGGCCCCAGAGATGCCTCTGAGCCCGAGCGCCTGGACGCTCTGGCGCTCTGAGCCCAGCAGACTAAGACAGGGCTTGCTAGCAGGGGCCAAGCGGCCTCAACAAGGGCCCCGTGCTCGCGCGGGAATAAGGCGACAGCGTACGTAGGAAGGCTCAGGGCGACGCGCTGCCCATTTTAGGGGTCACCCACGGGAAGCGAGCCCAGTGGCCTCCGCAAGGGCCCAGCGCTCCAGGGAACTAGGCCATTGGCACCGCTGGTCTCTTGGACCACGTTGGCCCCTGAAGCCCCACGGTGTTCTGCAAGGGGCTAAGTGCGCCAGCTCCAGTTGCCCCCCTGCTGCTCCTCGTCTTGGAAGATCGAGGTTCAACGTTCCGAATAAATGCTGCTATTTCGAAGACCGTTTCTTCCAGCGTCAGCCACAGTGCCAGCGCAGCAACGCAGGTATCCTGCTCGGGCAGCAGCCTCAGCCACCGTGCCAGCGCAGCAGCTTGAGCCACCGTGACAGCGCATCACCGCCACCTTTGTGCCTGCTACCACCACACTTACCGCTGCAGCCCCGCTACCTCCACAATTCCGACTGACCCCCCGCTACTACCGCAAATCCCATTGTAGCCCAGCTACCACCACAGTTCCCACCGTTGCCTGGCGACCACCACAGTTGCCACCGCAGCTTCCCAACACCATGCAGTTCCCATTGTAGCCCCCGCTACCACCACATCTCCCACTATAGCTTTCCACTGCCATGCAGCTCCAGTCTTGGACGGGATCATGGTTTACCCCCATGTCCTGCGCGACTAGCCTTCGCCCGTCAGAAAAAAGGCAGAGCAAGCAATGACATAACTGACCGACAGAGCTTAGAGAGCAGGTCAAAACTCGAATCCGCCCACCAGCACGCAACATGCCATAGCGCACCAGGTCGCCGCATCGCCAACTCGTGCGCAGTGCTTCTTCGTGCGCGATGGACAACTTTACAACCAACATGCCTCAAAGAGCCCAAAGCCACCCTTGCGCTTGCCCACGGAGATTTCAGGGAAAGGCACGCGTGCATTCACTATGTGTTTTTACTTGCCTGGTTGTAAAGTGGCCTTCCTGGTTGTAAAGTGCCCTTCTCGGATTTTGTAAGCTGGTTGTAAAGTGACCCATCTGGTTGTAAAGTGCGCTTCTGGTTGTAAAGTGACCCACGCGCGTCCGACCCCCCCCCCACCTCCTCCCCTTTCGCCACGCCGCCCCCTGACGCCGGAACCCGGCCCCCGCCACCCCTACCCCTAGTCCTCACCCGAACCCAAGCCCCGAATCCGAACCCTAACCACTAACCCCGGCCCCAAAGGGAGTCACGAGGGGCCCCCTGCCCCTTACCACTAACCCCAGCCCCCTATTCACTACCCCCTACTCACTACTCGCTATTCGCTACTCACGACTCACTACTCACTATCCACTACTCACTACCCACCACCCACTAGTCGCTACTCGCTACTCACTACTCACTACTCCATCCTCCCTACTCACTACTCACTCCGCACTACCCACTACTCAATACCCACTACTCACTAAGCACTACTCACTACTCTTTATTCACTACTCAATAATCACTACTCATTACCCACTACCCACTATCCACTACTCACTACTAACTACTCATTGCCCACAAATCACTACTCACTACCCACTACTCGCTACTCGCTACTCACTACACAATACTCCCAACACAATACTCGCTACTCCCTCAGTACTCGGTACTCGCCACTCGCTACTCCCATACTCGCTACTCAATACTCACTACTTACTCCCCGCTACTCACTTTTCACTACTCACTACTTACTACTTCCTACTCACTAGTCACTACATAGTCTCTAGTCTCTAGTCACAACTCACTAGTCACTATTCACTAGTCACTACCCACTACCCACTACTCACCACCCACTACTCACCAATCGCTACTCACTACCCACTATTCGCTACCCACTTCTTACTACTCACTGCTCCCTACTCCCTACTCCCTACTCAGCACTCACTACTCACTACCCACTACTCGCTACTCCCTATTCGTTACTCACTAATCACTACCCACTACTCACCACTGACTACACTCTACTCACTGCTCACCACTCACTACTCGCTACTCACTACTCACTACCCACTGCAACTACCCATTACTTCCTATTCACTATTCATGACGACTCACTACTCACTACTCACTACGCACTACGTACTACTCAGTACTCACTACTCACTACTCACCATTCCCTACTCACTACTCACTATTCGCTACTCACTACTCACTACCGACAACTCACTACTCACTAATCACTACTCGCCACCCATTACTCACTACCCACTACTCACTACCCAGTACTCATTGCTCCCTACTCCCTAGTCAGTACTCACTACTCGCTACTCGCTACTCACTACTCACAACGCACTACTCGCCACTCACTACTCACTTATCTGTACACACTAATTACTCACTATATTCACTACTCACGACTACCTGGGAGGGCAGCCTGTGCGCAACCCGACATGTTACCAGGAGGGTGATCTGCTCCTTTGGGGCTCCGAGGGCCCTCGCCGAGCCAAGGACCCAACAAGAACGGCGGGGGCGGGTAGTAACGGGGGTGACCTAATTGGGCGCTGAAGAAAAGGGCCTGAATGCCGCTTTAGAGCTCCTTTCGGAGCGAGCAGATGCCCCAAGGGGCCCCTTAAGGGCCCTATTCCTCACCCCCCTCATTTAACTTACCCCCCATTACCACACGCCCGAACGACTTGGGATGAAAACCGGTCCCCGGGAAAAGAGGCCTCCTAGATGGGGTCGGAGTCGGTAGGGTCGGAGGATCGCGCCGCATCGCCGATGCATCGATGATACATCGCCGATTCATCGGCGATGATTCGGCGATGCAACGGCGACGCCATCGTGGAGAAACTCGGGCTCGACATCGAGCCGCATCGCCGATGCATCGACGACACGGCGCGAGCCTCCGTCCCCATCTACTCGGACCCCATCCAGGAGGCCGAGAGGCAAGAGGTCCAGGCCTCTGACGTCGGGTGTCCGGTGAGGTGCTCGGCCGACCAAGGCCGCGCCCACCACCGCCTGTAGAGGCTGGCGGGTCTGACCAGGTGCGCGAGGTCGGGCGCGCGCTGAAGCGGACCAGGGATGTATCGAACCAAACCGCCCAAACTTATTACCCCTCATGCAAAGATGGGGACCTCAGTGAGGCCACATCCTCACTGTGCCGTTCGGGTTAGGGGTTCTTTTATTCTGGATGACGCCAGCTCCACCGATTGGAGGAGGCTCCCGCCGGAATCGCGAGACCAGCGCCGCCTGACCTCGCGACGGAGCGCGCCGACTCCGCATGGAAACGGTGCCCGCCGCCAGTCCTCGCGCCTCAATATCCGTGTTTGCGCTTCCTTGAGAAGAGGGCGCTCGGCATCCGAGCGCTCTCAGGCGTCGTGCGCATCCCTCTCGGGCCCCCCTTGAAGGTGGACTCGGCGATACATCGCCGATAGATTCGCGGTAGGACCCCGGTACCGAATCCCCACGATCTGGGCGCGGTGGGCCACGAGGCCCCAATCAGAGGTACATGGGCGATTGGGGGTCGATGCGTTCCTGCCGGACCCCCTGCGCATAGACAGCCTGATGGGGGAGGACACGCGAGAGGACACAAGACCCTTCCGCGGGGCCATATTGCCATGTGAGTGTAGAAGGGATGGGCCGCGAACCACAGGACAGAAAGGTACCCTTGATTTGGCAGGGTCGACCTACTAATCAAGCTCGACTGTACCCGTTTCGGGTGGTCTTCGGGCCACTAATCTCGGGGGCGCGCAAACATGGATTAGAGATCCATGGATTTGGCGCGCTGTTGCCAAATCCATAGGTCGGGGGAAGTACCCTCCCCAAAATGCGGCCGGTGCCGCCTCGCTCGGCGGCGGCAATCCGCGATTTCCCATGGAAACGGGACCTGCCGCTAATCCACGCCACATTGATCCGTGTTTACGATCGCCTGATGACCGGTTCTCTGGCGGCCGCTTGGGACGATCTCTGGGCACCCACGGAGAACGCTCTCTGCGTGGCGCAGCAGCCGGGAAAAGCATCCCGCGGCTGGAGAGGCGCCGACAAAGACGCCAAAAAGCTCGAACCTCGAAATCTCGCCCCCCTCGAACCTCAAAACCTCAAACATTTCGCCCCCCTGGAGCCTCAAAACCTCGAAATGTCGTCCCACTCGAACCTCAAAACCTCGAAATGACGTCCCCACGGAGCCATATCCTAATCCCTGCTTCCTCTGGGAGAAAAAACTAATGTACCGGTACCGCTACTCACGAACGTATTTCTGTATTCGCGGCGATAATGGGCGTCTCTGGGGTGGGGGGGGGGCCGGGGGGGATACCGTAACGTCCGCCCCCTCCCCCTGCCGTGCGCGCGGCGGCAGTGCCGGGGGCGCACTGGGGGCCGGAGTTTTACGTTATGGGGCCCGGGTGGGGCGGGGGGGGCCATAACGCGCTTTATGGCCCAAGCAAGAATGAAACAGGCTCCCCCAGATCTCTGCGAGAATGCGTTCTGACCAGAGCTTAGGGGTGACGAGGACTCTCCGAGACGAGCAGAGGTGCCAGTATCTCTTCCTCCTCTTATCCCTCCTGCTCCCATCCCGTCGATCCTCGATGCCCTTGCTCGACCCAAGCATCCCCCTCTAATGTTGCCCCTCCCCTGATCCCCTCTCCCCCCCAGGCTCGCCTCCAGAGCGGCACCGGCGACAAGTACGGCGAGCCGCCAGCGTCTACGGGCACCGGCTGGTGCCTCGCGCACATCGTCGTCGTCGTCGCCGCCGCCGCCGCCGCAGCCGCCGCCGCCGTCGTCGGCGCCGTCGTCGTCGCCGTAGTCGCCGTCATCATCGTTGTCGGTCGGGCGAAGAGGAGGAGGGGAGGAGGAGGAGGAGGAGGAGGAGGAGGAGGAGGAGGAGGAGAAGGAGGAGGAAGAGGAGGAGGAGGAGGAGGAGGAGGATGGGGGGCAAGGAGGAGGAGGAAGGGGAGGAGGAGGAGGAGGAGGAGGAGGAGGAGGAGGAGGAGGGGGTGCGAGGAGGAGGAGGAGGAGGAGGAGGACCAGTGTAAGACCAAGTGACATCAACGATGTCGAATAAACCCTCCCTCCAAGCTCCCTCTTCATAGGCCCATACAAAGGTTCATTTCCATTGAGGGAACTGCCTCGTTGAACGACAACCGTCCGAAGACCCTGAAGCATGCTAAAACATTTTTCTCGGAATTCCAACGCACAGGATCAACCGGACTGTTGCGTTTTGACGATCCTGAGTCGTGCCATAACGACATTCCTAGGACTTCGACACCGCAAATGAACGTAACTGTTGCACCCTTATAACCATGAATCCTTCGAGAACACTATTTCTGGGATTTTGGCAATGGTAATCCGTGAAAATATGGCAAAACTTATTAATTAAGGGCGAGAACTACATTTTGAAAACGGGTTCCCCTCAACCCATGAAACTCTTACAAATGTTTAAAACGAATGTGCGCGGCGCGAAGGCGAGAACCACATCTTGAAAACGACCCGCCTTCCATATGTAAATATGTTGCCAATGTTGAAGCTTCAAGGTCATACATGATGAAGAAGTCTCAGGCGAAAGGCCCGGCCCGCCCTACAAACTGGCCCCGGGGTGCGACATGGATAAGTTATTGATCAGGGCAAGAAATGGAGGAGGAGAAGGAGGAGGAGGGTCAGGAGGAGGGTCAGGAGGAGGAAAAGGAGGAGGAGGAGGAGGAGGAGAAGGAGGAAGAGGAGGAGGCGGAGGGGGAGGAGGGGGAGGCGGAGGAGGAGGAGGAAGAAGAGGAGAGGGAGGAGACGGATGAGGAGGATGAGGAGGAGGATGAGGAGGAGGGGGAGGAGGAGGAGGAGGAGGAGGAGGAGGAGGAGGAGGAGGAATATGACGACGAAGACGAGGAGGGGCAGGGGGGAGAGCGGAGGGTATAGGAGGGAGGGGGGAGGCGAGGAGGGAGACGATGGGGGGGCATAGAGGTGAGGGAGGGAGGGAGGGAGAAGGCGGAGGGGAGCGAGAGGAGGAAGAGGAAGGAGGGGGGAGGAGGGAAGGGAGGGGAAAGAGAAAGGGCGAGGCGGTTGCTGGAGTGGGGCCACGGAGTTGTTTACCTCTGTGCGACATCAAGCTGACCTCTGACCGCAGGCAGGTCAGAAACTGAATGAACAGAACAGTTCAGAAGGACCAGGGCGTCATACTCTTCGCCCCATCGAGAATCAGCTCGCCGGGGAGGCTTGCCATTTCGAACACGTCGAGTTGCCTGCAGCTGCCTTGGGGGAAATTCTGCGGGGGCCCGCAAGGACCGCAGAGCAACCAACCAACCCGTTGCAAGACGCGAGATAAAACATGTGTTCCGTTTTCTTATTGTGCCGTGTTCCATCGTTCTGTCTTCGCTTCGCCTTTGCTGCACGAGAACCGATCTCGATCATGATGGAGGGGGGCAGGCTCCCCGCGGCGCGGCAGTGCCGCGGTGTTGGGCCTCTCTTGGAGCCGTCTTGGAGGCGGCGCGCCCGACGCGCAGGCGCACCAGCGCAGCGGTCGCGGTCCTCGTCCTCGTCCTCCTCCTCTTCCTCCTCGTCCTCCTCCTCCTCCTCCTCCTCCTCCTCCTCCTAATCCTCCGCCCCGTCCTCCTCCTCCTCCACCTCCTCCTCCTCCTCCGCCTCTACGCCTCCTCGTCCTTTTTGACGTTGATCGGTCTTCAAGCTCGGGGCTCGCAGCATTCGTCTTCCTCCTCCTCCTCCTCCTCCTCCTCCCAGGTCCTGTCCTCCTCCAGCTCCTGTCCTCCTCCTCCTCCTCCGCCTCCTCCTCCTCCTCCTCCTCCTCCTCCTCCTCCTCCTCCTCCTCCTAGGCTGCATCCCTCCTTAATTCCATGTGTTTCGCTTCGCGAACTGCCCATTCCCATATCCATTCCCCTTCCCCATCCACGGGCCGCGCTCGGCAGGCGCGCGCGGGCGCCGCGAGTCTGGGCGCCCGCGCCGCGCCCATGTTGCTTGCGACGAGGCGAGGACAGGGACAACGTCGAACGGGGATATAGTAGGAGCTCGACCACAAGAAACCTTCCACAAGAAACCCAAGCCTGAGACCCCAGGGCGTCCATTGATTTTTTGTGTGGGAACGTCACGTTTTCCATCGCAGGACAATCGAATCCCAAGAAGCCCCGGGGCACCCTGGAGGCAAGCAGGGTGTTTCTTGGCATGGAATTTCCACTGTGCATGGGGAACCTCAGAGACCTGGACAGCTTCATGACGGCCCAGGAAGTTTTGAAGACGCACTGAGAGATTTCTCAAAGTACGAGGAAGCCTGGACAGGGACAAGATCGAACGGGGACACATGGGGAATTTCGGAGATCTGGGCAGCTTCAAGACGACGCAAGAAGCCTCCAAGGCGCACCCAAAGACCCCCCCAATGTACAACGAGGCCAGGACTGGGACAACGTCGGACGGGGATGCATCGGGAATTTATAAGATCTGGACATCGGCGGCGAGCGGGGGGGGAGGGAATGAGAAGGAGAAGGTCTTCTCAGAAGGCGGCGGGAAATTTCAGGAACCATCGCGCATTCTTAGAATTGTTGTCTGCGTCTTCGGGGAATGCATAGAGCACTTCTCAGAAAACCCGGAGATTTCCGAGCCTTCTGACAAGGGCTTCTCCTTCTCACTTCCCCCCCTCGCTCGCCGCCGAGGACAGTTTTTAGACAGCCGAAGAAGCCTCCAAGACGCACCAAATCCCGAGGGAACACCTGTAATGTAACAGATGCACCTTTTCCCTTCAGCAGCGTCCACAACAGGCCAGGTGGTCCCCAAGAATCGGGCATCTCTGAGATCTGGCGATTATGGGTGACATGTCGGGCGCTTTGGCTTTCTCAAGGCGCTCCAGAACACTCTGAGAACGTCCATGGACGCTCTGGAAAGGATTTGTCCTTTTGAGCAGGGACCCGCCGTCCCGGCATTTCTATAATCCTACCACGAAATGCTATTAGAGCTCAAAAACGTTCGAATAACAAAAATATTTTTCTTAGAACATAAGCCCGATGTGTTAAAACAAGATAGTCCCAACCAGAAGTGTCCTAAGAACATTTCGTGGAAACCACCAAAGGTTCTTAGAACGGGCGTCGTTCGTCGAGCTTGCGGGAGCGTCGGGCGGTGACGAGGGAGGGGAGGAGCAGGATGGAGGAAGGATTGGAAGTGGTGAGGCAAGAGTGAGGGAGGGAGGCAGGAGGGAGGAAAGATGGCAGGAGGAAGGCAGGAGGGAGGAAGGATTGAAAGTGGGGAGGAGCAGGAGGGAGGAACGAGGGAGGGAGGCAGCGAGGGAGGACGGCATGAACCACCACGACGACAGCGACGGCAGAACGACGGCGGCGGCGGCGACAACGGCCGCCGACGACCTGCGCGCTGCTGCCCCAGCCAACCATGGGCCCGAGGGGGGTGGGGGGGGGGGGGGCGACAGGGAGGGGCACCGGCTCAGGGGAAAACGTAAGTAAAAGGGGCCCTGGGGCACACAACTGAATAGACACAGATCTGGAGATTTCCCACAGGTTCCATTATTTCCTGGGTTTTCGTGTTCCCCCACTTCCCAGATGTTCCTATACTTTCCTGGGAGTCGACGATTCATTTTGTGTACACTCCTGAAGAGAGTAGAATGAACGGAGCGGTGGTTAGTGCGATGATGGTTGCTGCTGTCTGCATGAGCAGTGAGAACCAGGCCGAACCACAATTTCGTAATCGACATGGTGATTGGCCGGCTATGCAGGCGGTCCACACAGGACCCCGCGCCGCGAATCACCATGTGGGGAGACGAAGTGGCGGTAGGAACTTCAAGTTCAGACTTTGATATTATACTGACTGTCTTTGCGCAAGACCTTAGCAACTAACGCCTCAGCCACCTTGCCGGAACTGAGTTGGAATCGATGATGCATCACCGATAAACCAGCGACGGGCCCCCGACAGTGAGGCCGCAAGCTCCCGGGCGGGGCGGGGGCCCAGGGCTCGGACTGGCGATGCGTGGACGATTGGGGGTCCGTTCTTCCCCCCCCAGAGCGTATCACCCCTACGATAGGGGCCCGACCACAAGAAACCTCTCACAAGAAACCCGACCCTGCGACCCCAGGACGTCTATTGTCTTTTGGTGTGGGAACGTCACGCTCTCCACATCAGGACAATCGAAACAGGGTGTCTCTTGGCATGGGCTTCCACTGTAGCGTTGCGTCCTGGGCTTTCGCGCCACAACTCGGCGCCCTGGCGACCGCTCGGGACGATCTGGGCGCCCACGGACGCCCCTCGGCGAGGCGCTGCTGCTGGAAGGCATCCCGAGGCTGGAAAGCTGCCGAGGGCTGACAGAAACGCCCAAAAACATCGAGCCTTGAAACTGATACTTCGCTCCCCCTGGGCCAGTCCCCCCCCCCCCGCCGTCGTTGCCTCTGAATCGGGGGTTGCTAAAGGCGCCCCTCGCTCCAGGCACCCCCAGCTTCCCGCTCCAGTCTGGAGCCCCTGGAGCCCTCCTGGGCCCCGTGAGGGGTGCTCTGGAGGCCCTGGGGGGCCTCCGCGGAAATCCTGGGGGCAACTTGGGCCAAGGGTACTTCTAGCAACACCCGATTGAAGGAGAAGAGCTGACCGAAACGCCCACAAGCATCGAACCTCGAACCCTGGGCCAGTCCCCTCCCCTCGGCGGCCGTTGCCCCTGAATGAGGAGAGCAACAACGGCACAAACAGAATCTCTCGGATGTCCGCGCGGTTTTCCTGGATCAGGACAAGCGCGCTCCACTACTCGCAAGATAACTCCTCGCAAATGGCCTGGATCCGCCGCGGGAGATTTACGAGACATTACATACGAGGAATTCATATTTGTTTTCGGACGACTGTGAGTGGGCACTTTGCGAGTAGTGGAACGCGCCTGGTGGGGATCGGCGCCGGGCCCCCTCCATGGCGCGCAGAGCGCGCCAGGGGCAGCGCCGAAGGGCCACAAGGGGAGCCCGACGCCGTCCCGAGAGTTCCGCTCGAACCTCTGAGAAGGAACTCTCCTGCAGCCTCTGATCTTCGATACTTCGAACCGTCCAAAAGAAACCTTTCACGAGAAAGCCAACCCCGATACCCAGGACGACCATTGATTTAGGGTGCGGGAGAGTGACGCTTTGCATAGCAGAACCATTGAACCCCAAGAAACCCAAGGCACCCTGGAGGCAAGCAGGGTGATTCTTCGAGCAGGCAGCCTGGAGGCAAGCGGGGTGCAACCCAAGGCGCTGGCCCCCAACGCCGACCGACCCACCCGTCAGGATCCGCCCGCCTGGCCCGCAAGGCAGGGCCCGCCCGCCCATTGGGGCCGTCGTCGCCCTCATCGCTGTCGATTCGTCCTCGTTGTCCTGTGAATCCTCCTCGTCGTCGTTCCGTCCTGAGTAGTCGACAACGCCTCGTCCTCCTCGTCCTTCTAATCCTCGTCGTCGTCGTCGCCGCCGCCGCCGCCGCCGGCGTCGGCGTCGCCGAGGGACGCCCGACATCGCAATGTTTCCTCAACTTCGACCCCCAGAAGTCTCGACCCGTCCCTCGGGACCAGTTTTCATCTGGGGCCGTTGCTTGACGGTCCCGAGGCCCAGTGAGGGTCCCCAGAGGCCGAAAATAGTGGAAAACCTCTCGTCGACATGTGTTCATGGTTCGAGGGGGCTCTGGGGTGGGAACCGTCGGCAAGGCGGCGCGCAGACGGCCGCAGCGCCATGTCCGAACGACCGACCTGCGATCCCCAGGGGCTCTGCGCGGGCGGGGACCCTGGCGCCCGCAGGCGCCCGTCTTGTTTCTGTGACTCGAAGGGGTCTCGACCCATATCCCCAGAGGTCTCGACCCGTCCCCGGGGATCGGCTTTTTCAACCTCGTCGTGGCCGCCGTCGCAGCCGTCGCCTGGGCCAGTCGATAGTCCACGCCGAAAAAGATGCTGAGGGGCAACGATAGGGGGGGGATAGGCATTAGGGGGGGAAACACCGACCTGGAATCGGCGATGCATCGCCGATGGATCGTGGATAGGCCCCCGATGGAAGATCCGCACGTTCCTGGGTGGGGTGGGGCTACCGGGCCCCTATCGGCGATCGACAGGCGAGTGGGGGTCCATGCATCCCCCCCGATGCCAATCCCCCCCCCCTATCGCTGCCCCCGAGATGCACACGCCCGATCGATGCCAGGCGACCCCCCCCCCCCCACGGGCGGCCTGGGCCGCGCCTCCCTCGCGGACCGCGGCGCCGCAGCCCAAGCGGGCGGCGGCGGCTCCTCCCCCGGGGCGGCGCCGGGGCCCCGCGGCGTGCCCTCGAGGGACACCGCGGGGGCCCGTCGAGGCCCCGTCCCCATCGCTGCATCATCATCGAGATCCTGCTCCTCCTCCTCCTCCTCCTCATCTTCCTCATCTTCCTCATCTCCATCCTCCTCATCCAGATCCTGATCCTCCTCCTCCTCCTCCTCCTAATCATCATCATCCTCCTCATCATTATCATCATCATCATCATCATCATCATCATCATCATCATCATCATCATCATCATCATCATCATCATCATCATCATCATCATCATCATCATCATCATCATCATCATCATCATCATCATCATCATCATCATCATCATCATCATCATCATCATCATCATCAGCATCAGCATCAGCATCAGCATCAGCATCAGCTCCAGCATCATCGTCCTCACCAGCATCGTCCTCATCATCATCATCATCATCATCATCATCCTCATCCTCATCAGCATCATCCTCATCAGCATCATCATCATCATCAGCAGCATCAGCAGCATCATCATCACCATCATCAGATTGACATCCTCGTCGCCATCGCTACTACCATCACCGCAACCAGCATCACCATCCTTATCAGCATCGACATCATCAGCATCGACATCGGCATCAGCATCAACATCAGCATCAGCATCATCATCACCCCTATCATCATCATCAGCATCGTCATCATCATCGTCATCGTCATCGCCATCATCATTATCGTCATCATAAGCATGCGTCTCATCATAAGCAACATGATCATCATCAGCATACGATTCCTCATCCACATCATCATCACCATCACCATCACCATCATCATCATCATCATCATCATCATCATCATCATCGTCATCATAATCAGCATCATCATCACCAGCATCATCATCATAATCATAAGCATCATCATCGACATCATCAGCATGATCATCATCATCATCATTATCGTCTTCTTCAACATCAATATGGACATCGTCATTGTCGTCGTCACCATCCTCCTTATCCTCGTCATCACGGGCATATCCTCAGCCTCACCTTCCTCATTATCATCATCATTGTCATCGTCGTCGGCATCGTCATCATCATCACCATCCTCCTCAATATCATCGTCATTACCATCGTCATCATCATCATCATCATCATCATCATCATCATCATCATCATCATCATCATCATCTTCATGGCGGTCGTGCTCGTCATCATCATCATCATCTGCATCTGCATCATCATCAGCATCATCGCTATCCTCCTCCTCATCCTCAACCTGATCATCTTCGTCATCATCATCATTACCGTCGTCGCCATCGCTATCGTCATGGTCACCATCCTCTTCCTCACCCTTCTCCTCCTCCTCCTCCTCCTCCTCGTCATCATCATCCTGCTCATCATCCTCATCCTCATCCCCCTCCTCGACTTCGTCCTTATCGTCATCCAAATCACCATCATCCTCGTCATCACCATCCTCATCAACCGCATCGTCACCATCATCAGCTTCATCATTCTCATCCTCATCCTCGTCCTCGCCATCGCCATCATCATGTTCCTCCGTCTCCTCCTCATCCTCATCATGATAATCGTCGACATCGTCATCGTCGTCGTCATCATCATCACCAACATCATCATTCACAACAACATCATATTTACCATCCGCTCATTCCTCCTCCTCTCAATCGTAATCGCAATCGCCCACATCATCATCGTCATCATCATCATCATAATCATCATCATCATCATCATCATCATCATCATCATCATCAACCGAAACATGATGTCGTCGGCACGACCACCACCACCAGCACCAACATCGGCATCATCATTACCATCATTACCATCATTATCAGCATCATCATCATCATCATCATCATCATCATCATCATCATCATCATAATCAAAATCATTTCCTTTTTTTCATACGCGTCACCCAAAGAGTCTGCTCGTGAGGATCGACGTCCAAGTTTCCCTGCCTTTTGGTTGCCCGCGCGGGCAGAATTCGTCACCTCACTCCCGCAGGCGATCCTTCCGCGCTGCTTCCGGCGAACCGATGCCGGAGGGCGGGAAGTCGTCGAGCAGCGGCTCGCCCTCTG
Source organism: Prorocentrum cordatum (assembly GCA_963575745.1). Taxonomy (NCBI): domain Eukaryota; class Dinophyceae; order Prorocentrales; family Prorocentraceae; genus Prorocentrum; species Prorocentrum cordatum. The sequence continues at coordinate 167,130 of CAUYUJ010017479.1, read as the reverse complement.
AAGAGGAACTCTGGCATGCCAGAAGCCTGCACGACGGGAGGCCTTCGGCCGCTCGGGGCCTCCTGGGGCCCTCGCCGGGCCCAGGGACCACCAAAAACAGCTCAGAGCGAAGAGCCAGCCCTGGGGAAGGGGTCGGGAATTCAGCGGACAGTACATGGGCAACACAATCGAACCCTCACACACTTGCCGGGGATGTGCATCACACCCCCGCCCCCGCAATCAACGTTGATTTTATTTTGGCATGGGTGATGGTTTGGGAGTTCGATCGCGCTTGCTCACCCAAACCCCTCACTTGCCGCACCCTCGATTTGAATTTTGGGCGCCCGGGGGGGCAGGGGCCCGGGGGGGCACATTGCGGCGCGCGCTTCGAACTTGTCCATGTACGAGACCATCGAACGTCAAGGGCTGGTCTCTTTGGCTCGTCGAGCAGCGACGGCCCGTCCACGACTGGTCTTTTTTCGAGGGCGCTACTCGAAAAAAAAAAGTATCAATCCCGCGACCCGCCCCCTGATATCCGACGTTGCGACAACAATTGCCACATCGTAGAAAGACTCGACCAGATCCCCCCCTCTTCGTTCTCCTCCCCTTCCTCCTCTTCCTCCTCCTCCTCCTCCTCTTCTTCCTGTTCTTCGTCATTATCCCCCAACCTCCCCCGACTCCTCCTCCCCTTCAACCTTCTTCTCCTGGTTCCCCGGATTCCACTTTTGTTGCAAATGAGAACAGATATGGCACCGCATCACTGCCATGCCGAGGCCGCTCAATGACCACGAACAGGGAAGACAATGCACATGCCAGTCAAGACGACAACGATGAGGAGGTAGGAAATTATAACGAACCGATGCGTTAAGGGAACGGCGGGCGAGCCGAACGATGACGGTGACGAGGAGGACCAAGCAGAAGGGACAGTCTCTCAATCATTGCTCTACTTCATCCCCGTCCGAATTCCCCCTCCTCCACGTGATCCTCCTGGCGCTCCCTCCTATTCCAGCTCGCATTTCTTGCCTCCTCGCCGCGCGCCGTCATCCTCCTCCCCGTCCGCGCGTATCGTCCGAATCATCCCTCCCCATGCCTCCACATCATGACCCTTATGCACCCTCACCGAAATTACTATCCCCCCTCACGCCTCTGACTCGTCCTCAGATTTCTCCTACTCCCCCGTACTCCTCCTCATGTCGCCCTCAGGAGTCCCGCGTTTTACTCCCTATGTTCGTTAACCTCCTCGGCACTCCCCCGCGATGGTCACCCTCGTGCTCCTCCTCGTCATCCCCATTACCGCCTTCGCGATCGTCCTTCGAGCCCTCTGCGCACGCCCGCGATCCACCACTCTCGTTCTTAACTCCTCTTGGATCCTCCTCATCCACCCTCCTCGGTGCTCATCTTTTTTTCTCCTTGCCCGCCCCACCCCCTTCACCCCTTCCTTGTCCTCGTCCTCGTCCTCCGCCTCTTCCTCCTCCTCCTCCTCCTCCTCCTCTTTGCTCTCCCCCTCCTACGGAGCCCTGTTCCTGCCCAGCTCTCCCCATACATCTCGCTTCATCTTCGTTATCCATCCTACTCCTCGTCGTCTTTGTCTTCGTCGCTCGTCTCCTCACTCCTCATCGCTGCGGCTTCCCACTATCCCCATCGCATTGCTCATTGCTTCGGCCAGTATCATACATCCTGTTCGCTCCGAGAGCAGCCAACAATATCATTTCTGATAAGTTGGATACGAGAAGATACGGCGCGGAACTGCCATTCTTTGTCAAGTAGATACGGGTAGCTGTTTCTTGAACAAAAATGTGTACGGTCCCAAATTGCTAACGATGCTTGAAAATGCATGCGCTTAGATACAGCGGCGCTCCCGTGGAGGCCGGGGGCGCGCATGTAAAATGCATACGTATCTATGTTGTCGCCGACAGACAAAAAGATACGATGGGTTTCTCGCCTGCACCAGGGCGCGATCGAACGCATCTATTCGTTTTAGATGCGTCTTGCAGGGGTAAGGCCCAAACGCCTCCCGTCGCACTTCTGTTCCACGACGCGAGCGCGTCTGGATGTCGGAAGGGCAGGCGGGCCCAACACGCCCCCAAAGGCTCAGAGTCCGAGTCAAGACCGTGCACAGAGTTGCGGCCGTAGGGGCAACGGCGAGTGACCGTCGCGGCTGACGCCTCGAGCGGAAGGCTGGGATCCTCAAAACATTCGTGGTCAGGGCACGAGCTCCACCATATCTCCCGTGTTCTTTATGCCTTCGTTCTCCCTCGTGCTGACTCCGTTCCGCCTTTGCTGCAAAACGAGATCAAAACGGGAACGGTCCACGAAATCGCTCAAACACTGTTTTGCTCGCGCCCTACGTCAAAGCATGAGAGGTTTCTCACAGACTTGGCCTAATCAATACCACAGAAAAGGAGGTCCTCCTTCATCTCTTCCCCATCCTCATGCTTTTCTGGCCCCCGTCCTCCAGTGCCCAGCGACAATGTGTGGCACAATCGGTCTATCGACCGCGGGAAGGACCCTCCACCTACCCCAGCTCTGTACATCATCAGTATGAACACTCATCTGTGAGCGCACCTATGCTTTGCAACAGAGGTAGTCCATTTCGGCCCACATACAGTTCCACCGACGGCTGCCTGCGGCGACCGTCGTCAAAGGCTCGCTGGTATTCTTACAAGTTGCGCAAGTGCGTTCCCAAACTCCAGATTCAAAGCTTCCAGCAGTGAAGTTCGTTGCCTCTGTGGGCAACCATGATTCTCTGCAGCCGAACTCGATCATTATACCGCATTGCATGGTATTTCAACCAGGTTGGGTCGTTGTTGCTGGTTCTCCGCAAATTCCCCGCCCACTTGAACACTGCGTGGACGTATTTCGCATCCCACTTCTCGATCCTCGGCCATAGCAATCCGCACAGGGACCCATCCCTCAGGGCCCAGCCTCGTGGCCTCCGACTCCCGAGCCCAACCACCGATTCTCGCTGCGCGCCAGCTTGGGCTCCTCCTCGGTGCCGCCGTCCAGGCTGGCACGGCGCCGCTTCGCCTCCCAGGGGAGCAAATAATTGACTACCTACCAGACCACCCCCAAACACCAGCATTTCGGATGGGGGGGACCAGTTCCACACGTGTTCTCTCCATGGACCCCCCACTTGGGAATGGAGGGCAGCTTGGAGCCTCCGGGTTGGGTTGGGGTGGTTTGGCGAGTAGTGGTGACTAGCTGCGTAAACAATCGCTTTCGGAGATCCGCGCGGATTTCGTGGCTCGGCGCCGGGCCCCCCGCCTGGCGCGGGGAGCGCGCTGGGGGCGCCACAGACAGGGGGGCAAAGCGCCATTCCAGGAAGTCCGCGCGGGCCTCCGAGCACGCGATCTACTGTTGAGGAGCAACGATGGGGGGGGGCTGGCATGTGGGGGGATGCACCGACCTGGAACCGGCGATACATCGCCGGTAAATCGGCGATAGGCCCCCGATAGTGAATCCGCACCTCGCTGTGCAGGCTGGGGCTATCGGGCCCCCATCGGCGATCAATGAGCGATTGGAGGTCGATGCATTCGTCCCTAAGCCCATTCCCCCTCTATCGTTGCCCCCCGAATCAATCTTCGAGCCTCCGACATCTGCGCCCGCCGGCGCACCAGCCACTTCTCGATGTGCCTTTCGCCGGATGCTCTGAACCTGAGCGACGGTAAGAGAAGGGCATCACGCACGATGACACGGTGGCGACCAAACGCCACTGCGCGGAGGAGAGGGCGCTCCTGCGCGACTTCACGCGGGAAGCTTACGCGCTAAATGCCCACTCAGTCGACCCCGCTTCTCGAGGGAACCGAAAGGTACCCATGCCGCTGCAAGGAGGCTGGAAAAAGTGGAAGTTGGGAATTCCGTCAGGGGGGAATTGGCCAGGTCGGAAAAGCCAGCAAGGGCTGCGACGAGCACGAAGACGCTGGGATGAGGTCGCCAGGGCTAGAACAAGTACAGGAAAACTGGCCAGGGGTCGAAAGATCGGCGGTGGACAAACCTCCCTTTAACCACCCTTTAGTGAAGACGGCCTAGGACCGATACCGACGGACCTGGACCCGCAAAAATGGCGGCCGCTACGTCCTCTCGCGAACCGAACACGGCCAATTCGCTAATCGACGTGTCAGGGTAGGAGGTTTATCAACCTCCGGAATCGATGGGACGCACAGAGACATGCCTTCCTTGGAGGCACGCGTCCGACCCAGCCATATAGTATATACCCATCTTGTAGCAGATCGTTTCCCGAGTGGCGCGGCCAGAAAGCGCCCGCCACCACGCATTTACTATAAGAGTTCTCGGTGCGCGCGTCGCCCCATAGCATCAGTACGTTGGGGTGACGCCGAATCGAGGGTCGGGGATCGGGGATCGAGCGCGGGCCGCCTCCACGCTCCCGCCGAGGCCTCCGGAGGCGGAGGCGACAGCGCCCGAGAGCCTCGCTCCTCGAGCGTCGATCCTCCAGCATCAATCCCCGATCCTCGGGACGACGACGACGACGACGACGACGACGACGGCGGCAAGCGGTGGCGGCGGCGGCCCGTCGGCGGCGGCGGCGACCACGACGGCCTCCTGAATCCCGAAATGAGCGGGACCGACCGACCGAAATGTTCTCACGACAAAAGAACATTCCCACAACAAGAACAGGTGGCCTCAAAACCCGGAACGAAAAACAGATGGAGTCAAGCACGACTGCCTCAGACAGACATGTTCTGAGAACATGTCGTGCAAACCACACAGGTTCTCGGAACATTGTTTGGTATGCCTGCCTAGAGGGAAATCAGGACACTTCGCTATTACTTACTCCAAATTAAATCATAACAGGGAGGAGGTCACAACCCTCCCAGACGAGCAACTTTAGAGCCCGCCGGCCCAGCCATAAAAGGGCGTCCTTTTGCCCAGACCCCACTGAACTCCTCCAAGACATCCCAAATCAGACCCCCTCCCAAATCAGACAATATCCTTTGTATTGCGAAAGCAAGAATAACCGAAAACTCCGCCGAAGGCCGCCGATTGATCAGCGACCGGCGCCCGCCGAGGTGGCGCCCTGGGCGCCGCGCGACTCCGCCTCGCGGCGCGCCTCCGCGGCGCGTGAGGCCTGCCCGCGCCAGGCCTCGAAGAAAGCCCTCTCGATCTGCCTCGCGCCGCTGGCCGCTGATCGTCGCTGCTGCCGCCGTGATCCGTCGTCCGCTGCCGCCGCCGCAATCGGTCGTCGGTCGTCGCCGCCCCGCCGCCGTCGGTCGCTGGTCGCTGGTCGCTGGTCGTCGATCGTCAGTCGTCAGTGGTCGTCGGTCGTCGGTAGATGCCCGTCGTACGTCGTCCATCGCCCGTGGTCATCGCAGCCGCAGTCGTCGTCAACGTCGTCGTTAATGACGTCGAGGTTTTCGGGAATGTTCCAAGGGTTTCGGCTGCGTTTCGGCTGCTTTTCGGCCTCCTGGAGCCATCCCGTGGCCAAGGCTGGATCCGCCAGAGGTCCGATCCAGAACATGATCTGAGAAGCGTATGGGGATCGTCGTCGGTCGGTCGTTTGCTTTTGGACCTGGCTCCAAATTCTTATCAATGTTTGTCAACTCATGACTTGTCAATTCTATTGATCACGAAAAAAACACCTCCCACCCGCAACTTGTGTGGCAACGATTGCAAATAACTGCGCCCACTGAACCCATTCGGAAATGATTGCAAATGCCGATTGAGAGGTCTCTACGGGCCTCCATAGGCGTAACCGATGTATACATACACACGTACATGCACATTCCTGCACACATATCTACTCTGTTATGTGTATATCTACATATGCGACAGAGAATAGCGCGCGTAAGTTCTGGCATGCTCTAGGTGACATCCAAAAGCGTTTGGCATCGGTGGACATACATTGTCACACAGATCGTGCCCTTCAGGGAGCTATACCTGCGGCCCCAGGGACAGGCTTGGCTTAGCGTCCCCCTGCGCATGTCGGCACACCACTTACAGGGATCGCGCCCCACAGGGAGCTCCACCTACGTCTCCAGAGACAAGGTTCGAAGAGTGGCACGCCCCTCAGGCGGACCGTGCCCTGCAAGCATCTGTAGTTGTGGTACCAGAGGGAAGCTTCATAGCGTCGCCCAGCTCACTTCGGCACACCTCTCACACCGATCGTGGCCCGTACAAAATTCCACGGACGGCCCCAGAGACGAGATTCGCATCCCGCTCCCCCACCTACTTCAGCACACCTCTCACACGGATCGTGGCCCACAGGGATCTCCACCTATGGCCCCAGAGGCAGGGTTCGCACTGCGCCCCCCATCTGAGCATTGCGACCCAGCCCATCACGCGGATCGTTGCCACAAGGAGCACCAAGCACAGCGCCCCCCCCCGCCCATGTCCGCATACCCGTCAAGCGAATCATTCCCCTGAAAGAGCCCTTCATATGGCACCACTGGGCAATTTCGCTTGGCGTCCCCCCTCCCATTTCGGAAACGACGAAAGTCCAAACCTGGGCCGGGGAAAGTCCGAAGATCGTCCCCAGGACCGTGAAATCATTGAAAAACACTTGTGTTTAAACATAATCGTTGTGGATGTATCTTGGAAGCGACTTGGGGGGTGTCTTGGGGGGCGTCTTGGAGGCCTCGTTGAAGCCTCTCGGGTGCACATGGAAAACAATGTTTGGGCCTCCTGGGGGCTTCCCGAGGGCCTCTTGGCTTTTGAAAACCTCTTGGGGCGTTTTGGGCCCTATTGGGGCCTCCTGGGGCTCTCGGTCCTGTTCTGGGGCTGTGTTGGGCCATCTCGGGGGCTTCCTAGAGTGCCTTGTGCCCTTCGTGGGCCGTCCTGGAGCTCTCCATGGGGGCCTCCTGGGCTGTCTTGGGAGCCTCGTGGGTCATCTTGGACGCTGTGAGAGCCAAAGAGGCGGATATGCTGAACATGCATGTTTTCTTAAGGGGATGGTGCTGTTTTTTGCGTCGTGGGGCCCTCTTGGGGGGCCTCGTGGGGGCCTCTTGGGACGCCTTGGGGCGCCGTGGGACTGTCGCAGTGACATCTGGGGCCGTCTTGGAGCTCTCGTGGGGCGCTCTTGGGGGCCTTGAGAGCCAGTCGGGGACTATCTTGGGTGGTATTGGAAGATTCTCGGGCGTTCTGAAACCCCCGTCGCCCGGAGGGGTCCCCGGGGAGAGGGAGAACCAACATAAAAGTGAAGGGCCGGCCCAGGGCCCGGGGTCCCCCTGAGATGTATATACGTAGCACCCCGCAGATGCGGATAAGAGTGAGGGGGCAGTGGGGACATCGGCAGTCTGCGAGACTCAGGAGAAGCCCGCCGCAAGTGCCAAAGTTCCACACATTATACAAAGAGCCCGCCGCAGGCGCCGATCTCTTTTTCAAACCAATGTGGATCGGTCGCGGGTGGGTCGCGGGTGGGTCGCGGGATGGGTCGCGGGTGGGTCGCGGGTGGGTCGCGGGTGGGTCGGGGGGGTGGGTCGCGGGGTGGGTCGCGGCAGGGTCGCGGGTGGGTCGCGGGCGGGTCGCGGGGCGGGTCGCGGGTGGGTCGCGGGTGGGTCGCGTGGTGGGTCGCGGGGTGGGTCACGGGGTGCGTCGCGGGGTGTGTCGCGGGGTGGGTCGCGGGGTGGGTCTCGTGGTGGGTCGCGGGGGGGACGACGACAAGAAACAACAACCAACAACAACTACAACAACAACTACAACACCAACAACAACAAAAATTTTAATACTGTTCGCCCTGATATGCTCGAATGTCCAACAACGCGTATTTCCCAAACCCTCGATACCCGCCCTCTTCGTTTTCGATCGAACCCCTTTTGGGGGTATACCTTTCTTCACTGCAGGCTGGGCCCCGGCAAGCGGCGGGGCGGCCGCGGACCGTCGGCCTGGCCAGCGGCAGCGCTGATCGGCGGGGCGGCCGCGGACCGTCGACCCGACCCCAAGAGGGACGGACAGGGGACCGACCACGACGACGACGACGACGACGACGACGACGTCGAAGACGACGGCGACGACGACGACGACGGCGACGACGAGCGAAAGCGAGAGCGAGAGAGAACGACAGCAGGGCCACGAAGGGCACGAAGTAGGCCACGAAGGGCGATAGCGGGGACACGAAGGGAATGCGTATGGGGCCACGAAGAGCGCGAACGAGCGGGGGCCACGAAGTGCAGATAATGCGGGGCCACACAAGGCAACTATGGGGCCACTGAGGGTAGCAACTGGGCCACGTAGGACAGTGAGGGGGCCGTAAACGGCGACAGCGGGGCCACGAAGGGCATGCACATGGGGCCTCAACGGGCGCGACTCCTGGGTGCCTGGCTGTCGGGAGCGCGGCGCTTCAGCAAATTGCAAGAAAAATCCAACGCAAGGGCATTCTTCAGTAAGTTGCAAGCAAGTCTCCAGCGAGAGCGCGACTCCAGAGCGCTGGGAGAGCGATTCCTTAATACATTGTAAGGAAGTCCCAAGCGAAAGCGCGATTCCTGAATAAAATGCAAGGAAGTCTCTGGCGGGAGCGGGGGTCCTGGCTAAATTGTAAGGAAGTCTCAAGCGGGAGCCGTTGTTGTTGTAACCCGGGGGCCAAAGGCTCAGTTTGAGCAGGAAGGCTTTCCCTGTCAAAAAACAGGGTGCGAACGTCGAGGGGCACACTTTGATTGAGAAAGACAGTATGCACCCGTGGGGGGGAGCAGCAATAATTATTCTTCAGAAGTGACAATATAACAAAAACAACAACAACAACAACAACAACAACAACAACAACAACACCAACAACAACAACAACTACAACCACAACAACCACAACAACAACAACAACAACAACAACAACACCAACAACAACAACAACAACAACAACAACAACAACAACATCAACGACAACAACAATAGCAACAACAACGACAACAACAGCAACAACTACAATAAGTTTAGTACTGTTCGCTCTTATCTGCTCGAGTGTCCGTTAACGCGTATTTCCCAAACCCTCGGTACCCGCACTCTTCGTCTTCGAGCATACCCCTCTTGGGGGGTAGACCTTTCTTCCCTGCAGGCCGGGCCCCGGCAAGCGGAGGGGCGGCCGCGGACCGTTGGCCTGGCCAGCGGCAGTGCTGATCGGCGGCAACCCGACCGCAAAAGGGACGGACAGGGGACCGACCACGACGACGACGACGACGACGACGGCGAGCGAAAGTGAGAGCGAGAGAGAACGGCAGCAGGGCCACGAAGGGCACGACGTAGGCCACGAAGGGCGACAGCGGGGACACGAAGGGAATGCGTATGGGGCCACGAATAGCGCGAACGAGCGGGGGTCACGAAGGGCAGATAATGCGGGGCCGCAGAAGGCAACGACGGGGCCACTGAGGGTAGCAACTGGGCCACGTAGAACAGCGAGGGAGGCCACAAAGGGCTGCAATGGGGCCACGAAGGGCATGCACATGGGTCCACCACGGGCGCGAAAGAGCGGGGGCTTCGAACGGCATACCTATATTGGGACGCGGAGGGCAAGGACGGGGCCACTGAGGGCAGCATATATGGGCCACTACGACGGGCGCGGACGAGCGGGGGCCACAAAGGGCAGCATATATGGGGCCACGGAGGGCAGCGAGGAGGCCACGAAGGGCAGTGAGGGGGCCACGAAGGGCTGCAACGGGGCCACGAAGGGCAGCGAGGAGGCAACGAAAGGCAGCGAGGGGGCCACGAGAGGCTGCAACGGGGCCGCGAAGGGCAGCGAGGGGGCCACGAAGGGCTGCAACGGGGCCACGAAGGGCAGCGAGGAGGCCACGAAGGGCAGCGAGGGGGCCACGAAGGGCAGTGAGGAGGCCACGAAGGGCGGCAACGGGACCACGAAGGGCAGCGAGGGGGCCACGAAGGGCAGCGAGGGGGCCACGAAGGGCAGCGAAGGGGCCACGAGAGGCTGCAACGGGTCCACGATGGGCAGCGAGGGGGCCACGAAGGGCTGCAACGGGACCACGAAGGGCAGCGATATCCAGATTCCTAGATAATCTGTGAGGGAGTCCTAAGCGTGAGCGCGACTCCTGGGTGCCTGAGTGTCGGGAGCGCGGCGCTTGAGTGAAGGAAAGTCCACCACAAGGTAGAATCTTCTCCGTCTGCTCCCTCTTCGTCGTCGTCGATGCTCCTTTTGCTTTCCCTACAGCGTCGTTGCTTCTACCCCTCTCCCAAGGCCTCCTTCTGAGGCGCGCCAGTCCAAGGCGAGATTGAAGAGCGTCGTACTTGAGTCGAAGGGAAGCCCCTTCCCTTTGATCCCTTCCCGGGGAAGGGGGGGGGGGGTCCCGGGGTAGCTCCCGGGAGGGGTCCCGGGTTTATACGCCGCCCTCCCGGGGAATCCTGGAGCCCAAAAAGGCCCCAAGACCGGCCAAGAGTGCCCCAAGAGGCCCCAAAGATGATCCAAGAGGGCCCCGAATCGCCGAATGATCTGTCCAAGACGCCTTGACGGCCTCCAGACGGCCCAAGAGGCCTGCGAGACGCCCCCAGAGGCCTCCAGGACCGTTCCCACGAGAGCCCCAAGAGGCACAAATCATGGATTCCCCATGCGTTTTTCAAAGATGTTGGCGTTCTCGCCTCTTCCGCTTCCCCACGCGCCAAGACGGCCCAAGAGGCTCCCAAAATCGCCCCGACACGGCCCAAGAGGTCTCCAAGAGGGTCCCCAAACGGCCCAAAAGTGCCCCAAGACGGCCCAAGACGCCTCCCAGATGCACAAAAGGCCCCCAAAACGGTTCCAAGAGAGTGCCCAGACGGGGGACCCGAACGGACATTTCGAGCCCTCAGCCCCGAGAAGCTCCCAAGAGGCCCCCCAGGAAGCCCAAAGAGGCCCCAAGAGGCTCATGTGTGCTTTCTTGTGCCTCCCACCCTCCCCCTCGTCGGCAATGCGCTTCTCCCACACTGAGCATTCTTCCTGTTGCGTTGTTATTTCTCCCCAATGACAGAACGCTGTCTGCGGCATCGGCCGTAAGGCCTTCGCAATAATCTGTGAGGGAGTCCTAAGCGTGAGCGCGACTCCTGGGTGCCTGAGTGTCGGGAGCGCGGCGCTTGAGTGAAGGAAAGTCCAACAAGGGCGCTCTTCTTGAGTAAATTGCAAGCAAGTCTCCAGCGAGAGCGCGACTCCAGAGCGCCGAGAGAGCGATTCCCGAATGAATTATGCGAGAGCGCGACTCCTGAATCAAATGCAAGGAAGTCTCGGGCGGGAGCGGGGGTCCTGGCTAAATTGTGAGGAAGTCTCACGCGGAAGCCGTTGTTGCACCGAACGGGGGGATCAACACTAATTACTCTTCAGAAGTGAGAGTTCAATAACAACAGCAACGCAACAACGCAACAAGCAGAGTCCTCACCCCATCTTCTCACTTCGGCCACGCACTCAGGGACAATGAATGACCGTTCGGCCCCCTCACTCTGGCATACATGCATAAACGCATGTGCACGTATATAAACATGTCGACACATACATGTATATACATCAATCCATACATACATACATACATACATACATACATACATACGTACATGCATACATACATGCATACATACATACATGCATACATACATAACTACATCCATACATACACACATACATACATATATACACTCATCATGCATCTGTGCATGGACACATACATACGCACGCACGTACGTACGAACCTCCATACATACATGCGTGCGTACATACATACATGCATGCATGCATACACACATACATACATACATACATGCATACATGCATACACACATACATACACATACAACCACACATACACACATACTGACACACAGTCATACGTACATATGTATATACATACATACATACATGAATGCATGCATGCATAAATACATACAGGCATACGTATATACATACATACATGCATGCATAGATACATGCATACACCCATACATACATACATACATGCATGCATACATACATACATATATACATACATACATACATCCATCCATCCATACATCCATACATGCATACATACATACATGTAGACCTACAGACATACATACATACACACATACATATATAAATACATACATACATACATACAACCATACATACATACATAACTACATACATACATAAATGCATACCTGCATACATATATACATGCATACATACATGCATACACACATACATGCATGCATGCATGTATGCATACATACGTACATACATACACACATACATACATACGCACGTCCATACATATGTATGTCCATACAAACATACATGCGTACATACATACATACATGCATACATACATACATACGTACGTACATTGAACATAATGAAGGCCTGTACGAGGCCCCTCTGGGTCTGATTGTCCCCCCAAGCTGGTTAGCCTTCGCGCGGGGGGTCCACGGGGGGTCCACGGGCAGGGCCTCCTCAGAATGACACCCCGCGGCCTCCGCCGCCGTCGCCGTCTGACCACAGCCTGGAACGCCCTGGATTGGCGCAGTAGCGTGCCTGGCTTATCTCCGCGGAGCTTCACGCCATCTGGCGGTACGAGGCGCGGGCTTGACACGGGCTGAGCCCGAACCAAATGCTGGGTATTGTGTCCAGCCACAATGCTCGAGAAATCGAAAGACCCGACGACACCCAAGTGTCCACGCCTTGGCAAGCCACAGATCGTAGCCGAAGTCGCTGTCCGCACCACAGGGAGCTCTACAATGTGGCAGGGGTCAAGCTCGTCCAGATCGGCAGGATGCACCAGGACGTACCGGCCTCTCAAGCCACGAGGGTATGTCGCTTTCGAACCGCTGGCGACCACCCGCGATCGCGCATGCTCCATGGCTGCTTCAAGGCTGGCAAGCTGAGCGGCTGACCCCCGACATACGAGAGCATCGATCCGCAAGGTGAGGAGCGTAGCTCCCGCAGGCATGGCGACGGCCATTGGCCCAGGGCTAGCGTCACGATGTTCCTGAACTGCTCCCGCATCATCCATGTGTTCCAACATCTCCGGCGTGACGTCAACTTCAACGTCGTCACTCACGTCCGCATCGGTAGGCATGGGGGGGGTGACAAGTCGGGCAAATCAACGCCGGCGGGTGTTGCGCAAAGTGCAGATGACGGGATCGCTTGAGCTTGAAATGCGCTACAACCAAGGCCATCTGACAAACGTGACCGTTCAACATTCCGTTGACCTCGAGCCCCCGAACCAACTATGGCCCGTACGCAAGACAACCGAATTTTCGAGCGCGAAAGATACCCGTACCCTTTCCTAGACAGGGTGGCAAGGGGCCGGGGGGGCGGCTCGTCGCAACTGACGGCGGCTGCACAAGTGTAGAAACGACAGCCGATCGAGCATTACAGACCGCTGTCTTCTCGGGGCGCACGTTAGCACCGATCGCACGTGCGTTCGAATCGGCGGAGTGCCCGACCCTGCGTTGGTTGTTGTCGATGTAGACCACCTACTGCGGAGGCGCGCCCCCAGACACACATCCGGGCGTTGAGGAGTCAACGCGCACTCGGGGGCGCATGCGAGCAACTCTGGCGCGAACGTCATTGCGCGACAACCGCCCTATCGCGAATTGCTCGGTGCAGAGACATCGCGAATCTGTGCCCTGGGCGAGGTCGCCGGAGGCCGCCCCCCTTTGACGGCCGTCCGCGGATCACCCCAGCTAGGTACGGTTGCCCCATGAAAACCCCAAGAACATACCCGTACCTAGCCGGGGTGCCGCAGCTCACCTCAGCTAGGTCCGGGTATGTTTCGGTGGTTTCAGGCAGGTCCCCGTACCTAGCCGAGGTGGCGGCAGGCCCAACACGCTCTCGAGCACATATCATGCCCTCCAGAGCCGTCCCCGACGTGGCCGCTGCGGCCCCCTGGGGGCGCGACATTGCAACGTCGTTCCTCAGGGCAGGCCCAGACGCATTGGTTGCCAGGATAGCGAGGACATGCAACTCTTTAACGATTGGGACAAGCGCCGCCACATATGGGCGGATTTGAACCGCGCACGCACCACGATGCCCCGAGACGTCCATAACAAAAACCAGCGCTTGTCGCTGCAATCAGACACCCAACCATCGAGCGCGCCGTTGCGTCTTGACGCGCGGATGCTGCACTGGCGCGCGCGGGGCGTGCTGACCGGGCACAATATCAAACGCCCAGTTTCCCAGACGGCCCATCTCACCTTGGCTGGCCCCGGGTACGGGTATCTTTCGGACCAATGACGAATAGGGGCATCTAAGAATTGCACAGTGTGTGGGGCCCTCACGTCAACACGCCACGCCCTACCTGGAAACATCGACGACGCGCACACGGCTTGAGTAGAGGTAGCCTCATCCAGCCTCACAACAAAGATGTGCAGCTCAGCATGCCCACCCGTCGGCAGGCAGCTGAGGCCCGTCCTGTCCGATGCCAGCGCAGTCACTGGGCACTGCATGCCTGCTGGCTCCGAGCGAATCGAGGAGCGGGGAAGGCCAGTGTCATCAACCAGCGTCTCAATAAAGTCGTGCCGACTGATGCCGTGGGGCCGATCACAAACGAGATTGGCAGCAACTGTCCCTGAGAATGAAGGGGCACACACCAAATCTATGCCTTTGGCGCATGGGGCAGTGCAACCAATGAGAAGGTGAGGGCCAATGGGGCCACATGGATGTGGGGCGTTAAAGCATAGTCTTCTGCAAACCTCCCTGAGGAACACACTTGGGCACCCTTCCGCCAATGGCCTGAAATATTGCATGTGAGGATCATCGGAAATGGTGATGCCCAATAGCTCGTGAAGCTGGCCAGGAAGTTCGGTAGCCGGAAATAATGACGACAGGACCATATTCCCATCTGAGGACATGAATGCCTCATTACAGGCCCAGGTATTGAGGACATTTCCGCGTGCAGTGCACAAGCCTCCCTCAGGGCAAACAACCAAGAGACGCTCCAGCCCAATGTAGATCAGCGATGCATCCTTCGCCACTTGAAGGCATCTAAGCTCAGTTAAAGGCGTCATGACTGAGGTATGTGAAGCGCCAACATACTTATCCACATACGTGCATAATGCATGCATGCACGCATACATACGTACAACCACACATACATGTATATAACCAAGCATGCATGCATGCATGCATGCATGCATGCGTGCGGGAACACGTACATCGATACACACCTACATATCAACATGCATTCATGCATACAAGCAGACTGACCAGTCATACAACAAACCAGCATACCTATATACATTCCTATCTGATACATACATAGACGCGTGCATCCATACCTACACACCTACACACACATCCATACATCACTGCAGTCATACATGCATACAGCTGTGCGCATGTATACACATGTATACATACATTCATACATACCCACATACATACATACATGCATACACACAAACATGCATGCATACATGCCCACATACATACATACATACATGCATGCATACCGACATGCAGGCAGACAGACAGACAGGCAGACAGACAGGCAGACGTAAATACACACACGAACGCATGCATACATGCATACGTATGCATACACATGTGTCTACACATGAAACTACTCATACATCTACCTACCTTCATTCACTAAGTCATGCAGCCATGAAAACATCCATACATACAGATATACATACATACATACAAACATACATGCACACATACATATATGCATACACACATAATTGCACACATGCACACACATACCTATACATATACACGCACATGCGAATATATGCGTGCATAAATAGTTACATGTCACCCGCACCCATTGCACATCTGTGTACACAAATACGCCTACCTGAATGCAAGTGAGATGTTTGCCCATACAACACATGTAGGGATTGAAAAGACAAGAAAGAACGCGAGAGCGAGAGATAGTGAGGCTGGGGAAGAGAGAGAGAGGGGGGAAAGAGAAAGAGAGAGAGCAATACAAAATGGAGGAAGATAAACCAACAACTAAAACAACAACAAACAATTCGAACACAGAGAGGCCCCTGGGCCGCACGTGAAATACAGGCTCCCCAAAAAAAGACGGCCACGCCCGAGAAACCTGCAAGGGAGGAGGGGCGGCCCGGCGCGGGCGCCTGCGCGTCTCGGAGTCCTCGGAGGCGCCGCGGGTGAGCACCACCTGGCTTGCAGGAACGGGACCCACGGGTGGGCACCAGTTCGGCGGCGAGGCCAAAGGGGGGGCACCGTCGCGTGCTCGTCGGCGGAAAACATGTCCGTATCCGCGGCCTCGCGGCCCGGGCCCCTGGGCCGAGACTCCGCGGATACGGGGCGTTTTGTTCGCGCATGCCCCGATCGGAGCGTATGCGTGCGACTGCGTATCCGCGGGATCGCACCCCGAATTCCAGACCACGAGGGCGCGGATACGGGTACGTGCGCCGCTCGTGACATGCAGAGGGGGGGGCTTATCAAAGGCTCGAAGACCTCCGGCCTTCTGAGAAGCTGCCTAAGCCTTCTCCGAAGACACCGGCGCCTTCTCAGAAGGCCGGAGGGCTTCTGAGAAACACTGCCGCCTTCTGAGAAGGCCTGCTCTCTCTCACTTCCTCTCCAGGCGCTCCGCCGAGGACCAGTCCTGGAGGCGCCGCGGGTGGGCGCCACAGGGCCGCCAAAACAGTCACGAGACCCAGCCTGCAACTTCACGCAAACTCCCGCTCCAGGTATCCCGTGAGAGCTGGACCGCCAACCTTCAGGACGGACCACGTCAGAAAGCGTCGGCAAGCCAGCATTCAGGCGAGCTCGAGCCGCACGTCTCCCCGACTTCTGTTTGGGAGCATCTGCGCCTGTCGCCGCGCTGACGAGGTGCATCCCTGGTAACGTTCCTTGAGGGATGCAGAAGTGCCCCTACCCTGGGTTGCAAGTGCGTGGTCTGTAAGCCTCCTGAGAGCTCCCAAGGGCCAGAGAGCCGCCAGGACGCCGCGCGGCACGCGCGATGCGCAGGGTTTACCCTGTCAGCCCACAAGAGGTTCAGCGCGCAACGCCTTGAAAACCAGGGTAGGGGCGTTTTGTAAGCCGTTAATTTCCGGGTGCTTGCCAGAGAGGTACTGAGGGGCAGCGACAAGGGGATGACGGGTTCGGGGGGAAAAAGCATCGACCTGGCATCGGAGGTACATCGCCGATAGACTGGCGATGGGCCCCCGATGGCGAATCCGCACGCTCCTGGGCGGGGTGGGCTATCGGGCCCCATATCGGCGATCACTGGGCGGTTGGTGATCGATGCATTCCCCCTGAGCCTATTCCCCCCCCTCCCGTTGCCCATGACAGCCTTGGCGACAGACGACCCTAGTTCGTCCTGGGAGGCCCACCACCCCTGCACGAGGCCCGGAGGGCCCCAGGACCCCAGAGCGGAGCAAAGGACCTGGAGCGCACCCTGGAACAGGATCTCTTTCAGATACGGCGGCGAAATGCCCTCCCAAGTATCTTCAGCCGGGGGGGCGTGTGTCAATTTTGGCGGCGCGCAGAAGGGGGTGGGGGGAGGGCTTCTTAGAAGGAGGCTACTTCTTAGAAGGCGCCAGCCCTACATCTATAGATAAGGCCCGCGCCTTCTAAAAAGCAGGGGTGATTCTAAGAAGCCCTCCCCCCTCCCTCCACCCCCCTCGGCGCGTGGCTGACAATTAACTGCCACCCAGCCTGTCCTGGTGTGCGCTCCGACCAGATTGTCGAGGGGAATACATCAATGGCGACGAGGAGCTCCCTGAAGGCACATCTCAGCTCAGTTCAGATGTGATGCGACCAGACGGCGCGCGAACGCGCGCGCTGCTCCGCCATGCCAGCGGAAGGAAGCGGCAACACGCTCGTGCGCGCCCGCAACGGATCAAACCCAAAACTAGACCTCGAACCCAGACGTGATGCGACCAGACACGGCGCGCGAACGCGCGCGCTGCTCCGCCATGCCAGCGGAAGGAAGCAGTAACACGCTCGTGCGAGCCCACACTAGGCCTCGAACCTTGAGGTCTCTGCCACCGCCGAGCACCGCGGCTTCCGAACACAAGCAAGCTGTGTCCATAGCCAGCAGCTCCTGCGCCGCCCCGGGCGGCCGACACCCTCGATCCTCGAACCTCCAGCCTCGAACCTCGATCCTCGAACGTCCTCCCTGGATCCTCGAACTTCAACCCTCAAACGATCCTCGACTCCTCGATCATCAAACCTCCACTCTCCAAGGATCCTCGAACCTCCACCCTTGATCCCTCGAGCCTTCACCCTCAAACAATCCTGTAACCTCCAGCCTCGACCCTCTCGAAACTACGATCAGGGGGAACGAAAGGGGGAGATAGCAAAGGGTAGGGTAGAGAATCAGCTCACGTAGCTGATTTTCCCAGCGCCTCCTGGCGCCGGGAGGCTCCCATGAGGAATGCGCCCGGCGGCGGGGCCGCAACCAGCTGCATGCAGCAGATTTCGTAACCCCCCCTTCCCCTATCCCCCCTTTCGTTCGGCCCGATGCGAGACCGCATCGTCTCTGGCGCCGGCCGCAGCCGGGCCACGCCCCCGAAGGCCTCCATGATGCAGCGCAAGTTCTGGGAACGCTGCACCTGCCGATCGCGCGCCCGATCGACCGCGGCCGGCGTCGCCACCTCCACCCGAGGGGCAACGATAGGGGGGGATAGGCATAGGGGGGGAAACATCGACCTGGAATCGGCGATACATCGCCGATAGATCGGCGATAGGCCCCCGATAGTGAATCCGCACCTTCCTGGGCAGGTTGGGGTTATCGGGCCCCTATCGGCTATCAGTGGGCGATTGGGGGTCGATGCATTCCCCCCTATGCCTATCCCCCCCTATCGTTGCCCCTGGCCACCTAACACGACGCCATGGCAGGGACAAAATCGTGCAGGGATACATCGGGAATCCCTGAAGATCCGACGGCTCTGGAGGATGTATCGGGTGCCTCGGCTTCCTCGGAGCGTCGATTCGATCCCTGCCCCAGCCTCGCAAAAACACCGCCACTCTCGGCGCCACCGTCAGCGTCGTCGACGACGACGACGATGGCTCTCCCGCCCGGCCAAAACTCCGCTCAAAATCTGTCTCTGGACCCCTCCCGGGCTCCATCCTGACACGCCTCTCGGGGCGGACCAGGCCCTGGCGACGAGACGCCTCCAGAAGGATCCAGCGAGGACGAAGGACTCCGGGGAACGCCGCCAGTGTCTCGACGGACCCTCCTCCGAATGCTCCATGGGCGTCATGACGCTTCCCTCCCTCCCCCCGCTCTTCTTGGGGGCCCCGAGACGGTGCGGTGGCAGAACGTGCGGTGACCTCAAAATCCCCAGAGGCCTCCGGTCCGTCACCGCACCGTTTTGGGACCCTGGAGGCCCCACTCGCCCGAGAGATCCTCGGAGAACGAGTCAAGTCCCGAAATCGTTAGGCCACCCCGCACCCCCACTGACTCACAACAATGTGCGGTCACGGCACCGACTGGGGGCCCACGAGATCCGGGTGATCGAATTCCTGCACGCCGGACTTGTTCGCCCATTGTCGGGCACCAGGGCCCTCGCAGATCGATCCAGCGCGGGAGGTGCCCCCAAGGGCTCCACCTGTGATGCTCTACAATGTGCAGTTTTGTTTTCGACGCCGCATCTCGAGGACCGTCGACGCTGGCGACGTCGCCGCGCTCCTCCTCCTCCTCCTCCTCCTCCTCCTCGTCCTCGTCCTCGTCCTCGTCCTCGTCCTCGTCACCCTCCTCCTCCTCAGCCTAGTCCTCCTCCCTCCTCCTTTTCCTCCTCCTCGTCCTCCAGCCGTTCTGGCTCAGATTGATTATGAGCTGGGTCGTGCGAACTTAAAAACAGCGCTGCACGACCGAACCTTCTGGCTTCGTTATTCAGCCTACCGTGAGCAAGTGGCGCCTGCATCCCTTGCAGCCTACAGTACGCAGGTGGCGCCTGCGTTCCTCTTTCATTTGTTGCTCTCAGTCATCGCATGGCGCAACGCCATGGTGGTGGCAGCAACCGTGTGCAGTCTACCTGGCGTTGCTCGGCGTGCGGATGCAACAGGAACAAGCTCTCGTGGTTCTGGTGCAAGCACTGCGGGACGAAGTGGCAGAAGCAAGGTGCCTGGCAGAATGAGGGTGATGGTCTTCGTTTTTTTGGCGTTGACCGCCATCACCAGCCACTGCGCCCTGGCCCGCTCGCCGCTGGAGCTCCGCCACAGACGGGTGCTGCGGCCGTCGGCGGGGCTCGCGACGGGGCGGTGCAGCCTGGCCTTCTCACCAAGGACCTTGCCCTACTCATCGACCTCACTGGTCGCGCTGGAGACAAGGAGTCTGCCAACAAATACCAGGAGCAGCTCTCTAAGCTAACCGCATGTCCTGTGGTTCCAGTTCCCTTGGAACAACGAGTTGCGCAGTGTCAGAGAGAGAGAGAGAGAGAGAGAGCGCCTTCGCCTGGCCAAGAAGTTGCAGTACGAGCTCGACAAACTGGACAATTGGGAGGCAGAGATGGAGAAGCAGCGCCTGCACATCGCTTTCATCTCTGGCCAGCTCACGCGTCAGGAGGAGTCCTACGCGGAGCTCGTGGACAAGCTGGCGTCGGTGGTGCGCTCGGACACTCCCGCTCCCGAGGCACCCATCATCAATATCGAGGACCTGGTCGCTGGCAAGTTCGACTCCTTCCAGATCGACGGTGTGGAGGACGAGAATGAACTTGCCAATGAGGACGTGGAGGAGCTCAACCGCGGCCAGGAACAGCAGCTGGCGGAAGGTCTATCTGAGCTCCCCAAGTGGCTCTTCGCAAAGGCCCTGGACCACGCCAGGGCCATGCGTGACCAGCATGCCCAACATCGCGCGCGGTAGGGCAAGAAACGCAAGCGGCTCCTGACGCCCCCGCCGATGGAGGCCCTGCTGCCGAAGGTGCGCCTCCGAGCTCAGGGGCGCCCGTTCCGACTGGCCCCGCATCGACCCAGCGCGGCGTGTGAGATCCTCCTCGCTAGCTCTAGAGCAGAAAGATGCTACCTCATTCATCATGCAAAGAGAAGAAAATGCTTACGACGCGAGGGAGGCGCCGGGCCGCCCCAAAAGTGGGCGCAGGGCCGTCATGGCCCATCGGGGAAGAGCTCTCCTCCTCCACAGAACGAGAGCGCTTCCGCTCGCGGGCCTGGGTTCCCAGGGACCGCGCTTCGCCCTCCGACGGGCCAAAAAGGGCCAGACCTCGACCGAGGTCAATCCCGGGGGCCCCGCTCCTCGCTCGAAACTTCGAACTCGACGAACGGACGGCAGCCTGGCCCTCGCCCCTACTGGGCTCCTCTGAGTCCTCCAGGAAGAGCGCTCACTGCTGGGCCTCGAACTGGTTCAGCCCGCCTGCCTCCTGGACCGTGCAACTCGAACTGGACAGGGGATGAAGCCTTTCTTTGTCCTGGATAGCTTCCTGGCTCCAGGGCAGGTTCGGGGGCGGCACCTGGAGCGTAGTTTCCACGCCGATTTCGCATGAGCCGGCACTCCAAAGACGCATTGCTGCCACAACTGGTGCAGAAAGTCATCGAATCGACCTGGACCCCGTCCTCGAGAACCATGGCCTTCCGAATGTAGTGCGCGTTCCAAGCCAAAGACTCCTGAACAAACTCATCTGGAAGGGCTTCGTGGGGCCCCTCGGCGCCCTGATTGCCACCCCCACAGCAGGCTGGAATCGGGGGGCCTGGAACTGGAGCCGACTCAATTTTACTCATCCTCTCGAACCCCGCGTGATCTCTGTATTCAGCATGGGAAAGGGCAGCCTGCTGTAGGGCCCCATAACGAGCGACACGTTTAGCAATCTCGTGCAGGCCACCCAAGTGCAAAAGGTCCCCGTCGTCCGCCCGAAATGGCAGGGCCCCCTCTTTGGCAAGACGACTGGCCTCCTGGTTGCCGCGCCAGTCCCCGTGGGAAAGCTTTCCCACGCGCGCCGCGTAGTAGGGCATGTGAGAAGGCACCTTTGCGAATCTGGCCCCTTGTAATCTGCCCCCGATCCCACTCCACCAATGCGCCCTCTGTTCAGCGCCCACTGTTCAGCAAGAGGATCCCAGAAGCCTGGTGCAGCCCAACGTGCCAGAACAATCGATCTGAACCGTGACTCCAGGGGCCGCTGTAGCATTCCGAGATAACATGAGTACTGCATAATATCCCCCGTCTCTGGCAATCTGGTCTGGCCCTTCTGTAAGTGGTACGACCCCGAAGAGGCCGAAACAATCTCGCCGTTCGCATCTGCAACAACGACTGACCATCCCGCGGCCCTTAAAAATGGCCACAACATTTCGAGCCCCGACCCGTCGGTGTACACATGCTGATCAGCCTGCAAAATGACCCCCTCTCAAGGCCAGTTTATCCTCTTCGTGCACGGGCCCTCGGCAATCCTCTCTGGCCACCGAACAAAACGACCTGGATCAGGAAAGAATCCTCTGCAGGAAAGGCCGTGGTCCTCAAGTGCGAGAAATGAGACTCGGGCCGCCGCCGGCCGAACCCAATCGCCCAGATACTCGCGCCTCCAAACAGCGCGTGCGGGGCAGTCAACTATCCGATGAAACGTCGCCCCTGCAGCACCATGGCAAAGCTGGCAGACGCGCGCGATCTCCTTCGCATGATAATTAATATGCTGCTGGCTCCAATAAACATTGGCCACCATGGATTTCAAGCAACTCTTGCGATGATCGCGCCATCCTGGATTTTTTCTGACACGGCAGCTCAGAAAGCGGAGCCCAGAACATCGGCCTATTCCATTGCTTGAAAGCCGCTCGCCTGGCCTGCTTATCACCTTCAATGGCCCTGCGCGCGCGGGCCTTGATAATGTTGCCGAAGAATGCAAGCGAGAACTTCCATAACGACCAACCCCTGCCCACGTCGTCGCGAACCTCGTTGGCGCCCAGATCTAGCGACCAACCTAGTCGACGAAGCGTGAGCACCATGGCCGCGATGGGCTGCTTCACCGCAGCCCAAGGACGAGCGACGGTGAGCATCCTTCGTGCGTCGTCGAACCCGCTTTGAAAGACCTCTCTGGGGACCGCATTGCGCCAATAGACGTGCACGAACTCTTTGATGCGCAGCGCCGCCGTCGCCACTAGCAAGTCTCTGCGCCGCGCCGAAGGGCGCCCAAGAACACGGCCCCTCGCGCCCCCCTCCCCCCCCCCCCTCCCACCCCCCCAGCGGATTCAGCAGCCGGAAGGCGAAAATGTCCCAGGGAGATGTCGGAAATGCCCAGGCTGGCCGTGCCCAAGATGGACTTGGCAACGGGTGCCGCGCGGAAGATCCTGGACGCGACTGGGCCTGAGCCGAACAGGCGAGACGGGCCCCCATCTTCTTGGCCTCCTGGGTCCTGGTGATCTGGGTTCCGAGACGCCTGCTGTGGCCGCTGTTCGAGCCCCCATCCGAGATCCCTGCGAGCCAGCGCCCCCTCGTGGCCCCCGAGACAGAAACCCTCGGCCCCCGGGACCTTCGGAACGCGACTCTTATCAGGACACAGCCAAAAACTTGTGCCCCAAGAGATGGGTAGCTTGACCTCCTCCATGCCCTTCTGAAGCAGGGCGCGCGCCTGACCCGCGGATCTGATCGCCGTCTCTGGACCCCATAATGATGTCGCCAGTCAAATCGTCGATCGCGCTGATGGCCCTGCATGGCGGGACCCCCCGAGCCAGACTTCCCGAGACGGACGGCAACATAAATTTGGAGACCCCCGTCGCACAAGAACACCCTGCTATGACCGTTCCGTTCGCCGAGATCTGCTCGCTGGCGCTCGCCCCCCATCTGGCGCGCCGAGGAGACCTGTAGACAGTGCAGAGAGCCTCGAGGAGCCCCACGTTGAATCCGAAGTGGGAAACAGTGCGCCGTCGCTCCTCATGAGAAACATTCTCGTAGAATTTCGCAATGTCGAAAAACGACGAGATGGAGACAAACCCCTTCACGCCGCGCATGGCGCGCCAAGAAATTTGTGAATATAACTGGCTCTCATTGCCGAGGTCGCTCCACTCTTTCCCCAAAACGCCCGGTCGTTCACCTGGCGCCACCATCGTCGAACCTCCCGCTGTCGAACCCGACTCCAAATGCGAGCGACCGAACTGAGGGGCCCGATAGGACGGACCCCCCCCCCCGCGGGCATGGGAAGGAACGCAATGATGACAGCGAGGGGCGTCTCGCAAGTCGGATTTTTCTCCCGCGCCGAAAGGAAGCTGGCGAGTCGTTCCACCGATGCCCTGCTAGCGAAACGCAAGAACCGCGGGTGGAATGCCTCCCGCCCTAGAGCTGTACCAGGTGGGAAACACTGGAGCACGCTGTAAATATCATCTGCTGATATATCCCGAAGTGATGACCATTCGGTATTCCAAGAACTCAAAGGCGGCTCTTGGTCGCGTTCCGGAGGGCACCAAACAACATCCCATTCACGAGCGATCTGTTCCACTGCACTCTGGCCTGCACAGGCGAGCCCTCCTGAAATAATGGCTTCCCCCTCTTTCGGCTTGCTACGAATAACTGCAAACGCCACCGTGGAATGTCCTCCCAGGGCCTCCGTAGAGCAACTGCACCGTTGCTGTGCCCGCTCCGAAGCGTCCTTCTGCTGCCTAAGTCGCACCTCCTGCGCTAAAACATCGCGAAACCGTTCGCAAAGAGCACCCCCCTCGCAGCGTAAGTAAGGTCGATCCACTTCCGTATCTGAAGCTCCTTGAGAATCTCCGAACCTGAAACGGCAGCCGGCAGCGAAATGGCCCTCAGCTTGCTCTCGACGCGCTCCCGTCGGTCAGCGCGCCTGCGTCTAGATCCCGTGGGCGCTACCCCCCGCGATTTCAGCTGCTCCCGCAACTTGAGAGCCCCTCTCCACAGCGACGTATTCTCCGTGTCGGGGTAGTGCTTGAGACGGGCCAGACGCGTCGCGAGCATCGCCTTTCTGAAACGCGGCCCACGAGCACGGCCTGTGAAAGCCGCCTGCTCCTCTGCAGCCACATGGGGGCGCGCGCGCAAGTCCAACTCGACCATGCGGGGCCATTCCTGCAAAGCCGCGCGTGCGGAGCCGAGCGAAGAAGTGAACGCTGGCTCCTCTAGCGGCTCTGCAGGTGCCGCCACAGCGCGGGCCTTTGGATCGAACCCAATCGGAACCGACGGAACTGACTTTCAGGCTATCTCCTCGCGAACATAAGGCTCGCCCACTATCCCGACGGGCCGCGTGAGAAATGGGGAGTGCGGTGATAGCGGAGATTCCTATCACCTGAACCTGGCAGTCAAACGCATCCAACAGGTTGGACTGGACAGAGAAATCGCGCACATTCCCTCAGCAGGTCGCATGCGGGGTGGCGCGGATGCTGCCGAGAACGAGCTCGAGCCAGCCTGTCTCCAGAACGCCCTATGGGCCCATGTCCCAGTCGCCCCCCCAGCAGAAATGGCCAGGGGTAGCCTAGCACGACCGACGCCAGATAGTCCAAGAGGTCCAGATTTTCGCCAGTCGCTCCGATGCCCGCGGTAGCATAGACCGAACCGACCAACGACGCCGATGACGAAGACAGAATGATGAGCTTGAGAAGAAAACGGTGCTGCCACCTCTCGGGAACTTCGATGATCCTGCGAGCCCCAGGACAAACATATGTCATAATCAACGCTCCAGAAGAGACCTCAGCCTGAAGATGACCACCACCTGCGCGCCTGGAAGGACCCGAAGCCAACTTCATGGATCCTGATCGGCTCCGCTGGTGCGCTGAGCGCCCTGCCTGGTCTGTCAGAAATCCATGCTCTTGAAAGCGAATGATGTCAGGAATCCCAGCGTTCTTGTCCAGCCAAAGACTGACCTCCTTCGCTGAGGCCTAGGTATTACCATTGATCGTGGCAGTCGACAGAACTCGCTTCCCAGTGGGCTGTTCCAGCGCCAGAGCCGAATCCAAACAGAGAAAGTCATGTTCGGCTGGTCCGACCGCCGAGGCGTGAGTTGACAGGGCCAGCTGCTCCGTCTCGGGCCCGAAACGGCCCGCGCCTTCCGACCGCGGCCGGGGCTGCTCCAGCAGCGGCAACGGGCGTTCCAAAACCGGTCCAGCGGCAGGGGTAGGCGACGATGCCGGGCTGAAGCCGTCCAGCAGGTCAGGCTTGGTTGGGATAGCTGGAATAACGTCCAGACCAAAAGACCTGCCCACAGGCTGCAGCAGCTGAAGATGCCTCCCAGCGAATCGTGGATGCCGAACCCGTTGTCCTCGAACTCAAAGTGCAAACGACATCGGATGCCGACGGACCCGGAACTGTCGCCGACGAGGTGTGGATGGGCTGTGTTTCTTGCCAGCCCGATTCAAAACAAGTGAAGGCCGCCTCCTCTTCTGTCGAGAGGTAAGTGAACTCGCAGAAAGCCTCGGGCCGACCGCCGCACTGACAAAATTGACTATGATCGCGCGCGCCCCCTGTCCGTTCTCATGGCTGCACGTGCTGGCACAGGGGGCAATCAATAGAGAGAGTATTCTGGATTGAAGCTGCGGCCTGCCAGTGCCCTCGCCCGCTGCCGAACGAAATCATCCGCTGCTCCATCGGGCAGTAGGCTGAAAGGCTCCAGTTGCTCCCTGAACTTGTCCACCGTACGCTGATCTGGGGCACACTGTCGCACCGCCAATGGCATGCCAGGGGGCCTGACGGGGTCCTCGCTTGCTGCGCCGCCGCCTTCCGCTGGGGCTGGGACGGTGCCACTGGCCGCCTGCAGCAAGGCAGCGTTGGCCACGATGGTAGGGAAAGCCTACGCCAGCTGCTTGGCCTTGCCTTCCACATCTTCAGGCAGCCCGAGACGCCAGAGGACCTCCTGCAGCTTCGTGAGATTGAGCTGCAAAGTGGGAGGCGGCAGACCACCGCCCCCATTGACATGGACCCCCTCGGCCACCAAGCGGTTCCGCTGCAGGAGGAGCTCCTGCTTGGCCTCCTCCTGGGCCGCAATGTCGGCCTCCGCCTGCTGGATGTTGGCCTGCAGCTGGGCCAACTGCTGTTTCTGCCTCTCCAAATGCTCCCTGGCCTTGGTAAGCTTCCGCTCCGCCGCCTCGATGCGCGTGGTGGCAATGTGCAACTGCGAGTGAACTGGGCGGCTAGCCTGCAGGGGGTGGCGGAGCTTGGACCGCTCGGCCTCGAGCGACTTCCTCAGCTCATCCCATGCTGGTCCCACAAACTTGGCTACTGTGTGGAGCTGCGGGCCGCCCCAAACGCTCTCGGCGAAGCGCAGCGGCCGGAAGGACTTCCGAGCCGACAAACAAGCCCAAACCCTCGAACCTCGAGCCTCGAAGCTTCGTCTCCCACCCGGCCCCTTCGCACCCCGCCTGGCCTCCTTAGCGTTGCCCCTGGCTCGCACCACCCCCTCGCGCGCCGCCTAGGAGCCGCCACCGCGGGGCGGACCCCGCCTGCGTCTTGACCAGTGACCTCGCGCGGTCAACCTGCCACCTGTAGCGCCTGGACTCCTCAAGCTCCAGCGCGCGCGCCGCCTGCGCCGCGGGGCGCCCTCCTCCGCCTCTTCCTCCTCCTCCTCCTCGCCTTCATCCCCCTCCCACCTCCTCCTCCTTTTCCTCCACCTCCTCCTAGGCCTCCTCCTCCTCCTCTGCTAATTCCGTGTCCTCCATTCCACGCTCTTATAAACAACTCCTCCCTGTCATACCCCGTTGCCGGTCGATAGGTCGGGCCTGGCGTTTCGCCTGCGACTTCCTCACCACTACGGCTTCACAGATAGAGGGCTGTCGTCTTCAAAATGTGGTTTGCGTGTTTGCGCCGCGCGCGTCTTTGTGTAAGAGCTTCACGGATTGAGGGCGGCTCCTCAACATGTAAGAGCTTCAACATGTGGCTGTCGCCTTAGCTCCGCGCCCACTCGTGTAAAACATGTGCAAGAGTTCAACGGGGACGCACTCGGCGCTGTTAGGGCGCAACAATTACGTTGAGTCGTTGTGAAGCCCCAGGTGTGATGGTCTGGCAAGATTCCAGATCGTCAAGACGCAACAATCAGGTTGATTCGCGGTGTTCAAATCGCAAGAATAGTGTTTTGGCGCGGTTGGGGATTTCAACCTGCTGTCTTCCAACGTGGCACCCGCAGTGAAACTCAATCGTTGTAGGGGCCTATGAAAGGACACTTGGAGGAAGGTTTACTGCAATCTCGTTGATGACTTTTTCAACATGTGGATCTCGTATGAGCGCCTCACACTTTCGTCTTAACAGTTTACCGCAGCGTCAAGGATTCTTATGTTCGACGTTCCAAGACTGGTGCTTGGCACGATGAGGGAATGTCAGGGCGTATCAGCGGCATCATCACCATTATCATCCCCCTCCTCCTTGGCAGTATCCCCTGCGGTCTTCTGTTAGGTCGGGCATGTCATCCTACAGGCGGATGTTGGAAGAACCATAAAGCATGGTCAAACAAATCAAAAGAGCACGACAAATCGTCACAAGACAAATTGCTGCACACTCTCGAGCATTCCTCCTGCCGAAGGACATGCCCGACTTAAGGCTACTGCTCTGCTCTGGCAGATCGCAAGCGCCCCCCGGAGACCAACTCCGAGATGCGAGCCAGCGAGCGGCTGTTCTCCCACACTCGAGGCCTCCTGGAAGGTGTCACAATAGATGTGGTCGGAGGATCGCTTCGCATCGCCAATGCATCGGCGATGCATCGGCAAAGAGGGTGGGGTGCAAATCATGACCGGCGGCGTGTGCGCGGCCCAGGGGGGGGGTTGGGACGTAGTGAAACAAGAAGAGGCGCCATGAAATCTGGGGAGATATCATGGACCCCGCCATGATATCCCCCCCCAGTCTTAGGTCTTAGGTCGTGCCTGTCCCCCGATAGGCGGAGTTGGACGAAAAATGAAACATACCCGAAATAGATTCACAGAAATATTCAAAAATGGTAAAGAAAATCGTCCCCAGACTATTTGTGTAACTATTTTTGAATATTCCTTCTGTAGAGGGACACGCCCGACTTAACTCTAGTCATCACCCTCCCTCTTGGCCGCCCCCGAAAGACAGAACTGCGAGGGTGCGCGAGGCTCCGACGATTCGCTATGCCGAACCCACCAGGGCAAAGAGCTGGGTGGCCGCGCGAGGCTATGCGCGCACCTCCCGCGCCGTCAGGGGGGGCGGCACAGCAAGTTCGTGCCGCATCGACTCCGCGTCGACCCTTGCGAGCGTTTTCTCATTCGGCGTTTGGACATTGGGCGGAAGGGGGGGGACGGGCAAACAAAAAATCCGCACCAAACTCACCTCGAAATCGGGTACGACATTCTCCAGGACACTCCGGGCCCACCCTATTTTTTTTCCGAACGAAATCCGCTCTGCGATGTTGGCGCCATGATTGTTCGATCATGACACACATGTGGGCGTTGTGTTGTTCGGCGTTTCGACATTGGCCGGACGAGGAGGGGGGAGGGCGGGGTGTCTGGCTCGAGACCTCTGTTTAAGGCGACTGCTTGCAAGAGTGCGGCCTATGGGGGAGGCTCCACCGGCTCGAAACGGGCGCCCAAAAACAGCCAAGATCCACTCCATGGGGCGGGGGTGCGAGGGCCCGCGCCGATCGGCAAAACAACAAATAAACAACGATCACCTGGCGCTGGTGTCTAACACCCCGGCGATCGCTCAACCTTCAACGATCGGCAGCTTCCGTGACGTCAGGTCGTTCAACTTCGACCGATTCTGGGTCGCCATCGGCGTTCAACGTGGATCGCCAGCGGCGGGGTCGCTGCTGGTCGACACGACACGAATCTACCGCAATCTCTCAGCCCACGGCCTCCTGCAGCCCTGCCCTACGGGGGGGGCCTTCCAGATATGATCGCGTCGTGAAAAAAAGCTCTCGACGGGCGGCTGTTGGCCCTTTTCGGCCTCGGGGGGCCCTTGCAGGGCCCGGGGACCAGCAACAAACTATTCGGGATGGAAAACTGGTTCTGGAGAACAGGTAGTGACTTCTGGGGGCCGAGCAATTGGAGGAACAAAAACACGGCATTATCACAACCTCTTGACGATCCTCGTGGGTTCCTAAGATCTTCGATTACCCCCCTCCCTGGCGCGCGGAGCGCGCCAAGGGCGGCGCCAGAGGCGTCGCCAGTGGGTGCCAGCGCAGATCCTAGGAACCCGCGCGGGCGGTCGAAAATTTAGGTTTACAGTCGGGCTCCTAACACACGAACCCCAAACGAAGGAACGAAACCCCTTCTAGGCCCCATACGCGCCTGTGTGCACGAGGAGCGCTGGCGGAACAGACCGCGTAAGAGCCTGAGGAACAACGAGACCCTTCCGAACCCTAACTACTCCTTGTCTCAACAGTTTGGATGTATGCCGCCCTTCCTGTCTTCGGAAATGAGAGCGCTCCTGACCTCTCGCGATAGCGGCCGCCACCAGCCCTGGCCGCCCCCTCCCCTCCCCCAGGAAACGTCACGAATCGTGTTGACCGCCGAACTGGCTCCTGGTTATCCCTGGACGTTCCCGTCGGCGACTCCAAAGGATGTGGTTTGCAAAGGGTGTGGTCTGCAACCAGTACCCCGGGGAACATCCTGGGGGGCACCCTGGGGGGCACCCTGGGGGGCGCGCGGGGACCTCGACAGAGTTCTCCCGCGCCCCGAGGAGGCCCGACGAGGACACCGACGTGCCCCCCAGGCCACAACGGTGCCGACCGCAAACCACACCCGGGCGGAACCATACCCCTTGTAGTCGCCGATCCGGGACGGCGCCGGCGCGAAACGTGACGTCACCGGCCCCGCGCCCCACCCCATCCCCCCTTCGTAACGCACGTTTCCATTGTCTTGGATGTACCCCTTCTTCTTCGATCATGACACACACACACCAAGACATCATGTCTGACATCGCATGCCTGGGCCAGGAGCGCGAGGTGGACGCGAACGCCTCCCCCCGCCCGCGGGGAGGCGGGGAGGTGTCCACAGCACGCCTCTCCTCGGGGCCCCGGGGCAGCTCCCGCCTCCGCCGCGTCAGTGTGGAGGGGCGATCCCGAGCCAGCCCTCCTCCTCCTCCTCCTCCTCCTCCTCCTCCCTCCTCCTCCTCCTCCTCCTCCTCCTCCTCCTCCTCCTCCCCCTCCTCCCCCTCCTCCTCCTCCCCCTCCCCCCCTCCTCCTCCTCCTCCTCCTCCTCCTCCACTCCTCCTCCTCCTCCTCCTCCTCCTCCTCCTCCTCTCCTCCTCCTCTCCTCCTCCTCCCCCTCCTCCTCCTCCTCCTCCTCCTCTCCCCCTCCTCCCCCTCCTCCTTCTCCTCCCCCTCCTCCTCCTCCTCCTCCTCCTCCTCCTCCTCCTCCTCCTCCACCCTGCACGGAGCGAGAGGGAGGGCAGGATCAGTCAGCATCGAATCGGTGGATCCGATCGGATCGAAATGTGCATCGGGTCGGGCTGCATCGGCACGTAGTCGGAGTCCAATCGGATCGGCTGCGCCAAGATGCACAACGGCGCCATGCAAGCATCGGGCCGCATCGGATCCGCGGAATGCTGGAATCGAATCGGATCGGGCTGGCCAGAAACGATATCGAATCGGATCGATCGGATCGTATTGGACCCTACCCCCGGATAGGAAAAAAGGAAAGCGACACCACCACCACCAGGGGCCACCAGCGGGACGAGTTGGGGGGGGGCCCCTCTGGTGGTGTGTCCCGCCCTCTCGCTCGAGACATCCCCGATCCCCAGTTCGGGAAGGCACCATGGACCTTCTCGATGGGGGCGGCCCCCCTGATGGTGGTGATGTCGCTTCTCCTTCTTCTCCTCCTCCTCCTCCTCCTCCTCCTCCTCCTCCTGCTCCAAACATCTGGAATGAAAATCAACTCTCGGAACTCCGCACGGATTTCTTGGATCCGCGCTAGACCCTCCCTGGCGCACGGAGCACGTCGGGGGCGGCGCCGCCAGGGGGGATCCAGCGCAGATCCAAGAACAATCCGCGTGGACCTCGAAAGTTGAGCCTCGGAGATCCATCCTGGAGCGCGCTCCGTGGTGGAGCGCGCATCCTGGAGCGCGCTCAACCAACGGTGTTTTAGTCTGGCCGCGGCAATGGGACGCCTCATGGAGGCCCAGCGGAGCCCACAGACGCCCACAGGCCTCGATCCTCGACCCTCACTCGACCCTCGCCTTGCTGGACATATGGACATGCCCTGGCGGCTCACATCTGGACACCACGCGCATGCGGGCGCGGACGAGGCCCGCCTCCCGCATCTCCGGGTATTTGTTCAGGGCGTGCTCGAAGCTGCTGCGCGTGACCATCAGCACCTGCGCCGAAAAGGCCGTGGGATCGGCTGCGGCGGCCCCCAGGGAGAGACAAGTATCCAGAGGCGGGCCCGTCGGGACGAGGCCCCGCCCGTCGCCCCTGGGGGGACCTCGAGGAGGGGGGGGTGATGGAAGGGGAGGGGGGGGGGGGGGAGGGGCACCTTGAGGAGGGGAAGGGAGGGGGAGGGAGGGAGGGGAGGGGGCAAGTTAGGTGCGCTCGCGTCAACATCTGACATCCTACCCCTCCCTCCCATCCCTTACCATGGCGCTGATTTTCTCTATCCGCGGACGCGTGTCGTAGCGGACCTGTGGCTCCGCGCGCGTGTGCGTAGTGGGTGGTGGTGCGCGTGCGTGCGTGCGTGTGTGCGTGGTTGTGGTTGTTGTGGTGGTGGTGTGTATGTGTGTGTGTGTGTGTGCGTGTGTGCGCGTGTGCTGTGGTGTGACGTGGTGTGGCGTCTTGGTGGTTTGGTGGTGGGCCAGGTGCGTACGTGCGTGATGGCGGTGGTGGTGGTGGCGGTGGTGGTGTGTGTGTGTGTGTGTGTGTGTGTGTGTGTGCGTGTGTGTGTGTGCGTGTGCGTGCGTGCGTGCGTGCGTGCGTGCGTGTGTGTCTGTGTGTGCGCGCGTGTGATGTGGTGTGACGCGGTGTAGCGTGGTGGTGGTGGGTGGGGTAGTGCGGTGGTGGTGGCGGTGCGCGGTGGTGGTGCGCGTGCGTGCGTGCGTGCGTTGGTGGGTGGAAGTGGCGGTGGGTGTGCGTGCGGCGGGGCGGGGCGTGGTGCGGCGCGGTGGTGGCGGGCGGATGGGCGCGCGAGAAAGAGGCCCGCGCTGGGGCGAGAACGCCATCCTGAACGACGGAGGCAAACACCGATCCGAAAATGAGGCCCACGCTGCAGCGGGAGCACGATTCGGAACGATTTCGGGAGCAGAAATGAGGCTGGCGCCTCAGCGAGAGCAGCATTGTGAAAAAAAACGCAGGCGAAAACCCAACTCCGGGGAATCGTGTGTGTAAAAAAAGAATACGCGGGGGGGGGGGCGAATGCGCAAAAGATGTCATCAGGGGAAGAGGGAGAGTAGTATTCATATTGAGTAATTGTGGAGGAACACCTCGAGAAGGGGGGAGGGAGGAGGGGGGGGGGAGCAGGCCAGGCAACCACTTCCCAACACGTTCCTCTTCCATCTGGCCAGGATGGCCGCATCGCATCCCAGCAGGGGCATCGAGACACACGCCGCGCCCCCGCCCCCCCCCCCAGAAACCCCGCCCGTGTCTCCTTGAGGAATCGTGGAATTAACTTGATCTGCCTCTCCCCTCATCCCTCCACCAGCATTTCGTAATCTCCTTTCCCATGCAGATGTAATCGGACGACAATCATATATCATTACAGCTGGCTGCCACTGTTGGAAAATCCCACTACAGCTGGCAATGCTTGGCGCCCTTCGGCTGCTAGAGCGCGACACAAAACAATGGATCTGCGCTCCCTGGCTTGCGGGAAGCGGACAAAAACGATGCATTAATTCGTATAGCAGTTCTCTCGGGAACCTACACTCTGTGCGCCCCGCACTGCTCTCGTGCATTATGGACCTCCGGAAACGCCCAGCTGGCTCTTCGAGGCGGCTCAAGGGCACCTCACTCCGGCGCACCCCTGCCGCACTTCATGCCAATGTACCCCCAGAGGCATCCAGCCAGCATCTGAAGACCACTCAAGGAAACTTCAGTTCGGCGCACCCCTCGATCGCTTTGTGCCTCACGGATGTTTGAAAGCCCGCAATTAGCACCAAAGACCGCCCGAGCCCCCCCCAAAAAACGCAAACACCGCCTGAAGCACACATATTCAAACGGTTGGTACCGATCTTCGTCGAAACCATACCCCATACCCCCGAACACCCGCTGTTTCCGAGATAGGAATCCGTGACTCCCGCTCTGCGGGCGGCTCCAAGAAAAAGACGGTCCCCAGCGAGAGCGCGATTCCTAACCTGAAAGGCGAGCGCGCGATAATTGCGAAGAAGTCCAATGCGAAACCCCGATTCTCGAGCAAATGGCATGGAACTCTCGGGCGAGAACGCGATTCCTCGGTATACTCTGAGGAGGTGCCAGGCGAGAGCCATTGTTGTACCTGGAGGGCCCAACAATCCAATGTGAGCACCAAGAGATCCCCTGACAAACACACGGTGCAAGCGTCGAGGGGCACACTTTGATTGCAAAGAACCAGTGCTGGCCTGCGGGGGGATCCACAATAAGCATGCTCCAGAAACGAGATCTCCACAACCAACAACATAATGCAATCATGAAACAACCACGACGTCGGAAAAGGAGGGGGGAACCGGGGGAGGGAGGAGGAAGGGCAAGGCAACGAGGCCCTCCGCTGAGACCTGGCGTCTCATGTCGTAATCTTCATCGTCATCGTCATCGCATCGTCGCCATCATCACCAGCAACAACAACAGCCCCAAGACCAGTGACGCGACCAGCAGCCGGGCGCCCAGCGCACCGACCGTGGCGCCGCTGTCGATAGTCGCTCTCGGCCGTCGTCGGGGGGCGCCTGGCACATGGTCTCCGCCGTGACGGTCACCGCATACCGCTCCTTGCACGCGCGCTCCCTTTGCGAGATTCCCCCTCCTCCTCCTCCTCCTCCTCCTCCGTAGCCATGTGTCTCAAGATGCTTGTTCCGCAGGGGAACACGTGGATACCGCTAGTCCGCGGCTCGACCAATTTGCTTTCAGGGCCCCGCCGATCCCGACGCCCAGAGTGCGTCGATCATTCAAGCCCTCATCGTTCCAGCGTAGCACCATGGGATACGGGAATGCTCGCAAGCCATTCTCGGTGTGCGCTGGGTGCCAGCAGTGGGCGTACACTTCAGGATCGTGCGCAATGGAGGCAAGTGCATCAAGTGCGGCAGCACGGTGGACCTCTACAATGGGAAGAGCACAAGCCAGACAGCTGCCAACAAGGACAACCCTCCGCCATGGGCCAAGGCCCGCAGATGGGGGAATCAGACGTACAGGACGGCCAACAAGGACGGCCAGGACAAGTCGGAGGCGGAGGCGATCACGGCGGCGCTCAAGACCCTCCTCTCCCACTGCCCTGCGCTCGAAGGGGACCTCGCTGCCATCCAGGAAAGGTCGAGAAGGTCATGCCCAAGCCGCCGCCGCCGAAGGAGAAGTCCCCATCGCAGCTCGTGCAGTCCACGGCCCAGGCCCTGCAGCACAAGCAGAATGTGCTGCAGCGGGCGGCGGACGTCTTCGCGAAGGCGGAGATCCAGCTGGAGGTTGCCAAGCAAGCGAACATCACGGCCACGCGTGAGATGCTGCAGGCCAAGCATGAGCACGAGCAGGCCGTCCGCTCACTGGCGAAGCAGGTTGAGCCAGCGGAAGGATACACCAAGGACGGCAAGAAGATCAACTTCGCCTTCGATACGGTCCTCCTCAACGAGGGGATCGAGGAGCTGGACAGCGAGGCCCGCGCGGAGCTGGAGACGCACCGCGCGGCGCTGGAGGCCTCGTGGCAGAACATCGCACAGGAGGAGGCAAAGGTCAAGGAGCTGCGACAGAAGGTGTTGCAGATCAAGGCCAAGCCCCAGAAGCGGATGCGGATCGACGACCAGCCCAAGGAAGAGGCCTCCGCCTCCATGGAGGAGGACGGGTCCGAAGACGGGGCCAAGGGCATTGGCACGGCGGTCCCAGGCCTGGACAGCGCCGACGAGGAGCTGGAGCAGATGGCCAAGGAGAAGTTCGCCCAGTCGGTGGCGGAGGCGCGCGCCAGGCTCCCCTCCGCCGTGGAGCCTGCGGCTGCCCCGCCTGCTGCAGGCGATGCTGCTGCTTCTGCTGGCGGCGCCGCTCCGGGAGGCGGCGCGGGTGCGGCCCCAGCGGCGAGGGCTGACGCCAACGTCAAGGCCCAGCAGCGGCTTTGACGCCGCTCACCAGGGGCATGCCACTATCTTCTTCTCGAACATCACTGAATGGGGCCCGCAGGCCCAGGGTTTCATGCGAGGCCAGGCCGTGCAGTACGACCTCATCGCCCTCGCCGAGACCCACAGCGAAGGCACCAAGTTGAAGCCAGCCCATGCAGGGCTCAGCAAAGACGGATGGAAGCTGGTTGCGACACCAGCTAGGCCGACGGCGCGTTCGGCCACAGGTTCGTCAGGAGGCGAGTGGGCGCTAGCCAAAAAGAGCATCCAGACCACCAGCTTCGAAGGTTGGCGTGCGGCTGGCATCGAGGCGCGCGGGCAGGACCCTTTCGCTGGATTCTGCCCTGTCGTCTGGCACCTGAAGTCAGGCAACCACTGGAATATCCAACCTGAGGCGTGGACGGGGGCGGGCTTCAGCTGGCTCAAGAAACTCAAGGGCGAGATCATCCTCCCCCAGGACTGCACATGCACGTGCAAGGCGGCGGCAGCCAGATCGACTACGCGATGGTCAAGGCGGGCACCACCAACCGCTACCACCTGAAGGCCGTGATCGAGGTCCCATGGAAGGACCGTGTCGGCCTCTGCCTCACGCTGGCGGAGGGCAAGAAGCGATGGTGGCACAGGCAGCTCATGGTAGCTAAGGATCTCCCCACCGTGCCCAGACAGGTCAAGGCGGCCGACCCCACCAGCAAGAGACAGAAGGGTATTCGAGCAGCTCGCGACCGCAGGCGAGCCGAGCTGGAGGCGGCTCTACAGGACGCGTTCGACGAGCTCTACGACGGCATCAAGGATCAGGCGCCCCAGGGGCCCTTCACCTGCGGCGTGCATCGGTGGAGACGCGGCGCCAGGCCCGCCCAGGCTCGCCATGCGACGACGAGGAGGGGGCCACAGAGTTCGCTCCGCCCTCATCTTCGGCGCCTACTTCGAGAGGCCCCCTGGCAGGACAGGACCCCGCTCCACCTTCCCCCCACGATGCGAGGCCTCCGTTCGGAGTCGAGCCGCCGTGGCGCGTCGGCCTCCCAAGGGGAGTTAATGGAGTGGGAGCGTCCTGTGCCAGCCCATGTTCTACGGCTTCCCCGACCACCCCCGAGACCGAGACGCTGCGCTGGCGAGGCGTAGACGCCAAGACGGCGCTGAGCGAACGCAGCGCCCCCAAGAGAGTTTCGCCAGGCACGGCCCGGCACGCGAGGCAGACGGACGCGCACTACTTGCTCATGCGCGACCCTGTCGCCACGGACTACGTGTCCAACATGTTTGGAGACTGGATCAAGACGGTGGAGCAGCCCACGCTGACCCACCACGAGATTGAGGACGAGCTGCGCGACCGCTTCGTCGGGCGAGCCAAAGGCTTCGCGATTGGCTGGGCTCGAACCAAGGCGACCCCAGCACGGGCCCACCCCAGGGACCCGCTGCTGGAGTGGTGGGCGATAGCCACCGCGCTGCTCCGCAGATCCCTGCTACTGCGGAGAGGCGGGCGTCTGACCGAGAGGGCCGCGTGTGACGCTAAGTTCGCAGAGCTGCTGGACTCGGCCCAAGAGCTCGACTTAGACGGCATGTTCAAGGCGGACACGGGCGACAGCTGGATCACCTGGCTGGCGGCGGTCAGGCACCTTCCAGAGCAGCCAGATGATGATGACATCCCGACCATTTGCGAGATGGCGGATAGGTTCCAAACCCGAGTAGTAGGAGCCAGTCTGGGGAAGTCGAGCAGGGCCTTCCAGCAGTGGGCCACCAAGATGTGGAAGCAGGCCCCAGGCGTCCCAGAAACGTCAAGCAGCAGGGCGACGCGGTGCAGATCCCGAAGGACGAGCACGTCTACAAGGCCACCGTCTTCGCCGACCCCGCGGCCATCATGGACAGGCGCGCGGACGAGTGGGAGGCGATCTGGGGCGACCCCAAGGTGACGGTGGACATGCTGCTGCAGGGTGTTGAGAAGGTCAGGAGAGTCACGCAAGAGGAGTCTCTGCCGCCCATCGAGCTCGCGCAGCTGGACAGGCTCCTCCCGTCCATGAGCGCGAAGAAGGCCAAGGGCGGAGATGCGCTGGGGCCGCTGGAGATCCAGAGGCTCCCTGAGGAGGGCCGAGCTGAGATGGTGAACCTCCTCAATGCGATCGAGGAGAACGGTGTCTGGCCGAGGCAGATCTTCGGCACCTTGGGCGCGGTGGTCCCCAAGGCCAAAGGCGGGGATCGCATCCTTGGCCAGCTCCCCTTCCTGATGAAGACCTGGAGCAAGCTCCGCGGCTCGGTGACGGCGCAGTGGAGTGAGGAGCTGGGTGAGTTCTGGGACACCGCAATCGCGGGCTCGTTGGCGCTGCAGGCGTCCATCTTGAGAGCTTGTTTGGATGAGACAGCCAGGACATTGGGAGTATCTAGTGCGACGGTGCTGCTGGACCTGGCCAAGTTCTACGACAGCATCAGTCTCCCAGTCCTGGTACGACACGCGCTGGGCCAGCAGTTCCCAGCGATTGTGCATGTATGGAGCTGCAGATGTTCCCGGCGCCCCGTTTCTTGAAGGATAGGAAGTGGCTCAGCAGGGAGATCACGCCCTGGCGTTCTCTGGTGGCGGGATCGCCCCACGGAGTCCCGCTGGCCAAGGCGTTCCTGGGCCCGCTGTTGCATCGTGCGCATCTGAAATAGCAGGCGCGCATCGGCCTTTGGACGTACGTGGACGACACGGTGCTGCGCGCCCAGGGCACGCCTGCAGTGGTCAAGCAGACGGTAGTGGAGAGCACCACCGAGCTGGGCCGCAGTATGCAGGAGGCTGGACTAGACATATCGGTGAAGACGACTGTTGTGGCCAGCGCCACCCGCCTGACAGAGGACATCGCCCGAGGCCTCAAGAAGAATGGGATCCCCGCCACTGCGAAGGTACGGTTCACAGACCTTGGGGTGGACTGCAACGCCGCTCGATCTCGCAACAGGTTGCGGGGCAGGCAACGGATGCAGAGCGGCGCCCGCAGAGCAGGGGCCATCATGCGCATGAGACGCCACGCCCGCCAAGAAGGTGACGCGTGGGCTCTGAGGAACGGGTTCCACGGCGGAGGGCGCCTACGGCCACCAGGCGCACGGCCTCCCGCACTACGAGGTGCTCAGGCTGAGGAGGCAGGCAGCGAGGGCAGCGGCTGGCAAGGGCCCTGGGCGCTGCCTCACCACGACGCTGGCGATCGCCTACGGCTGTGCCGACCCAGCGAAGACGATCCCGAGAGAGCAGCTGGCGGCTTGGCTCGACCTCTGGGCTGGGCATCCTGAGCTCCACCCGAGGATCGAGCGCTCGTGGGCGAAGATCGCCCACGTCTCCAGGCCGCGGGGGCCCAGCGCTGGCGGCTGGTGCGAGGCCCGCTGTCGGCGACGGTGGCGACCCTCCTGGATGCAGGGTGGAGTGCCCCTCGCCCAGACCGGTGGATCACCGACTCCGAGACCGAGTGGCGCCTCCCACATTCGTCGAGCCCCAAGTTCACGTCCATCTGTGATGGTCCCATCCCGGACCCCGAGAACGGCCCTCGAAGGCTGATCGTGTAGGGGATCGACGAAAAAACCGCATTGAATCGTCCCAGACTTGATTTCCTCGTCGTATCTACCAGAAAGATGTTGTTTCTTTTCCATGGGTTCGACGAACATTTTGGGGGTAGATCGACTATGTAGTCGATCGATCCACTACTCGAGCTGAAGTCGAGGAAAATGCTGGGCTGGAAAAAACAGCTCGACGGAGGTAGGGAGAGGTCCCCGCCCCACGAGGCCCCCCCTGGGCCCGCGCCTTCGTCACGCCCACGGGGCGGAGCATCGCGAAGCCGAAGTGGGCGCCCCCGCCCTGCACGCTGGCCAGCCGCTGCCCCAACATCTCCTGCCGAGGTCAGCAGGTCGAGGAGGAGGAGGTCGAGGAGGAGGAGGAGGAGGGAGTGGAGGAGGAGGAGGAGGAGGAGGAGGAGGAGGAGGAGGAGGAGGGGGAGGACGAAGAGGAGGAGGAGGAGAAGGAGAAGCATGAAAAGGCACCGTGAGACTCGGGCGTTACATCTCTTTCACACTGGGCGCTTTCGCCTGGCTTCGGGTCCCGCGACCATCACATATCGATCTGGCTCTAAAGATGAAACATATACGGTCTCGGGCCCCGGTCGTGATTTTCGAGATGTCAAGATCAAATCTCGGGAGACTGGGGAAGAGGAAGGAGGAAAGAGGGTGAGGGTGAGCGGGGGGAGAACGACAAAGTGGACGTTCTGGGCAGTTTGGACGAGAACAGCGCGCAGGAAGAGGAGGAGGGATGAGGATCGAGGCGTGCCGAGACCGTGAGGAGGAGGATCGAGGATCGAGGGGCTTCTGGCCCTCTGGGGGCGCCCCGGTCGCCCAGGTTCGATCCGCCTCGAGGTGCTGGTCGATCTTTGCTTGAGGGTACCCCAGACCTCCTCCCTCCACCCTCCTCCCTTCCTCCTCCCTTCTCCCTCCTCCTCCCTCCTCCTGCCCCTCCCTCCTCCTCCCCCTCCCTCCCCCTCCCTCCTCCTCCCTCCTCCTCGCCTCGATCAGGGAAGCGGGCAACACACAGAGAAAGGGTCCCCCAGTGGAGGTCCTGTGGAGCGTCTTGGGGGCCTCTTGGCGGTCCTGGGTGCTTCTTAGAGCGTCTTGGGTGCCTCGCAGAGCTTCTTGGGGCCTTTTGGGGGTTTCTCGGCAGCCTCCTGGAGGCTTCTAGGGCGCCAGTTGGGGCCTCCTGGGGCCTTGGGGCCCTCTTGAAACGCTCTTGGGAGCCTTGGGAGCACTCTTGGAGCCTTCTTGGGCCATCTTGGAACCATCTTGAAGCCTCGGATGGCCATCGGAAGCGAAAAGGTTCAAAGAGGGGGGTTCGCTTAATTAGCCTCTCCCCTCGGGAGCCCCCAAGTCGCCTTTTTGAGCGTTCTTTGGGCGCTCTTGGAGCGGAACGCTCTTGGGCGCTCTTGGGGCCGTCTTGGGGCTCCTGTGGGCCCCTCTTAAGGCTCTCGTGGGCCATCTTGGAGCTATCTTAAACGGGAAACGGGAAGGCGAGAAAGCCCCACAATGTGTTTTTTGCTCCAAAGGTTGTTGAAGGATTTTAGCCTCTTGGGGGCATGATTTGGGGGCTCTTCTGGCAACTTAGAGCGGGCGACTTGGAGCATATTCGGAGATATATCGAGGCATCTTGCGCCATCTTGGATGCCATCTTGGGCTCTCTGAGGCCCTCTTGGGGCCGTCTTGGGCGAACAAGTACCCTGTGACACCTCGCGACCGACCCCGTCTAGGTCCAGGGGAGGGGGTAGGAGGAGGGGTCAAGTTACCCCCTCCCCGTCCGCAAGCCGTCTCGCTGACTCCCACCCGCCCTCCCAACACATACGTAGCACCCGAGTCTGGCCCGAGCCTCAGCATATTCAGCAGTCGTCTTGGGATGGGCAGCTACTGGGGGCCAATCCGCCGCCGCCGCCGCCGCCGCCGCTGCCCGCCGCTGCCCGCCGCCGCCGCCCCCGCCGCGCCGCCGCCGCCGCCGCCGCCGCCGCCGCCGCCTGCTGCCGGCCGCCGCCGCCGCCGCCGCCGCCGCCGCAGCCGCCGCCGCCCCCCGCTGCCAAACCGCCGCCGCAGCTGCAGCCGCTTACTCTGTATTGTTTTTGACAGGGATGGTGGGGGGGGCCGCATCGGGTTGGCTGCGCATGTTCCGAATTTGGAGGCGGAGTGTGTGTTTGTATTGTTTTTGTTACAAGGGATGGTGGGGGGGGGAGTGTTAGCATGGACTCGGGTTGGCCCCCAGTCGCCTGGGGGAGGGGGTGTTTACTAATAGGGAACAGTGATCAACACTTTCGACGCGAACAAGTAAGTTAATGTGTCTACACTGTCGACACTGTCAGTGTTGACAGTGTCGACACTGTCAGTGTTTAGTAATAGCGAACAAATACCCTTTGACACCTCGCGACCGACGCCGTCTAGGTCCAGGGGAGGGGGTAGGAGGAGGGGTCAAGTTACCCCCTCCCCGCCCGCAAGCCGTCTCGCTCACTCCCACCCGCCCTCCCAAGACATACGCAACACCCGAGCCTGGCCCGAGCCGCAGCATATTCAGCAGTCGTTCTTGGATGGGTAGCTACTGGGGGCGCATCCGCCGCCGCCGCCGCCGCCTCCGCCGCCGCCGCCGGCCGCCGCCGCCGCCGCCGCGCCGCCGCCGCCGCCGCAGCCGCTGCCCCCGCCGCCGCCGCCGCCAAGTATATGTTGCATTGTTTTGTGACAGGGATGGTGGGGGGAGGCTGCATCGGGTTCGCTGCGCATGCTCCGAATCCCACCAGCCCTCTGGGCGTAGGTGGTCTAAAACAGATCCTCTTCCACCCCTCCCTCTTCCCCCTTGGGGAAGGGTTTACCCCTCCCCCTACCCCCTCCCCTGGACCTGGACGGAGGGTTTCGCGAGCGGTCGGACGGCTCTTTGGCCCCAAGATGACTTCAAGAGCGCGTCAGAGAGCCCAAGATGAGCTCCAAGATGGCTGAAGATAGCGCAAGATCGCTCGATATGGCTCCCAAGATGGTTCCAAGAGGGCCAAAGACGGCCCCAAGACGGCTCCAAGTGGCCAAAGAGCTCCCCAAGGGGGGCCCCGAGGAGGCCAAAATCGTCCCAAAACCCCAGGGAATCAAGGTGTTTTGTTTTCTCCCCGTTTCGCTTCCGATGGCCATCCAAGGCCTCAAGATGGCTCCAAGATGGCCCAAGAGGGCCCCGCAAGAGGCCCAAGAGAGCCCCAAGACGGCCCCAAGAGCGCTCCAAGAGCGCCCCAAGAGCGCCCCAAGAGGCGATGTTTGGAGCTCCTGAGGGGGAGGCCAATTAAGGAACCCCCTTCGTCGATCGATCTCCTCCAAGATGGCCCCAAGAGCGCCCCTGCAGCCCCCAAGAGCGCCCCAGTCCCCAGGCACCGCCGGCAGCACCACGTGGCATTCCAGTCGCGCCCCCACCAGGCCATGGCTCGCCGCTCAATGGGAGGCAGCCCTGCTTGCTCGGGCACACCCACTCCTTCCTTTGGCTTCCATATGAAGCATCCCAGCGGAGGTGCTCCGGTTTTCCAGACTAGGAGCGGCGCCCCTGGGGGGCATGTGTCGCACCGAGCAGAGTAGACCTTGTTCTCCGCAGCTTTGAGGCCGAATCGCTCATCCCTGACCCGTAGGATGGGATCGTGTTGTTGGCGCGCTTTGGGATGTGCATGCCCGCCGGCGGCATGATGAGATCCGCCAGTGTCCTCGCGTCTGATTGGGGGCTGCATCCAAAGCCAAGTGGGAGATGACCCAGGGAGGAAAGGGCACTCGCCTTCTTGTCACGTGCGCCACCGGTCCTCCAGCGTTCGTGCTCCTTGACCTTATCCGCGACTGTTGCACCGGTTGGTGCTGGGACGCGCTTGTCCTCCAGGGTTCGAATCCAGCAGATCTCGCAGTGCCATCCCATGTTTGTACCGTCGAGGTAGGCCTGGGGCCGGTTCTGCGCTACCATCAGGCGAGTATCCTCCGAGATCCATGTGCCGTCTGTGGAGCGTAGCTGATCCTTGCCGCATCTGTCGCACTTGAACCTGCCATGCTTCTGCTCAGCCAACAGCCTGTCGTCGAGGATGCGCGGGGGGCCCTGCTTGGTACCTGGGGCGGGGGCGGACGGCATGGGGGCGTTCAGATCGGTGTTGGAAAGCGCGAATCCGCCGCCGATGTAGGCGAGCCCAGCACCCCGGTCGTCGTCGCCCAGGGAGGCGTCTGAGCCCGCGAGCACGATGTGAAGCGCGCACACGGAGCAGTGGTGCGTACCCAGGGGGGTCAGTGAGGCGGCTGGGACGATCTTCTCGAGGACGAGCATCGGTGCCTTCAGCTGGACGTCATGCCTGTCCAATTCACTCCAGGTCTGCGGGCAGCCAGCTGCCTGTGCGTCGGGGTGGTGGTGTGCCACCGCTACGAGCTTGGAGATGTGCGGCAGGATTGCCTCGATGCGCCCGTGGAGATCGGCCAGGTCCTCCAGCGTGAGGCCCCAGGTGCTCGCGAAGCCCTGCCGGGACCCTCGATGCGCTTCCTGCCACGGGACACAGAAACCCAGGATGGCTTCAATCACGTCCCCAGCCTGCTCGGCGCGCGGGAACGGCCACAAGAACGCGCGCGGCTCGCGGAGCATTAACATCATGACCACCAGGAGCGAGCGGGTCTTGCAAGACTCCATGGGGAGGCCGTCTGTGTCCTTGATCTCCTCCCGGAGTCGGCCCCTGGTTGGATCGACGGAAGCGCTACCTAAGATCTCCTGCGGGCCAACCATCCCAGGGTGCTTCCTGTGCCTGCAGCAATCCTTGGTCGTTGCACTCCACGCCTGGGGAACCTGTCGGAAAAGTCCCTTGGAAGTGCACTGTCGCCGCCCGCAGAGCGTTGCACGTAGGCCCCTGGCGCGCGGC
This sequence comes from Prorocentrum cordatum, assembly GCA_963575745.1. Classification (NCBI taxonomy): domain Eukaryota; class Dinophyceae; order Prorocentrales; family Prorocentraceae; genus Prorocentrum; species Prorocentrum cordatum. Next base: position 122,861 of record CAUYUJ010017479.1, on the reverse strand, counting down.
ACCGGGGGGGGGGAGTCGTTGCACACTGCGTGGTCTGCGTCCTCCCAGGGAACGCCAAGGCCGAGTGACCACACTATGGCTGCCCAAAGCAAATTGTAAACCAGATTGGTCGCGTCTAAACCCAGGGACATGTCGAACAGGAAGCCCAGGTGCGACCGCGCCACGCCTTCCGGTCGAGTCTGCCAGGCTGCCGCGGCGTCTCGGACAGCGAGAATTCATGAGGGTGGAGCCCCGCCACCAGGTAGATGAGCACATGGAAGGCAGGCGTCGAGAGGATCTCGTTTAGGCCGTCAGAGATAAACTTGCCCAGGGAGTCCCAGTCGAAGTCATCGGCCAGTGGGGCGTTGAAACGATCGGCGAAGCTGTTCGATGGTAGTGAACTTGAGGGCCCCACTTTTCATGCGCTTGCCTGCAATCTGTCTGAGACCAGGGAAGGCTGTGCCGATAGCTGCGTGGGCGTTACGACCCTCCCGAAAGACGGTTTCCCAGCGGTGAGTGTCGACCTCATGCTCGTTGGAGTCTGTTCCAGGGCCGGGGATATCTCGCCCGCTATGACCGCCACTGCCTTTTCCCTTGCCGGATTTCCCTTGCTTGCCACTCTTCGAGTTTCGCAGGACGCCGCTGAGGTGGCGCGGGCCTTGTGGCCAGCCGTCCATGAGGATGGCCGTTTGGAGCTGGTAGCCAACGACGATTCGGACGGTGGTGCCTCTTTCAAGCTCGGGGAGGAGTGCCCGCACGATGTCCTCAGCCTGCGCTGCCTCGGGGAGGTTGGCGTAGCCTGGCTGGAGGCCGGACGTAACCTCCCACGAGGGTGTGTCGACTAGTAGGAAGCGGTGCTTGTCGCCGTTCTGCGGAGGATCCAACTGCCTGAGGGTCGCGCTGAGGTCGGCCTCGTTGGAACTGGTGAGCTTGGCGAGTTCCGTCAGGCGCCTAGGTTCCCAGGGTGAGATGTTTCTCCATGAGATGCCTTCAACTATGGGCCTGTCTCTGAGCGGGTTCATGATGCCGCTCGTCATACCCTTGCCGTAGTAGGCTGCGTTCGGAAAGGCGAGGGGCTGCGGATGCATGCGGTAACAAATCGACAGGTGGACCACCGCCGTGTCCTGGCCGCGGAGGGCGTGAAACATCCTGTCAAATATGCTGACACAGAGACCCAGGTCGTTGGCAAGCTTTGAGAGAACCGTAGGGGGCAACTGGTTCGGGTCGCCCACCAGTACCAGGGCTCCGCCGCTGTTGATCACGTTCACCATAGACATGAGCGCATGTAGCTCCGTGGCCTGTCCGGCCTCGTCGATTACCAGGAGGACAATGTGCGGGCTGTCCTTCTCTCCGAGGGCTTCGGCTGCCTCATGTGTGGACATAGTCACCCTGGCATCCCGGAGCAGGGTGGCCTTGAAGGGCTTGAAATCAGAGCTTTTGTCCCCATCCTGAAACGGGAAGGGATGCGAAGCGTCAACAATTTGGAGGCGAAGCGTGTGTTTTGTATTGTGTGTTACAAGGGATGGTGGGGGGGTGCCCTCATGGACTCGGGTTGGCTCCCAGTCGCTTGGGGGAGGGGGTGTATATCAATAGGGAACAGTGATCAAGACTCCCTCCCCGCCCGCGAGCCGTCTCGTTCACTCCCACCCGCCTTCCCAACACATACGTAGCATCCTGGTCTGGCCCGAGCCTCAGCATATTCAGCAGTCGATTTTGGATGGGCAGCCACTGGGGGCCAATCCGCCGCCGCCGCCGCCGCCGCCTCCGCCGCCGCGCCGCCGGCCGCCGCCGCAGCCGGTGCCGCCGCAGCCGCTGCCCCCGCCGCAGCCGCCGCCGCCGCCAAGTGTATGTTGTATTGTTTTGTGATAGGGATGGTGGGGGGAGGCCGCATCGGGTTCGCTGCGCATGCTCCGAATTTGGAGGCAGAGTGTGTTTTGTATTGTTTGTTACAAGGGATGGTGGGGGGGTGCCCTCATGAACTCGGGTTGGCTCCCAGTCGCCTGGGGGAGGGGGTGTATACTAATAGGGAACAGTGATAAACCCTTCCCCGAAAGGGAAGAAGGGAGATGGAAGAGGAAACGCTCTAGACCACCAACGCCCAGAGGGCTGAAATTCATTTCTTTGTAACCGAACTACCTTTTCACTTCGCCAGAGCACGGTTTCACCTATGAGGGAGAGAAATAGGAAGAGAAGGAGATTCATCCCAGCCCCCTTCCCCCAGGAGGAAGGAGCGATGATGAGTTTCATGTCTCTCCCTTTCCGCCAGGAGGAGGAGGGGAGGAGATTCCGCCCCCCCCCCGTTACCTCAGGATGGAGGAGGAGGAGATCCCTTCCATTTCCCTCAGAAGGAGGATGAGGCTCATGTCCCTCATTTTCCCCAGGAAGGAGGAGGTTCCGTCCCTCCCCATTCCCCCAGGATGGAGAAGGAAATCCCGCCAGCCCTCTCGGCGCTGGTGGTCTAGAGCGTTTCCTCTTACACCCTTCTTCCCTTTCGGGAAGGGGTTGACCCCTCTCCCCCTACCCCCTCCCCTGGACCCGGACGGGGCCGGTCGCGAGGTGTCAGAGGGCACTTGTCCGCCCAAGAAGGCCCCAAGAGGGCCCCAGAGTGCCCAAGATGGCGTCCAAGATGGATCAAGATAACGCAATGTGCCTCGAGATGGCTGCGAAGATGCTCCAAGACTCCCCAAGACTGCCCCAAGACGGCTCTAAGTTGCCCCCGAAGAGCTCCTCAAGGATGCCCCCAAGAGGCCAAAATCCTTCAAAAACCTTTGGAACATTTATGTTGTTTGCTTTCTCGCCTTTTCGCGTTCGATGGCCATTCGAGTAAGATAGTTCCAAGATGGCCCAAGAGAGCCCTAAGAGGGGCCACAGGGAGCCCCAAGACGGCCCCAAGAGCGCTCCCGAGGGAAGAAGGCTAATGAAGCGAGCCCCCCTCTTTGAACCTTTTCGCTTCCGATGGCCATCCGAGGCCTCAAGATGGCTCCAAGATGGCCCAAGAGGGCTCCAAGAGCGCTTCAAGAGGGCCCCAAGAGGCGCCCAGGAGGCCCCACGAGGCCCCAACAGGCGCCCAAGAGGCCTCCAAGAGGCTCCCAAGAGACCCCCAAGAGGCCCCAAAAATCTGCGCGAGGCATCCAAGACGCTCTAAGAGGCGCCCGGGACCGCCAAGAGTCCCCCAAGACGCTCCAAGAGGCCTCCACTGGGGGACCCTTCCTCTGTGTGCTGCCCGCGTCCCTGATCGAGGCAAATCCTCTCAGGATGGTTCCGACACCGAACCGAAACGGCCATACCGAATCGGGGCGAACCGAACCGGCGCGAACCGGTGTTTTTGTCAATGGGAATTCACCGAACCGAACGGAACCGGAAAATTACGACACCGAACCGAACCGAACCGAACCGGGACTCCGAACCGGGCCGAACCCCCCCCCGCCGAACCGGCCCGAACCGGAGCAAACCGGAAAACTGGCCACGGAGGGAGGAGGAGGGAGGATGACCGGCGGCGACGACGACGATGACGACAACCCCCAGATCCAGGCGCTGCGAAAAATCACAGCCGGGGTACCCGGGTTCCCGCGGGAACTGACCCACCAGCAGTCTGCTGCAGCCACCCCGACAAACCCCCTTTCCTTTGGGGTTTGGGGCCCCTTTGGGGCCCCTATGTGGGTTTGGGGCCCCTTTGGGGTTCCTTTGGGGGTTTGGGGCCATGTTGGCGCCCCTTTTGGGGGTTTGGGGCCCCTTTGGAGCCACTTTGCGGCTTTGGGGCCCCTTTGGGGCCCCTATGCGGGTTTGGAGCCCCTTTGGGGCCCCTATGCGGGTTTGGGGCCCCTTTGGGGGTTTGGGGCCCCTTTGGGGCCAACGGCAGCCAAAGGCAGCCAGCGGCAGCCAGAGGCAAACAGCGGCGGCCAGCGGCAGCCAACGGCGATCTGGCCGGAACCGGACCGAACCGGAACAGGAACCGGTCCGAACCGGGAACAAAAAATAAACGTACCGAGCCGAACCGAACCGAACCGAAAGATTACGACACCGAACCGAACCGAACCGGAGGCGCTGAACCTAACCGAACCGAACCGAACCGGAACTTTCCTGTCCTCTGGGCGTCGTTTCTGGATGGGCTGGTGGGATTACTTTTTTGTCAGCGGCCGCAGGCGAGCGCGCCAGCGGCGAGTCCAGTCAGAGCGGGGCGCGCACAGACGAATTAACCTATAAAGCGGTGGGGCGGAGCCTCATGCAGCACCTCGGCGGCTGGCCGTCGAGTGGAGAGGGCAGGCGGTAGGCGGGTCACCGGTACTGCCGAAGCCACGTGCAACGAGTCGGAAGCGGCGGGCGGCCAGGGTAACCGGCAACCAGGGAAAGCTGCAGACGGGAATTAAGTGCAAGGGCGCAAGCCCCCGGACTACTGCGAAAGTACCAGGGTGTCCGCAGCCAAGTAAGGCGACGGTCGGAGGTCGAATTGGGTGCCCAAACAGGGCATGTACATCGGCAAGCTGCGAGGTACCAGAGTGGCCGAGGCCACTGGTGGGATCACTTTTTTTGGTCGCGGCCACGAGCGAAGAGCACACGCGGCGAAAGCAAATGTCCGGGGCAACGAACAAGGCTGATTAGCTACAAGACGCGCCGCAAGCCGGCCGGCCCACTCACCAAGCAGCCGCGGGGCTGTGCAGGAAGCTGTCAGCTGGGGGCGTCCTGGGAAGCTCGGGCACGTGCAGTCTGACAAAATGCAGAGAAAATCGGTGCATGCCGTGAGGCATAACCCGCACTGACGACATGACGTGCACAGGTGCCGACGCGTCCTTCATACTGGGCGGGAGCAGGCGCGAAGACCGATGGGCGAGTCGCCAGTGGGGCGCCAGGCCCAAGCCCCAAGCCGTCCCAACGACGCGCGCTGGCTAGGGGAGCTGAGCTGCCGAGGAACGTCGCAAACCTGCCAGAAGAGGGGGGTGAATCCAGTGTGCTTTTGCGACTGCAGAAGGCTAAACCACTCCGGCGCGATCACAATACCCAAAAACCCATCATTCAGTGCCCGAGGTAGGCCCGGACGACCGTGGGCCGGCCCCGCCAACAACGGCACAGCGCCGACGCCAGATGGACTGTAGGAGAAAGCCAGGCAGGCGTGGTGAGCATCGCCAGCGAGGCAGGGGAATCCAGGGGGATGCTGCACTGGAGGCACGGCAACTGCCGCCTGATGTACGCCAAAGGCCACCGTGGGACGGCCTTATCCTCCGAGTCCGTCATTCCCCGCAGGGAACCAGGGGCTCCGTCGAATCCGTCATTCAACGCGAGCGTCCAGGGTCGCAGCTAACCGCCGCTGAGGGCGAGGTAAAGTCACCGCAGTCGGCGGGGGTTCTGGGCGGCCGTGACTGCGAAGGCTGAACTACACGGAGCTGGCTGTACCTCCAGGGGCCGCGCGTGGCGCATGGCCAAGCTAGTGGGAAAACCATTGCTAGCAGGGTGGGGCGACCTTGGTGAAGCTGCGCTGTCGCAGCCGCGTGGAGCCGAAGGCCGCCGCGGGCCGACTTTGTCCGCCGCGTCCGCCCTTCCCCGCGGAAGTCCAGGGTCGCCGTCAATCCATCGTGCCACGGGGGCCTCCAGGGTCGCAGCTAACCGCCGCTAAAAATGAAGAAATATTGCCACGGACAGCGGGGGTCCAGGGCGGCCCTGGGGAGCGGGGGCGAAGCCATCGATGCCAGTCGGCACGCCTGGCGAAGCCCAGCCAGTAGAAGGCCCGGAGGGAAGGCGGGGGGGGGACGCGACCGACCACTCCCGCGGGGGGCCACCGAGGGGGCGCCCAGTGAGGGAAGCGCACGGAAGCGTGCCCCGAAGGCCAAGGCGGGGGGCACCCGCCCGGCCCGAGAGGGACCCGAGGGGAGAGGCGAGGAAGACGCACCTCAACGCCCCTCGAACGGGCCCCAGGTCTGCCTGTCCAAGGGACACGGCCGCCATTCTCGAGAATCCTCCAGGGTCGCAGCTAATCGCCGCTGAAGTGCAAATAGTAACGAATGATCGGTTCCTCCAGGGTCGCAGCTAACCGCCGCTGATGTTCTGGCGCCTGCGGTGTGACAAAACTGAGACCTAGCTAGGTCGAGCACGCGGCCAGGCGACAGCACCGGGATGCAAGAGTACCCTGAGACCCAGTGGGAGGTCCCGTGCCCGTAGACTCTGCTACTCCCCGCATGGATCCAGGGTCGCGGCGGTCTCGCGCCCGCAGTCACAGCTGCTCCCCGCGTGGATCCAGGGTCGTGGCGATAGCCGCTCTTGTAGACAGCACCAGGATGCAAGATAACCCTGAGCCCCCGTGGGAGGTCACGTGCCCGTAGTCTCTGCTACTCACCGCAGCCGCTCAGGGTTGAGTGAAGACGGAGCGTGCACGGGGGGTGGCGGCAGACGGCCCATGGCCGACAGCACCGGGATGCAAGAGTACCCTGAGCTCCCGCGGGAGGCCACGTGCCCATGGACGCTGCTGCTCCCCGCGTGGACCTGGCCAGGGGACAAGGCCGCCGTTTCCCGAGGAGCATCCAGGGTCGCAGCTAACCGCCGCTGAGATCGTATGATGCTGGTGTGGTCCAGGGTGGGCAGCCTGCAGCCAGTGGACTGACACGCTGAAGGCTGGGCTGCCACCGCGGAAGCTGGCGCATCCGTGGGGGCGGCGTGCGTCGGTACATCCAGGGTCGCAGCTAACCGCCGCGGGTGTTCTGGCGCCTGCGGTGTGACAAAACTGAGACGTAGTTCCAGGGTCGCGGCAAACCGCCGCTCTGGGTTGAGTGAAGACGGAGCACCCACGGAGGGTGGCGGCATACGGCCCTTGTCAGACAGCACCGGGATGCAAGAGTACCCTGAGTCCCCAGTGGGAGGTCACGTGCCCGCAGTCTCTGCAACTCCCCGCATGGATATAGGGTCGCGGCGGTCTCGCGCCCGTAGTCTCAGCTGCGCCCTGAGTGGACCCAGGGTCGCGGCGAACGCCGCTCTGGGTGGAGTGAAGACGAAGCACCCACGGAGGGTGGCGGCAGACGGCCCAGGGCAGACAGCACTGGGATGCAAGAGTACCCTGAGCCCCCGCGTGAAGACACGAGCCCGAAGGTGGGGACAGACGGCACCGCACATCGTACGGATCCCAGGTGCACCTGGCCAGGGGGCGCGGCCGCCACTCCCCGAGGGGCATCCAGGGTCGCAGCAAACCGCCGCTGAAGTGCAAGTAGTACCGAATGTACGTCTTTCGTCCGATGTTGGCGTGGTCCAGAGTGGGCAGCCTGCCACGATGAAGGCTGGTTTGCCAACGCGGAGGCCGGAACCTCTGTGGGGGCGGTGCGCGTTGGTTCCTCCAGGGTCGCAGCTAACCACCGCAGATGTTCGGGCGCCTGCGGTGTGACAAAACTGAGACCTAGCTAGGTCGAGCACGCGGCCAGGCGACAGCACCGGGATGCAAGAGTACCCTGGGTCCAGGTGGGAGGTCCCGTGCCCGTAGCCTCTGCTACTCCCCGCATGGATCCAGGGTCGCGGCGGTTTCGCGCCCGCAGTCACAGTTGTTCCCCGCGTGGATCCAGGGTCGTGGCGAACGCCGCTCTTGTAGACAACACCGGGATGCAAAAGAACCCTGAGCCCGTAATCTCTGCAACTCCCCGCAGCCGCTCTGGGTTGAGCGAAGACGGAGTGTGCGCGGGGGGTGGCGGCAGACGGCCCATGGCCGACAGCACCGGGATGCAAGAGTACCTTGAGCTCCCGCGGGAGCCTCGTACCTCTGAGGGCAGTACTGCCACCTCGAAAGCCGGCGCATCCATGGGGGGCGTGAGGTGGTACATCCAGGGTCGCAGATAACCGCTGCTGAAGTGTAGAGAGGGGGTGACGCGCCCGTAGTCACAGCTGCTCCCCGCGTGGATCCAGGGTCGCGGCAAACCGCCGCTCTGGGTTGAGTGAAGACGAAGCACCCACGGAGGGTGGCGGCAGACGGCCCTTGTCAGGCACCGGGATGCAAGAGTGCCCTGGGCCCCCGCGGGGTGCCGCGCGCCCGTAGTCCCAGGTGGGGACAGACGCCACCGCACACGGAACGGATCCCAGGTGCACCTGGCCACGGGACACGGCCGCCACTCCCCGAGGGGCATCCAGGGTCGCAGCCGCTGAGAGGAAGGTAATACCGAAAGGTCGATCTTTTCGTCCACTGCTGGTGTGGTCCAGGGTGGGCAGTCTGCAGCCAGTGGACCGACTCGCTGAGGGCAATGCTGCCACCTCGAAGGCCGACGCATCCATGGGGGGTGTGTGGTGGTACGTCCAGGGGCGCCGCTGACCGCTGCTGAAGTGTAGAGACGAGGCGACGTGCCCGTGGTCCCCGCTGCACCCCGCGTGGATCCAGGGGCGCGGCAAACCGCCGCTCTGGGTTGGGTGAAGAAGAGGCACCCACGGAGGGTGGCGGCAGACGGCCCTTGTCAGACAGCATCGGGATGCAAGAGTACCCTGGGCCCCCGCGGGATGTCACGAGCACGAACAGGATGGCGGCAGACGGCCCTGGGCGGACAGCACCGGGATGCAAGAGTCCCTTGAGCATCCGCGGAAGGTCCCGCGCCCGTGGCCTCAGCTGCACCCCGCGTGGGTTCGGAGTCGCGGCTAGCCGCCGCTCTGGGTTGAGTGAAGACGGAGCGCGCACGGGGGGTGGCGGCAGACGGCGCTCGGCCGACAGCCCAGGGCGCAGAGTGCCTTCCCCTCCGGGGGGGGCGACGGGACGGGAACCCAGGGTTACGGCTGCTGGACAGAAGCACGCGCGGACCCTTCACTGCCAGCGCGGTGCCACGACGGGGGGCAGCAAACGGCTGCTATGGGGAGACAACCAGCCACTGTTTCTTGACCTTCCTGGGTGCGCGGGTGCCAGGGTGGCCCTTTGCCGCCTGGCGACCCATGCCCGCGCCGCCGCTTCGACCCGGGCGCCGACGCCGCAGCGGGGCCCAGTCGGCGCCGAGGCCCAGCGCGTCGCTAACGGCCCGTACGTCGCACGGCAACCCGGGCGGGCGCTGCCCTGAGGTGCGCGGGGAGAGGCCCCTTTTCGCTGGCGTGCGCCTTCGGGCCTGTGCCCGCCGTCGCTCACGGGCGCGCCCCCTTCGGTCGCCGCGACGCTCCCGCCGGGTGCGGGGGCGCCGCCGGTCGTGCCAGGTGCGCGCACGTACGGCGACACCGTTTCCATTGCCAGAGCACAAACTTCTTCGTCAGGCGTGTCCCGGGCGTCTGGAGGGAACGCCTGAGGTTCGCCGCCCATTCGGGTGGGTTCACTGGCAGGGGAAAGAGGGCGAATAGGCGCGAAGGGGCTTCTCCCGACGAGCCCGCGGATGGCTTCGATGTCCTGCGTCTGAACGGCTGGTCCGTGGTCCCCGTGTTGGATCTGTGGCGTTCCCAGAGGACTGCTGACGGTCTGCCTATTTTGTGGAAAGGGTACCTCCTCCTGACCCAGTCCGCCCCTTTCAACGCCCGTCGAATCTGCCATTCCCCGCGGGGCCCAGGGTCGCGGCTAACCGTCGCTTTGGGTTGCGAAGTGACATCCTGGTTGCCTTCTGGCCCAACGTGTCCAATTTTCCAAGAAGTGAACCTGACGCAATAGCCGCTCCGGGCTCGACTTGTCTTCTAAAGGTCTGCTGGCCGCCGGGGGGCCCCGCGAGGGCGAGACGACCCTGGCGAAGGGAAGCTGGGGCGCCTCGTTCGCCAACGGACATAGGGATGCAAAGGTGCAAAGGAACCTTTTTCTTCCGCGCAGCTGGAGTCGCGAGGACGGTTCGGTCACTGAGATGCAAGAGTGCCTCGTGGTCGCGGAGGACGGGAACCAGGGAGCAACGGTGCTTCATTCAGACCCGTTCCGCTCCCTTCTGGCCTGACAGACCCTGTGTCTTCTTGTGGGTTCTACTGGCATCCAGGGGTGCACGGAAGGCCGTCAAGGAGCAGGGGTACCTCCTTCGGACCGTCAGAGAGGGTGCCTTGAGGTCTCGCGGGTCCCTCGTCACCAAAGTTGCGGCAGACGGCTGTCTGAACTGTTGCGGGTCTCTGCGGCTGCCGCTGCTGCTGCTGCTGCCGACGGCCGTCTGAGCTGTTGCGGGTCTCTGTCCGCCAGGGTTGCCGCTGACGGCCGCAAGAGTTCTTGAGGATGTCTCTTCTCCTGCGTTTTCTTGCCAAGTCTGCTGGCAACCAGGGGTGCCAGGAAGGGCATCAGGGAGCGGGGGTACCTCCTTCTGACCCGTTCCGTCCCCCTCTGGCCTGACAGGCCCTGTGTCTTCTCGTGTCTCCACATCGACACTGTCCCGACGGCGCTGATTGGAGTGAGGAGCAGCAGTGATGACGGTCTGCCTACTTTGTGGAGAAGGTAGGGATGGCACGCTGTGGCAGGCGAGCCCCTGCTGGTCCAGGATCTCGTTTCGCGGACTGTTGCGACTGCCGTCCGCACTTTCGGAAACAAACTCTCTTCTACCCGATTCTGCTCGAGGGCCACGGCTGACGGTTTGCGCCTCTTCCGCGCCTTCTGCGGCCTCCGCCGCTTCAGGCCTCCGATCTTCCGCGGCCTCCGCGGCTCCCGCCCCTTCCGCCGCATCCTCCTTCACCTTTTCCCATGTCCTCCAGGGTCGCGTCTAGAATTCATTCCGTTTCCCTCATGAAGGAGGAGCGGGGGGGGAGTTCACTCCCTTCCCCGTCCATCTGCAATTTAAAGGGGGGGGAGGAGGATGGGGAAGAGGAGGAGGAGGAGGAGGAACAGGATGAGGATGAGAAGGAGGATGAAGATGATGAGGATGATGAAGATGATGAGGATGAGGAGGATGATGATGATGCTGATGAGGATGAGGATGAGGATGATGATGCTGATGCTGATGCTGATGCTGATGCTGATGATGATGCTGATGCTGATGCTGATGCTGATGCTGATGCTGATGATGTTGATGATGTTGATGATGATGATGATGATGGTGATGATGATGATGATGATGATGATGATGATGTGGATGAGGAGGTAGAGGTTCCTTCCCTTCCCTTCCCTCAAGAAGGAGGAGGGGGGTAATTCCCTTCCTTCGGGCCTTCTTGGGAGCCTCTTGGGGCCATCGTGGTGCTCTCTTGGGGCCGTCTTGGGGCCCTCTTGGGCCGTTTTTGGACCCTGTGGCGCCGTCTGGGGACCCTCTTGGGCCGTTTTCGTGTCCTTTGGGGGGGCCTCTGGGGCATATTTCGGGCCTCTTGGGCAGTCGTGGGCCCTTGTGGGCCCGAATTGGCGAGAACCCGACCGACCTTCAAACACCCAGGGAAAATCACTGTTCTTGGCCTCCTGAAGCCTCACGGGGGCCCTCTTGAGGGGTTTCTGAAGCCGTCTTGAGGCTCGATTGGACCATCTGGAGGCCATCTGAAGCTCGTTAGGGGCCGTCTTGGTGCCATTTTGGACCGTTTGGGGGCAATCTGGGGACGTCTTGGGGCCCTTCAGCGGACCCACTCAAAAAAAAACCAGGCAACGGGCCATGGGAGCCGCCCGAGATCCGTTTCATTCACAACAGTACTACCTCGCCCGTTCCCTTATCTGAGGCTACTCCTGCCTACTCCCCACACCCTCCCTTGATATTTCTCCCGGCTAACAGATCGCGACGCTGCGCGCGCTTTCTGTCATCTGGGCGTGCGCCTGCCTACCCCCTCACACCCTCACACTGCCACTTCAGATGCCTCCCGATCAAATAGAGAACGCGTTTCACGGGCGTTTGCCTTGGGAACATTCGGCGGTGCGTTTCGAACCGGCCCCCCCCATCGAACAGAACCAGGAAGACCCCCTTCCCCCTAACCCCCACCGTCCCCGAACCACACCCCCAGGTCAAGGGGGGGGGGTCAAACCTTTCCTGCCTTCCCCCCCCGGGAAAGGAGTAGGGATTCGAACTCCCCCAATATTTTCTCTTCCAGCTTCCCAGGGGGGGGAGGGTTCGACCCCCTCCCCCCTCGTCCCTCGGTGCCGGTGCTGGCGCCTGCGCTGGCGGCGGCTGACAGCATCAACGGCAAAATGCAGCGACGGTGACCAGATAGAGCCCAGAGGCCGAAGCGAGAAAATACAAATCGCAATATCAATATCGAGCCCCCGCTCCTCAAGAGCCACCGGGGCCCCTTAGAAAGTTCCAAGAGATGCCCAAGAGGCGCCCAGGAGCCCTCTCCTCGAACGCCCCCGAGACCCTTCTGACGAGACCCCAAGAGGCATTCATTAGAACTGCGACCCAAAGACAAGACACGGTGGCGGAAAGACCCGAAGGCTTGAAGGCCACACCACCACCCACCCCACCACCACAAACCACCACACCACCACCACCACCACAGCCACATCCACCACCATCAGCAAACCTACCACAATCACCACCACCACCAACACCACCACCGCGCATTTACCACCACACCACCACCACCACTAGAACCACCACCGCCACCACCAGAACCACCACCCACCACCCACCACCCACCACCAGCACCAGCACCACCACGCCACCACCACGCCACCACCACCACCACAGCCACCACAATAACCACCACCACAACCAGAACCACCACCGCCACCACCAGAACCACCACCCACCACCCACCACCACCACCACCAGGACCAGCACCAGCACCAGAACCAGAACCAGCGCCAGCACCACCACACACCACCACGCCACCACCACCACCACAGCCACCACCACAACCACAACCACCATAACCCACCACCACCACCACCACAAACCACCACACAACCACCACCACCACAACCACCACAACAACAAACCATCACCACCACAACAACGCACCACCACTACCACCACCACCACCACAAACCTCCACACCACCACCACCCACCACCATCAGCACCACCACCACCACCCACCACCACAACCACCACAACCACCACAACCATAACGAAACCACCACCACTACCACAACCACCACCACCACCACCACCACAACCACCACCACTACCACCCCCACAACAACCCACCTCGCGCCACAACCACTACCACCACCACACCCTCCACGACAAACCACCACACCACCACCGGCTCCAACACCACCACCACAACCCACCACCACAACTACCACCACCACCCCAAACTACCACACCACCACCTCAACCACCACCGCCCACCACCACCGCCACCAACCACCACACCACCCATCACCTCCACCACCACCGCCACCACCACCACCACCAAAACCAGCACATCCCACCACCACCACCACCTCAGAGAAACCCAAGAGACGCCGGCGCCGCCGCCGCCAGACGCCACCGACGCCAGCGCCGGCCCGAGGAGAGAGAGAGGAGAAATAGGTGAGGAGGAAGGAAAGGGGGTGTTTCGAACCCCCCCCTTTCGTCACGGGAGAGGGGGGGTGGGGTTCCAACCCCCCCCCTTCATTCCAGGGGGGGAGGTCCGGTTCCAACACCCCCCCCTCCAAACGCCGACGGAACGCGCTTTCACCGATCAGAAGATCGCGACGCTACGCGCGCTTTCCGTCATCCGCCGCTCCTTGTTGATTTATCACAGAGGTACCTGGCGTGCTAGATTCGACGGCTTGGTTTCGGTTGATTTCCCAAAGGACTCACCTGGAACTTCGGTGCATGTCGCCGGCCACCTTGAAGTCCCCGCCGCCGCTGCGCAACCAGCGTCTCCAAGACGGCCTCGATGACCTCCAAGATGGTCAAGATGGCCCAAGATGGCCTGCAAGTTCGCCCAAGATGGTCCAAGATGGCCTCTAAGACTGCCCGAGAGGATCCCAGATGCACCCAAGTCCGCCCAAGAAGCCACCGAGACGGCCCAAGATGGCTCCAAGAGGCCCCCCAAAAGGCGTCCAAGACGACCCAAGTGGCCTCCAAAAGGTTCTCCCAGAGGGTCCGAAGAGACCAAAATCAATGATTTTCTTTAGGTGTTAAAGGGATGTTGGCATTTGCTTCTTTTCGGCCTTCCGACAGCCGAAGACGGCCCACGAGGCCCTCAAGATCGCGCCAAGAAGGCCCCAAAGGCCTCCAAGAGGAACTCATGACGGCCTACTAAGCCTCGACGACGGCCCCAAGAGGCTTCCAAGTTCGCCCAAGACGGTCCAAGATGGCTTCCAAGACGGCCAAACGGAGGGTCCAAGATGGCTTCAAGAGGCCTCCTCCAAGACGACCCAAGTGGCCTCCAAGAAGTCCTCCAGGAGATCCCGAACAGGTCCAAATTATTGGTGTGCCTTAGGTGCTTGAAATAATTTGGAATTAGCGTCTTTTCGACCTTCCGACGGCCTAAAACGGCCCAAGAAGCCCCCAAGATCGCCCCAAGATGGCTACAAAGGCCTCCCAGATCACCTCATGCGGCCCAAGAAGCATCCCCTCCTCCTTCTCCTCCTGCATCGCCTCCTGCATCTCCTCCTGCATCTCCTCCTCCTCCTCCTCCTCCTCCTCCTCATCCTTCTCCTCCTCCTCCTCCTCCTCCTCCTCCTCCTCCTCCTCCTCCTCCTCCCCCTCCTCTCTCTAGTTGTCCTCCCTCTCCTCCGGTTATTTTACCTCCCCCGCGTGTTCCCCGAAGGGTTTCCACAACGGCTGGGGGGACATGTGGTCCTAAGGTTGGCAGAGCTCTGGCCACAACGTTCGGACAGATGGGCAATGTACAAAAGGCAGGGGGCGGCGGTGATTCGCCGTCAGCGTCTTCTTTTACATCCCCCGAAACCATCATCACCTTTCCGCCCGAATAACTTATCTGGATGGCGAAAGCCGCTCGTCAATGCGCCCGTGAGGTTTTGCTAACACATGCCTTTGGGTAACTGCACGCACTGCGTCAAGTGTATTGCCAACAAGCTGACGCTCATTGACTACACCTCGTGCATGGTCCTCCTTAGGTTTCACCTGTCAGTTTCACCGCATACGTTGCACCTATAGGGTGCAGCCTACGAGAAAAGATCACTGGTTGCACCCCATTTGATGCGCCCAATGGATTGCAACCCACAAGTGGTCCCAAAGTGTTACGTGTACCGGTTTAACTCGGTGCTGTTCTTGTCACCATGCGCTGGCATCATGTCACAACGACGACGGCGGCGGAAGCTGCGACGGCGACAATGTGGGAAGATGAGGAGGGGCAGGATGGAGAGGAGGAAAAGAGGAGGAGCGGGAGCAGGAGGAAGTGCCAGAGGCGGAGAGTCTTGACGACGACGGGGACGGCCACGACACGACGACGACGACAAACGGCGACGGCGACAGCGCCGCTGCGGTAGCGACGGCGACTGCCGAGGGCGTCTCCACGCGGGCGGCGCCCAGGTTGAAGACGAAGAGGCGGTCGCCGACAACGCCTTCGCGGACGACTGCCTCGCCTCGTGGTGGGGCGGCACCGTCCATCCCCCTCCTCCTCCTCACCCGACTTTCCCCCCGCCTATTCTTTCTGCGTCGTTTCCCCTCCTCCTCCTCGTCCTCCTCCTCCTCGTCCTCCTCCTCCTCGTCCTCCTCCTCCTCGTCTTCCTTCGGTGGCAACTCATGGGAGCCTGCCATACCATATTGTCGGCTCTTGCGGATCGACGCTAATCGACGCTAGACGACGCTAGACGACGCGAAGTCGACGCTAATCGACGCTAGACGACGCTAAATGACTCCCAGACGCTAGTCGACGCTAATCGACGCTAAAGACACAATTGCGAGGGTACACAAGGCTCACATGAGTTGCTACCGCAGGCCGGGCCCTTAGGCCGCGAAACCCCGCGGAGAGACGGAGCGTTTCTTGTTCGCGGGTGCCCCGCGAAAAAAACGTACCCGTGCGACCGCGTCTCCACGGGATCGCGCCCCAGAATCCAAGCCGCGAGGGCGCGGATGCGGATATGCTCGCCGCTCGTGATTGGCGGCGCGCACAGGGGAGTAATGGGGGAGGGGCGGAAGGCTTCTCAGAAGCCCCCTCCCCTCCCCCCTACCCCCCCTCTGCGCGTGGCCGACGTGACGACCCTCGCTCGCGGCTCCCGTGAGGTCCCTCCGCAACTCGCTGCCCTGCGCTCCCGCGGGATCGCGCCCTGGAATCCAGACCGCGAGGGCGCGGATGCCGATGTGTTTTTCGCCCGCGAGGTCTGCAGCGGCGAGCTCCCTGGGGCTGGCAGAAGGAGGAGGAGGAGGAGGAGGGGGAGGAGGAGGAGGAGGGTGAGGAGGACGAGGAACAGGAGGAGGAGGAGGAGGAGGAGGAGGATCGGCGCCCGGGAGAGCCCGATTTGCTTTACATCGGCGTCGCCGACGATGCATTGCCGACGTCGACGATGCATCACCGGTGCGTTATCGTTGCATTGCCGATGCGTCGCGATGTATCGGCGATGCGGCGCGATCCTCCGACCCCATCTGCTCCGGCCCCATCCACGGGGAGTGCAGGGAAGCTAATTGCGGAGGGACCTCGCTAGAGCCGCGAGCACGGGTCGTCACGAGCGGCGTTCCTCTTCCTCCTCCTCCTCCACCTCCACCTCCTCCTCCTCTTCCTCCACCCTTTCCCCCCCCCCCCCCCCCCCTCCCCCCCCCCCATCCCATCCTCCTCCTCCTCCTCCTCCTCCCTCCTCCTCCTCCTCCTCCTCCTCCTCCTCCTCCTCCTCCTCTTCCTCCTCCCCCGACCCCATCTGGGAGGCCCTGCGAGGAAGCGGAGGGGCGCGCCCCTTCGATGGAGCCGCCAACCCTGCGCACGCCAGGGCTCGCCTTTGGTCGGGCATGCCCCCCCCCTACAGGGGGAATTGGGACGAAATATCAAACATACTCAAACAAGAACACGTAAAAATAGCCAACAAATGCTCAACGAATCGTCCCCTACTATGTTTGGACCACTTATGAATGTTCCTAGTGTAGAGGGACAGGCGAGGCGAGGTGAGGCGAGGCGAGGCGAGCGCGCGGTTCCGCCGGGAGCGGGGCCCTTCAGGGCCTGCGCGGGGGGGCCGGGGCCCTCAGTGCTTGTAGTCCTTGTTTGCCGAAGTCGGGGCGCTGAGTTATGAGCTGGTGGACGCTGGAGGTAAAGTGGTGCAGGTGGAAGTGGAGAGTCGGAAGCCAGATGCTGGAGTCGGAGTGCTGGGTGAACGGCAGGTGAGGGTGGAGGTGGAAAGTCGGACGCTGGAGGGTGGAAGTCGGAGTGCTGAGCTGGTGGACGCTGGAGGTCGATGGGTGGAAGTGGAGGTGGAAAGTCACATGCTGCTGGAGGGAGGAGGTCGGAGTGCTGCGCTGCTGGACGCTGGAGGTCGACGGGTGGAGGTGGAAGTGAAAGTCGGAATGCTGGATGCTGGAGGTGGGAGTGGTGAACTGGAAGAAGCTGGAGGTCGATAGGTGGAGGTGGAAGTGAAACATCGGATGTCGCATGCTGGACGTCGGGATGTGGACGTGAAGGTCAAAAGCTTGAAATTGGTGTGTATGTCCAGCTCGCTCTGGTTCGATTTCACGTCCTGGCCGACGGGCCGGGTGTCTCAGTTCGTGTCGTCCGTGCTTTGCTGGTCGACGGCGTATCGTACTGTAGAGGGACAAGCCCGACTGAAGGCTCGCAGAGGCACCAACCTGAGGGACGGCCCTCGCCGCGCTGCCCTGGGCCGCCCGGGCAGCCTGCGGGAGCCCGCCGCGCGGGGAGCACCGCCTGGTGCATGCGCTTCCCGGGCCGAGCTCGCGGGGCACGAGCCGGGCAGGGCCTTTCGGCGGCGAGGGACTGATGCTCGATTCAGATTCTCGGGGGCGCGCCCTACGCATCATCGACCTCCCTGCAGTCGACCTGCACAGGAAGGATGCACAAAGGGGATGCAAGGGCCTTGGAATCCCGTTTCGAAGCTCTGCGAGCAGGGCGCGGCCAGCGAAAGTGGCAAAGGATGGACCGAGGAGGCAAGGATGCAAGGGTACCCTTGGGAAGGTTGCCCATCCTTACCAGAATACTATCGGGGGCGCGCCAACATGGATTCGCGATGCATGGATTTGGCGCGCGGTCGCTAAATCCATGGATCGGGAGAGGTGCCCTCCCCAACAAGTGCCGCCTAAGTCGGCGGCGGAAATCCGCGATTTCCCATGGAAATGGGACCCGTCTCTAATACACGCCCCCTTGATCCATGTTGGCGATCGCCTAAAATTCGACTCAGGTTCGACTCGGGTTTGACTCAGGTTCGACTCCAGTTCGACTGGAGTCGACGGACGCTCGACGCAGCGACGAAGCACGAGTGGAGCGAGTGGCTCCAGGAAGGTCCCCAGCGTGAGCATCTGACATGTTCTCTCCAGGGCGGTGATTGCCAGCGGCGAGTCCGGGGGGAAGCCGAAACGGATTGCTTCAGGGACCCCGAGTCAATGGCCCAAAGTTGCGATACAGCTACTCCCCTGACCTGTCCTGGTGCGCGCTCTGACCAGGACTCCGAGGCAGTTTCAGGAGTTGACATCTGCATCGGCATGCGTTTATCACCTGACCGAAGAACAAACAAACTGTGCGCGAACGCTCAAAGGTATGTGCGGACTTCTTTTTGCGGCAAGCAAAAGGTGGTATGGGGGAGGGGGAAGGCTGCTTAGAAGGAGTCGGCTTCTTAGAAGGCGCGGGCCGCCATCTATAGATGAAAGGCCAGCGCCTTCTAAGAAGCAGCCCCCTCCTTAAGAAGCCCCCCCCCCCTCCCCCTCCCCCCCTCTGCGCGTGGCCGATTCTTGGGTCGGCGCTACAACCACCATCCCTCGGAGTGTGGAGCGCGCCAGGGGATGGGGCCAGGCCCAGGAAGAAGGAGGAGGAGGAGGAGGAGCAGGAGGAGGAGGAAGAGGGCAATGAAACAAGAAGATACCAATGCCGCTATTCCGCGGGCCTCTCATGGGGTGCGTTTTGTCCAGAATTTCGAAGCGAATCGAGTAGTGGCGACGAGAGGCAGGCAGCGTCACAGGCACCTTGTCCTCGTCTGAGCGAGGAAGGAGGAGGGAGGGAGGAAGAGGCGGGTGAATGAGAAGGGGGAGCGAGCGAGGAAGAGGAGGATGAAGAGAAGGAAGAGGAGGAGGGGGAGAAAGAGGAGAGGGGAGGAGAAGAGGGGGGGGGAGGAAGAGGAGGGGCTTGGAGAGAAGAGCAGCCGCCAGGGGGGGGCATCGCCCGCGAAATAGAGGCGGCGCTCGCAGTTCACGCCGATGAGGGTGCGGAACTGCTGGTGGAACCTAAAGTGTCCGGGCCCACCCCGAAGGTGAGGGGCAACGTCAGGGAAGGGGGGGACCAGCTCAGGGAGGGGAAACGTCGACATGCGATCGGCTACAGCAGGAGCTCGACAGCAATAACCCTTCCGCGAGAAACCCAACCCTGAGACCCCAGCACGTCCATTGATGTTTGGTGTGGGAGCGTCACGCTTCCCATAGCAAAACCATCGATACCCAAGAAGCACAGGGAACCCTGGAGGCAAGCGGTGCGGTGCTTGGCATGGGTTTCCCATGTATATACTGCCGATCAATCGGCGATAGGCCCCCAGTACCGGATCCGCGCGCTCCTGAGCAGGGTGGGCTGGCCCCTGGCGTCGCTGAATGGGCGACTGGGGGGCCCCCCGAAGTTGCCCCTGGTGGGGGACTGGCATAGGGTGGGATGCATCGACCTGGAATCGGAGATACATCGTCGATAGATCGGCGATAGGCCCCCGATACTGAATCCCCACCTTCCTGGGCGGCCTGGGGCTATCAGACCCCTGTCGGCGATCAATGGGCGATTGGAGGTCGAAACATCCCCCCTATGCCTATCGCCCCTGTCGTTGCCCCTGAGGTTTTCGGTCCACAACTCGGCTCTCCAGCGGCCGTTCGGGACGACGATCCGGGCAGCCCTGGAACGCCCTCGGAGAGGCGCAGCAGCTGGAACGCATCCAGAGGCTGGAAACCCAGACCCCCGACGTCGTGACTTGTTGTATGACGTGGGCCCCCAGAAATCTGGACCCCTTTCCTTCGTTGTTTGAATTGTTCTTTGAGTCGTGTTAAAACCGTTTTCCGTTATTGAGAGTCGTTCTTTGAGTCGTTTGTTGAATCGTAATTAGGGTCGTTCTTCGAGTCTTTTTGGAGCCGTTTTTGAGTTCCGGCGTTTCTTCCCGATTTTTCTACAAATTCTTGAATCTTCCCCCTGTACAGCGCCCATGCCAGACTTAATGCTCGCCCCTGCCCCCGAGGTCGGCAGGCCCGAGGCGGCGCCCGTCGCCGGAAGGCGCGCCCTCGCGGAGGCCGAGGGGGGCGCCCCCGTCAGACCGTCGGCAGCGGGGCAGGAGCCCGGCGCGGGAGTCCTGAGGGGCCCCAAGACGCCTCCTGTGAACGAATTGCGAGGAAGTCTCAGGCGGGAGCCTCTTCTCTAATGGGGCCCGCATTGCATGTTCGAATCCGAGCGGGTCATCCTCAAACCTATAACTGTCGTCGCTCTTGGGCTCCTCAGGCTTGAATATGGAGGAAGTCTCAGGCGGGAGCCTCGTCTGTGAGTGAATCGCGAATAAGTCTCAGGCGGGGGCACTTTGATCGCGTCATCGGAAACTTGTACCTGTCGTCACTTTTGGGTCCCTCCAGCGATTATGGAAGAAACCTCAGGCGGGCCCCCAAAATTGGAAACCCGCACGACAATGAATCATGCCGTGGCGACGCTGGAGCGTTTGGGGGGCCTCATGGAAAGCTTCTCGGGGCCCTCCTGGAAAGCCTCCCCGGGCCTGCGGATCCAAAGCAGGGGTCCCACGAGTGCCGCTGGCATCCACATCTGCTCGTGCCTCTTGCGGCGCTGGGTTGCGGGTGTCGCATTAAGCGAGGCGAGAGCCTTTGGCCTTGTGAGGTATGCGAGCCTCTGGCCACGTGCGAGTCCTGTATGGTCCAGCCGGCGTCGGCGAGAGCCTCTGGCCTCGTCAGCTGTGCGAGCCTCTTGCCGCACAGTTGGTTATCACTCAGTCGACGGCGAGAGCCCCTGGCCTCGCCAACTGCGCGAGCCTCTGGCAACGCAGGTCTTTTCATAATTCTCTTTATCATTTTGTTTGTTTCATTTTTCTTTTTTGGTAATATGTGTGTACGACGAGAGCCTGTGGCATCGTCAGCTGCGCGAGCCTCTGGCAGCGTAGTTTCTTCCACGCGAGAACCTCTGGCCCCGTGAAAGGACGCGGGTTTCCGTCGTTCCCCTGCCTTGCGTGCCGCTGGCCGCATGCGTGGGGGTGGGGCGCGCGTCCTTGAAACGAAATGCAATTTCCCCAATTCGGTTTTGCGTCGGGGTTTCGAGGTACTGCGATCCTGGTGTCTCGCTATTTTGACCTGGGTTCCTCTCTGTCGTGGTGGCTTCGCACTTTCAAGTGTTTCGAGTGACATTTGGTCACTTGTATTTGTCCTGCCAACGCGTCCTTCTGGACGCAAGGCTTCTGTCTGCCTGTCTGTCTGTCTGTCTGTCGGCTTCGCACTTTCATCTGACTGGAATAGCGCCGGGGACATGTAATATCGTTCCGCTTGCTTTTGCTTCAATGCAATGTTATATTGTTTTCTTATCCAATAGACTTTCTGTGTACCGTTCCAGTGCGTTCCGGAACGCTCTCAGAGGGTTTCGGAACGCTCTGAAAAGGCCTCGGCGCCCGAGACATCTTCCAGAGCCGCCGGATCTCAGAGATTCTCGATTTATCCTCCCCTGATTTTACCCTCATCTTGGCTTCGTCTTATCTTTGCGTCTCTCCGAAAGTGGTCCAGAGCTCCCAGGGCCCCTGAAAAATCCAGGCCTCCCAGATGGGGTCCGAGCAGACGGGGTCGGAGGATCGCACCGCATCGCCGATGCATCGCCGATGCATCGGCGATGCGGCTCGATGCGTGGCCCAATTTTCTCCACCCCGACGTCGCCGATGCATCGCCGATGCATCGCCGACGTCGCCGATACGTAGCCGATGGATCGCCGATGCATCGGCGATGCAGTGGCGCTGCGGCGAGATCCTTTGACTCCATTCATTCGGACCCTGTCTAGGAGGCCTCTAATCTTTGCGTCTCTCCGAACCCACACATCCGACATCTCGACATTTTCGAGACACGGGCCCAAGACCTCCCGACCACTTCCCCAAAACTGGTTCTTCATCCCGAGTCGCTTTTTGACGGTCCCGAGGCCTGGCGAGGACCTCGAGAGGCCGGAAACAAGGAAAACTGACGTCTTGATTTTGACGAGACGCCCAATGTCTGTGAGAATGGTCCAGAGCTCCTGGGGCCCGTGCGAGCTGGGCGATGCCGACGCTGACGTCAACCGCCCAGAGGTGCCAGAGGAGCCGCTCGCGTGGACAGACGACTGCTCGCCGGAAAAGTGGCGGGAAATTCTGCTGCAATGCCTGACGGAGGGCGCGGGGAGCGAGGACACGGAGGACGCGGGCGCCACGGCCGCCTTCGCGGACCAGCTGGAACTGGATACCCAGGCAGCGTTCAGCGACGGCCTGAACACGGGCTTCTACATCAACTCCTACACGACGAAGCAGTGCCCCAGCATGGAGGGCGTCATCGTGGAGATGCGGCGCGGCTTGGAGCGGCTGCAGGCGCAGCGACAGGCGCAGCAGGAGAAGATGAAGCTGAACTGCAGCAGCGCGGAGATGACCCCGAAAAGTCTCTGTCCGCCGCCGACCGGAGAGCGCTCGGGGGCAAGTCCAAGTTCGGAGAGACGCTGGATCTGGTGAAGAATCTGTCCGCATCGTACCACTGATGCTTCTGGAAGAGCGGGCCAGAGATGCTGCCCCCGATCTTCTACGGCCACCTCACCTACGCGTCCCACCGATGCTGGACGATCTTCATCAAGAAGGGCGTCTTCCTGGCGGCGGCGCGGCGACGCGAGTACGGGCGCTGTTTCCAGCAAGAGGCCAAGCAGGACGGGGGCCGCGCCCCGGCTCAGTACCTCGGACGCGGCCTCGA
This sequence comes from Prorocentrum cordatum, assembly GCA_963575745.1. Lineage (NCBI taxonomy): Eukaryota > Dinophyceae > Prorocentrales > Prorocentraceae > Prorocentrum > Prorocentrum cordatum. Next base: position 100,108 of record CAUYUJ010017479.1, on the reverse strand, counting down.
CCCGTACACATTCGAGGGGTGTCGCGAGGGAAAAAAACGATGACGGGCAGGCGGTGTACGTGAGCCTGGAAAGCCACCGCTTCCCGGATATTTTGACGGGCTACGAGCACGACGTCGCGACCAAGGCGGCGCGCGACGCGAACGATCATCGCCAGGTTGTGTCGATCCTGGCGAAACTCATGCAGGACATGGGCTGCGAGAGCGAGGAGACCCCGAAAACGGGGGACAGTTTCGGCATCATGAAAGCTACGAGCACTCTTGACGACGGGCTGCACCGCGGTGGCGACCCGGTCCGCAAGCACATGAATTTGAAGGCGTACGCCATGTGATTATACTGCTGCGAGAAGCTCGACGGCTTGTGGAGAAACAAGGCCTGCCCGCGGCACCTGGACTTCGACTTCGTGCCGCAGTACGCGCTGCACGCGACCAACAAGCAGCGCCTGGCCCCTGAGCTCCGCGCGCTCACCTTCGAGGGTTTCACCATGCCACCGATGAAAAAAGACTGCAAGACCGCCTGCCTGTTCAAGCAGTTGTTCCTGAAGCCTTTGGAGGTGGAGAGCTCGGATACGCCGGAGGACGAGCGCATGCTGCAAGCGCTCCGCCCCTGATGGAGGCCTCTGGCGCCGCCCGTGACATGAATGTGCGCGGGTCAGCCTGTTTCACGCGAGCCTGGGGGCACTACGAGGCTCAAGCGGACGAGGAGGCCCGCGTCGCCACGGCCCGTCTCTTCGCGCGGCACGAGTGGCCCTCGATCTGGGAGACGCAGGAGGTGCAGGAGGATCTCTTCGCGCTGCACCAGGCGCGGGCGCAGGGCAACGACGAGGAGGACGACTCGCTGGACCCCGCACGCTGCCCCGACAGGGAAGAACCCAGGGCGACGGTGCACCAGTACGTCTCCATGATAACAATGCAGGTGGCGCCAAACTTCTAGGGAATCGCCCTGGCAAGCGAGGAGAAGCAACCATGGCAGTAACCTCCATACTTCTTTAGTTTTGGTCCCCCCCCCCCTGGAGCTCTCCGCGGTGAATAAACTCGTCCCGAAACTCGTCCGCTCCCGAAACATCTCCTCCTCCTCAAAGTGCAGCTCTCGCCTGAGCGCCGCGCACATTCGTCTTAAAAGATTGCAACAATTTCAAGGATGGAGGGCTCGTGTTGTTCAAAGTGCCGATCTCGCCTTAGCGCCGCGTCCATTCGTTTTAAAAGTTTGCGACAGTTTCAAGGATGGAGGGCTCGTGTTGTTCAAAGTGCAGATATTGCCTCAGCGCCGCGCACATTCGTCTTAAACATATGCAACAGCTTCAAGGATGGAGGGCTCGTGTTGTCCAAAGTGCAGATCTCGCCTTAGCGCCGCGCACATTCGTCTTAACAGTTTGCAACAGTTTGAAGGATGGAGGGCTCGTTTGTTCAAAGTGCAGATATTGCCTCAGCGCCGCGCACATTCGTCTTAAAGCTTGCAACAGTTTCAAGGATGGAGGGCACGCGTGGTTCAAAGTGTAGCCCCCGCCTCAGCGCTGCGGGGCATCCCTACACGACAGAGGAATTATGAGCGCGTTTGTAAGATAAGTGCAATGTAACTCCACTCGTTCGTCGTCGAAGGCGTTTCTACCAATCTTCTGCTTCTCGCCCTGTTTGCAAGAATATTGTGGTATGCGCTACTACATATGGAATGTATTTCTTAATCTTCAACGGCAGGGCGCCGATTAGTTTCCCGCTATTGGCCGCCGTGCTGACTAATGTTGGGGGTTCTTTCTCCCAGAGAATAGTGCCCCGTGGGCAACCCTACACGACAGAGGAATTCTCAGCGCATTCGCAAGAGAAGTGCAATATAGATCCATTTGTGTGTCGCCGAAAGCGCTCTTGCAAATATTCTCTTTCTCTCGTCCTGCTTGCAAGAATAGTAACTGCGCTAGTACATATGTAATGTATGTATTCATTTTCGGCGTCGGCGCTCGCGCCGCGGGGCACCGATTAGATTCCCACTATTGCGCGCCGAGCTGAATAATTTTGGGGGGTTCTTGCTCCCAGTGAATAGTGCCTCGTGGGCTGCCCTACACGACAGAAGAATTCTGAGCGCGTTTGTGAGAGGATTGCAATATGGACCCACTCCTTTGTCGCCGAAGGCGCCCCTCGCAATTTTCTCTTTCTCTCAACAGCCGAAAAGTTTGCAACAGTTACAAGGATGGAGGGCTGGTGTGGTTCATAGTGCAGCTCTCGTCTCAGCGCCGCGCAGATTCGTCCTAAAAAAAAGGTAACCGTTACAAGGATCGAGGGTTGGTGTGGTTCAAAATCCAGCTCTCGCCTTAGCGCCGCGCACATGCGTCTTCGTCTTCGTCGTCGCATCGCTGTCGTAGTCGTAATCGCACACGTAGTCGTTATCGTCTTCGTCTTCGTCTTCGTCGTCGGACCGCCCGAACTGAAATTATATGTCGCTATTGTCGGGTGGGGTCGTTTTGTTTCCGAGTTGTCAACAAATTCGCCCGCAAGATATTTATTTTCCATCTACTGGCCAGGGGATTTCTAAAGACCTATCGGGGTTACCAACACGACGCGGCTGTGCAGAGCGCGCACCTCAAGGCGACCGCCGGGTCAAGACGAGGGCGCCGAGGCT
>CAUYUJ010017479.1:30000-92500 GCA_963575745.1 Prorocentrum cordatum | reverse complement strand
GAAGCCTGAACTTGGCCGCGCTCTCCGCGCGCTCGCCACCCTCCCCGCGCGGAACCTGGAACGGGACGCGGCGGATCATCGGCGCGAGCTCGGCGGGCAACTGCGCCCCAGAAGGTGTTGACCTCGCCCTTCCACTGGCCCTTCTGGGCCTGCTTCCTGTTCGCCGCCATCGAAGGCCAGAGCGCTGCGAGCCACGGAGGTCCTGAACGGCCGAGGTCCGTCGCGGGGTAGGCTCAGTGGGCCAGGTCGCCCCCCAGAGGACATTCGAGCGTTCCAGGTAGGGAACGGATACGTTCGAGTTCAGAAGGGGGGGCGGCCATCGTTTTTTGGAAGCTTTTGAATTCAGAGGGGGGTTCAGCTACCAATGCGATTTTCCAATGGGGTTCCCAGAGGGGGGCCGACGTAGAGTTCAGACAAAGCGAACTTGCTGCACATTGGAAACCAGCGGCCAGTAGGAGGAGGAGGAGGAGGAGGAGGAGGAGGAGGCCGAATAGGAAGAGGAGACCGAAGACGAGGAGGAGGACGAGGACGAGGAATCATACATTTCCAGCGCGAGGTACTCAGGTCTCGCACGCTGCACGAACGCTGCTCTCTTGAACCCCACAGCAGAGAGCAAACTGCACGTGGTATCCCTCCCCTCCTCGCCTCCATGTATCTCCTCAGCCCTCGCATCATCGTCAGTCTCACCGCCATTTCACGAATCTCACATACGCGATCAAATTACTTCGACACTGCCCACGCGCTCGCCCAGCAAGAGGCAAGAGGGTGAGATATCAAGATAGGCCTTGGGGGGGGGGGAGAGTTCTAGCCTCGCGGCCCCGCGTCATTAGACGCGGTCGCGAAGGCGCATCAGAAACATCTCACGCAAAAAAAAAAAAAACGATCCTCATCCTCTCCTCTCGGGGCCCCCTCCCCCGCCCCCCATCCCCTCCGCCCTCCGCCCCCTCTTCCCCCATTATCCTCCTCCTCCTCCGCCTCCTCCTGCCTCCTGCCCCCAGTGCCCCCCCTGCTCCTCCTACTCCTTCTGCCCCTGCTGCTCCTGCTCCTGCTCCTGCTGCTCCTGCTGATGCTCCTGCTCCGTCTCCCACTGCTTACTGCTTGCTGCTCCTGCTTCTCCTGCTCCTACTGCCCTTCCCGTTCCTGCTCCTGCTGCTGCTCTTGCGCCTGCTGCTGATGCTGCTGCTGCCGCTGCTGCTGCTGCCGCTGCTGTTTCGGCTACACGCCAGCGCGGCTGCGCGGCTCAGCGCGCCGGGGGCCGCCGGGGCGGCGCAGGCGCCGGCCGCCGCTGCCGCCTGGGCGCGGCGAGGGAGTGAGAGTTCAGGGAGTGGGCGGACGGGGGTAAGGATAACAATAAAGACAAGAGAAAGGAGGGGGGGAGACAATAGAGACGCGGGAAGCGGGGGGCAGGAAAGACGAGGGGGAGCGGAGTGAAGGAGGACAAGAGAGGGGGGGAGGGAGGAGGCAGGGGGAAGGGAAGGAGGAGGGAGGAGGGCGAGGGGCGAGGCGAGGGAGGTGAGGTAACGAGGACGGGTAAGGAGGGAAGGAATTAGGTCGGGGTCGGGGAGCCCTCTCCCCCTCCTGCTCCTACTCCCACGAACCCTTTATGGCGCAGGTGGTCTAGAGGGGGGTCCTCCTCGAAACCCATTCTTCCCCTTCGGGGAGGGGGGTGCCCCTCCCCCCACCCTCTCCCCTGGACCTGGGCGGGGCGCCCCGCGAGGTGTCGCCCAAGACGGCTCCAAGACGGCCTCAGAGAGCCCAAGATGACTTCCAAGATGGCTCAAGATATCCAACAATGCCTGAAGACCGCCCCAAAACGGCTCCGAATGGCCAACGGCCAAGGAGGCCCCGAAGACGCCGAAATCTTTCAACAATTACCTCAACACATTCTCAATATTGTCTTGATTTATCGCCTCTTCGTTTCCGATGGTGATCTGAAGCCCCAAGATATCTAAGAAGGCCCCAAGAGAGGCCCAGGGGAGCCCCAAGACGGCCGCAAGAGCGCCCAAGAGCGCCCAAATAGCACCCCAAGAGGCGATATTTGGGGCCCCCGAAATCCAAGGCCATTTTAGGCCCCCCTCTTATCGATCTCCTCCAACATTGCCCCATAGCGCATCGAAGGCACCCGAGAGCGCCCCAAGAGCCCCAACGCGCGCCCAGACGGCCCCGAGAGGCGCCCAAGGGGCCTCCAAGAGGCTCCCAAGAGACCCCCAAGAGGCCCCGCACGGATCCCAGAGGCACCGAAGACGCTTAAAGACGGCCCTGGGCCCGCCAAGATGTCCCCCGAGACGCCCCCAGAGGCCTCCAAAAAGTTTCCAGGAGACCTCTGATGATATTCCGATAAGTATTGAAAAGGCTGCTGGGTTTTCTATTCGCCTTGTGCTCCTCCTCATCATTATCCTCATTATCCTTCTCCTCCTCCTCCTCCTCCCCCCCCTCATCCCCCCTTATTCACCTCCGTCTCATTATCTTCCTTACCCTCCCCCTTCGCATCCTCATCATCACCATCAGCAGCATCATCATCATCATGATCATCATCATCATCATCATCACCATCATCATGGTCATCATGATGATGATGATCATCATCATCATCATCATGTCTCCTCAACTCCCCCATCCATGCATCCAGCCTGCTCCTTCTCCTCATCCCTCCTTCGCTCGGTTCAGATGCCCCCTCCTGTGCCCCCACGCTTCCATGATCACCTCAACTCGCCTGGGTGTCGTTTCTGAATGGGCTGGCGGGGATGCGCGAAGCAACGAGGAGTTTTCCTCTCGCGGCCAGTGCGAGCGCTGACCCTATCCAACCCCTCCCTCCCTCCCCCCATCACCCCCCCCTCCCTTCATCCCTCCAATCTCTCCCTCCCTCTCTCCTCTTCCCTCCCCCTCGCCCCCCCCCTCCGCCCCCCCTCTCCCTCCCCGAGCAGGCCCGGGAAGGGCGGGGCCTACAGGGCCACCGCCCCCCTCTCTCCTATCCCCCCTCCCTCCCCCCCATCTTCTCCCCGACCTCACGGCGGGCAAGCCCGTGCTGGCCTCCTTGGCCGTCGGCCCGCCAGCTCCCCTGAAAAAGCAAGGCGCGACCTCGCGCCTGGCGCGAGGGCGGCGCAATGCCGCCCTCCTGAAAGTAGCCTGAAAGGCTCCCGCGCTGCCGCGCTAGCAAGCGGCGGCCCGCGGCGGCACTCGTCGTCGTCGTGGTCGTTGTCGTGGTCGTCGTGGTCGTCGCGGTCGTGGTCGTGGTTGTCGTCGTCGTCGTCATCGTCGTCGTCGCCGTCGCCATCCACGAAGGACGACGACGACGACGACGACGATGACGACGACGACGCGCAGATGGATGATCCATCTGCGCGGCGGGCCTCGTCATCGTCCTCGTCGCCCCTCTCGTCCTCGTCATCGCCAGCTGTGGCCATCGTCCTCGTCATCGTCATTGTCCTCGTCGTCGTCCGCCTCGCCGCGATTGCTGGGCAATCAGCGCCCCTGGCACGCTGCCGCATGCGGCGCGCCTGCGCTGCGCTGCAGCCCGGCAGCACTCACTCACTCACGAGGCCTTCATGCCAGCCAAATGGTCCCGGGCCGCGACCGCCAGCGCGTTGGGAGTGCCGTGCTGCATCAGGCACTTGCACACGTCGGACAGGAGCGCCTCCGTGTCCTTGCCAATGGGCTCGCCCGTGCCCTTGTCGACCTTCGCCTTGCACATGACCACGGCCTTGGCGCCGCCGAAGTCGGAGTCGCCGACCTGCTCCCAGAACCAGCTGCCAGGCGGGAGGTGCATGGCCTGGCCAGTCTCCTGCTTGCCGTACCAGACGGGGTGGCCCTGCGCGATGAAGCTGTCGAAATCCTTCTGGGGCAAGTCGCGCAGGAACCCCGCCACCACCTTGCCGTCGTACTTTTTGCCCAAGGAGTCCAAGTAGTGGTACACAGACGCACCGCTGACGACGACGAACGTCTTGCTGCCGCCAAGGCACGCCCTGAAAGTGGGCAACTGCCCCAGCTCAAACGCCGAGGTCTCGAGCTTCTTGTCCACGACGTAGATGCTCGGGATCAAAGCGCACCTCGGCGAATCCGGCTTGATCGCCGCCGCCGCCGCCGCCGCCGGAGGCACAATGCGCTGCTCCGCGTGGAACAGGCCATTCAGGGCGCTCTCCATGCCATCGGCAGCCATCGGAGTGAGGGCCTTCTGACCCCTGCGATTCTTGGCCTTTTCCTCCGTGCCCGGGAAGCTCTCCACATAGGCCATGCACTGGCCGCGGAGCTCCATCGAAGTCGGGACGTCTCCGATCAGGCACGGCAAGGCCGGGTCGAACGCGCCGTCCGCCTCGAGCAGCGTCACCTCGAGCAGGCGAACGTCGATCTTGGAATCCTCGGGTTTCGTCTGCAATGCCGCCAGCACGAAGTCGCGCACCGTCTGCTTGCCCGAGCTGGCGGCAGCGCCACTTCCTCTGAGGGTCCATGCCCGATCCCCTCCCCTTCCCCCACCCCATTTCCCCTCCTCCCCATCCCGAACCCATCTGACACAGACCCCGCCCCTCATGGGAGGGGTAGGCGGGGTGCCCCCCTCTCCCCCATCGCCTAGATAACCACCCTCAGGTTCGCAACCGCGTCTCCTCCGGAGAGCTTCTTCTGCCGCGCCTGCTGGATCGTGGTGGCCACCCTGGCCTCGGCAGCCTTGACCATCGTCTGGAGCTCCGTGAGGGCCGTCTTGCGCTGCTTCCAGCGCATCCCCACTGAGCTCAGCTCGGCCTTGGACATGCACCGCTTGATCTCCCCTGGGATGGCCTCGAACTCCTCGAGAGTCAACAGGCCGCGGTACTGGCGAGATGGGGCGGCCATGCCAATGCCAAACTCGCCGTCGTTGCAGTTGCCTAAGTTATGACTCACCTTCGCGATGCACGAGCGGAGCCTGGAGGCGTCTGCCTCGACGCCCGTTGCCACTGACGTCGACGCATGGCTCGTCGGCGGCTTCGCCGCACCCTTGGCTTTCGGCGTCATCAGGCCTCGCGACGCCTCAGCCTCCTGAGCTTGCTGATGGGCGGCTTCGGCTTGGTCCAGTTTCTCCAGCGCTACCTTCATCATCTTCTCTGCCTCAATGTCGAAGCCCAACTTATCCTTCGCGACCTGCAGGCCGGCAATATACTCCTCGACGATCTGCGGCGGGCAAGTGCTCGGCGGGGGGTCGGGGAGGAAGTTGTTCTTAATGAAATCCTTGTCTTCATCGGATATGTCTGGCCGAGCCCCCGCCGCCGCGCCACCTGGGACACATTCGATAAGAAAAAATCACCGTTCGCTCCCAATCGCCTCAACTCCACTCAACCCCATCTCCTCCATCCTTCTCCTCCATCCTCCTTCTCGCCCTCTCCCCCTGCCCAGTTCTCCGCCCACCTGCTATCCGCCCCCCGAGCTCAATCCCCCCCGCTCGCCGCCCCCCTCGAGGGCCGATGGCTGGCGCCACCGCCGCCGCCGCCGCTGCGACCGCCGCCGCCCCAGGACAGGCGGGGGAGTTCGCTGCGGGGCGGGGCGGATCGGGATAGAGGAGGATGAGGAGGGAGGATGAGACAGGGGGAGGGAGGAGGACACAGGAGGAGGGGGAGGGAGGAGGAAGAGGGAGGAGGGAGAAGGTGGAGGTGGAAGTAGGAGGGAGAAGAGAGAACGAGAGAGAGAGAGAGAGAGAGAGAGAGAGAGAGAGAGACAGAGACAGAGACAGAGACAGAGACAGAGCCAGAGAGGAAGCCGTTGGCCCCTGCTGTCACCTGGGTCACCTCCGCCCGGGCCTTCGCTGGGCGGCTGCGGGGAGGGGCACGGCTCTGGCGGCGTCTCCTGCGCTGCTGCTGCATCTGCATCGGCAGCCGTCGGCGGCGGCGGATCCTCGCCGGTGGCCTTGGTCGGCGTCTCGCCCAGCGAGCCGTTCGCGGCCTTCAACTCGACCGCGGCGGCCACGCTCTCCGCGCCGCCCTTGACCAACCTCAGCGCGTGGAGCCGGTTCTTCAAGATGTCGGCGTCGCGGCAGCACATCGCCGCGATCTCTGGGTCGGAGGCGGCCTTCAAGGCGATCTTCGATTTCGCGATCAAGGTCACGATTGCCTCTGTCTGCTGCTCGCGCCATGTGGTGTGCGACTTCAGGGAGTCATTTACCTTGACGTCTCTGTTGTGCCACGCTGGCTTGACCTCCTGCTTGTGATCGGCCTCGCCAGCGCCAGAGCCCGTGGCAGACGCCGCCGCGCCTCCTCCGCCGACGGCGGCGGCGCCGCCTCCTTCGGCGCCTGCCCCCGAAGCCGCGGCCGCGGCGGCCTTCAGCCTCTTGGCCGCCGCTGCCTCGCGAGCCTCCTCGTCCTTGTCGTGGCCCTCCATCAAAGACTTGAGGTCGCCGATCTTCCGCTTGACGTCGCCGATCTGCGAGGCGGAGCCGCCGTCGGAGAGGTCGGTCGAGCCAGACGCGAACTGCCGGGCGTAGTCGAGCATGCCCGCGCCGTTAGAGAACCCACTCGCCTCGCCGAACTCCGCGTGGCCCAGGCGACCGATGGCCTTCTTGACGTCGGCGTCGGTCGCGTTGTTGAGCTGCTTGTCGGAGAACGTCGCGCCCTCGAGTTCACGACGAGCCTGGCGATCTATGATGATGTCCTTGACCTTGACCGCAACCCTGAAGGCAATTGCCAATGCAACGAGCTACGACATAACTTTGGGATTACATGGGTGCCTAACGCTATGGATCCTCCCTCCTCCCCCTTTACTGTTTCACTCCCCGGCCACTCCTCGCTATCCTCCCTCCTCTATCCGCCTCCGCCTCACCCCTCGCCCGCGCTCCAGTTCCGACTTGACTGGGCGAGACCCTCGGCGCGCCGGCGAGGGGTAAAAGGTGGAGACGGAGGCGGGGGTGGAAGAGGCGCGACGGTGAGGGGGGGCATCAACGCGAATGTAAAAGGCCAGGGCGGGCAGAAGGGCGGCAGAGCCAAAGGGCCAGAGGCGGGGCAGGAGAGGTTCAGTGGCCAGTGGCCCAAGGGACAAGCTATACTGGACTGGAGGAAGGTAGAACGGTTTATCGATCCCAGGCCCTTGGCAGGCCCTTGGAACCTGCTCGGGTACTCTGGGTTCTCGCCGAGGTCTGCGACCGCCCCTGTAGCCTTGTGCATCGCCTGCCGCTTGGCGCTGGCCTGAATCGGCGAGAGCCCCCCGTTCTTCGGCTTCCCTGCGTGGTGCTGGTAGGCGATCTCCGACATCATTTCCCAGACTCCGTCCTTCATCAAGGACTTCTCCATCTGGACCTCCCTCCGGTACTGCAGCAAGGGGAAGGTTCCCGAGGCCCGTTCGGACTGATTGTGTTGAGAGGGCAGCGCGCATTGTATTGCTGCGCGATCTTCAGGCGGTTGTCTGGGTCCTGGACGTAGTCATTGAACCACTTGGAACTATCCTCGCCCTGACTTTCCGCGATGCGGCGGAGGATCCTCAGAGGCGCTCTGCACTCATCGCAGTCGTTGTTCTGACAGATGAAGCACGTGTTGGGCTTCGCCTTCGCACACGTTCGGCAGACGCGCTCGCCGTCGCCTGCCTTCACGAGCTTCGCCTTGGCGCTGGCCCTGGTCTTGCCAGCTCGCTTCTTGGGGTTGGACGCGCTGGCAGCGCCCGCCTCTGCTTCTGGGGCCTCCTCGGGCTCAGCGGAATCCTGCGCAGAACAACCTCTGCCGCGGCCCCTGCCGCCCCCCGCCGCCTTCCCGCGGCCGCGCCCGCGGCCCCGCCCGCCGGTGGAGTCGCCGGCGGTGATCTCCGGCGGCGGCGGCGGGGGGTGCTCGTCGAACTCGTCCATCAGGGAATCCGCAGCAGGAACCCCCATCCTCGCCGCGAACTCGGACCTCCGGGCGGCGCCGGGCGGCGCCGGGCCGCGGCGAGCCACCTGGCGGCAAGCTCGATGCCCCCTGAGAAAAGCTCGAGCCACAACAGCCGCTAAGCTGCTGGGAATCAATCGGCAATCGCAGGACGGGGCGGGGGCCCCGAACGCATGAGAGGGTGCGCGGGGGCCGGGCCGGGCTGGAGGACACGCGCAAGTGGGGCCACGAGGGGTACTTTGGGTTCTCTTAGGACTCGGGGCAACCCTGCACCATGTCGGGGGCGCCTCAGCCCCGCCCAGCAAGCGAGCTGCGACGGGGGCGGTGGGGGAGGAGGAAGAGCAGGAGGACGAGGAGGAGGAGGAGGACGAGGAGGAGGAGGAGAAGGACGAGGAGGAGGAGGAGGACGAGGAGACGGAGGAGGAGGAGGAGGGGCAGGAGGAAGCGGGTGGGAGGAGGAGGGAGGAGTTGGAAGCTGGGAGGGCGCGTCTCCCTCCCTCCCTCTTACTCTAAGCCACCAGGTAACCCCCTGTGGGCTGGGCGGCTGGGCGGAGTATGACGTGGACGACGACGACGCCGACGCCGACGCCGACGCCGACGCCGACGACGACGACTACGACGATGCTGACGATGACCTCAGACCTCTAGGTCGAGTGCGCTCGGCGGGGGAGGGGGAAAGGCCTAGGCTGGGCTGGGAAGAGGCTGAGCAGAAACGGAGGGATGGGGGAGGAAGACTGAAAAAGGGCCAGGGCTGGGGGCGGCCTCCGAGGCAGCGCCGCCGCCGCCGCGCGCTGGCGGCCGCCACGTGCGTCTTCAGGACGGCGCCTGGCGCCCCCGCCCCGCCAACGCGGCCGGCCGGCGCCGCCGCTCTTTCCCCCCGCTCTGGAGTTGTCTGGCCCGAGGCACTCCGTGACCCTCCTCCGTCCCCCTGCTTTTCCCCCTCCTCGCCACCTCGCTCGTGGCTGACCCGCCCCTTCCTCCTCCGCGCCCCCCCCCCCCTTCTCGGGCAGGGGGCGCCGCCCCGTGCTTCCCCAAACAGCGCTTGCACTCAGGGGTTCTGACTGGATCGGCGATTGATTCAACGTGCGGGGGCAGCGGCGCCCGCGGTGCAACCTGTGGCGCAACTACTTTCCTGGGCGAATGGGTGCGGGTTCGCCTGGTGGACGCACCACGTGGCGCAACCTATGGCCCTGGCGCAACATATGGCAAATGGCTCACATACCCCGCACAACATGCGTTACGCCACTTGGATCGCGCCTCGCATACGGCACATGCAGAGTGAGGTTACACCTTGCTTGGGGTCCACGCTGGCCGCTGGCAAACATAGTCATCAATGATCAAGGGGGGCCGACCTCCCCCGATCCTCCGGGACTCCGGGCCGGAGGCTGGAGATGGGGAGGCAAGGGAAACGGGAAACGGGTCGTTGCGGGAGAGCGGTGGAAGGATTGGCTTGGGAGCTTGCGAACTCCGAGGGCTCCGAGGTCGAGACTCCAGACCCTTTCCACAGTCGGTGCGCATGCGCATGCTGCACGGAGTGGTCACTGCAAACTGCAGAAAGCGGGCGGCTGCGCTAGCGGGGCAATTGCGAAACGTCGTCGTCGTCGTCATCGTCGTCGCCGCCGTCGCCGCCGCCGCCGCCGCCGCCGCTGCTGCCGTCGTCGTAATCGTCGTCGACGTCGTCGTCAAGATCGTCATCGTCGTCGTCGTCGCGGTCGCCGTCGTCTCCGGCGCCGCGGGCCCAGGGGCCCCCCAAGGGCCCTCGTGCCGTGCCGGGTGTCGCGCCCTCGTGCCCGTCGACGCTCGACCCTCCTCCGCTTGGGCCGCCTAGTCCCAGTGAACGTCCGCCCCGGACCCGCGTCCGCGAGACCTCACGCGGCGCGCCAGGTCGCCCTCGTCGTCGGTCTCGCGCTTCTTCCTCTCCTGCGCGGGCGCGGGAAGTAGAGCGAGCAGAGAGTGCCCGAGCGGTTGGAGGAGGGCGCTGACAATAGGGGCAGACAGGCGGAGGGGAGTAGGCGGCTGCTGCTCCTCCGCCCCCCCCCCCCTGCTCTTCCGCCCTGCCCCGTCCGCCCTCCAGCCCCCCCCTTCTCGCTGCCCCCCCGTGCCCCCTGCCCTCCCCCTTCTCCTCGCTGCTCACCCGTCTATCCCCCTCCCGGCCCTGCCCCATCCTTCTCCCCATCCTCCCCCTCGTCCTTCTCCTTCTCCTCTTCCTCCTCCTCCTCCTTCTCCCCCTCCTCCTCCTTCACCTCCTCCCTCCTCCTCCTCCCCTCTCCTCCTCATCGTCCTCCTCCTCCTCCCCTCCTCCTCCTCCTCCTCCTCCTCCTCCTCCTCCTCCTCCTCCTCCTCCTCCTCCCCCTCCTCCCCCTCTCTGCTCGTCCCCTCTCAGCGTCCTGCTCATCCCTCCCCCGCTCTCTTCTGCTGGCCCGCATGCTCCCTCCCCCGCTGTCCGCGTCGCCAAAGCTCTCGCCCATGTTGGCGATCTCGCTCTCCTTCTGAAAGTCGTGTTCCTTGTGGGCCAGATTATAAGAGAAACAAGCGGTTGGCGGGAGGGCGCGAGGTGACCCGCGAGGGCGGCAGACGGCCGGCGGCAGACCCCACCTCCTGCAGCTAATGATGATGCACACCCCTCCAGACTCTAGCCTTCAGTTGCTGTCAGCTTCGCGCCTGCTGCTGATCCCCCTCCTCACCTCATCCCTCATCATGCCCATCCCCTCCTCCCCCTCCTCGTCTCCTCCTCCTCCTCCTCCTCCTTCTCCTCCTCCTCCTGCTCCTCCTCATCAGCCCACCCCCCGTCCTCCCTCCGCCTCATCCTCGTCCTCCGCATTCCCCCATCATCGCCAATGCGCCACCATTCCGATTCTAATTCTATGCAAGCCAATGCAAGCAATGCTTCACACGTCGGCGCGTCGGCCAGTGTCGCATCAAGAACGTTTGCTGGGCAGCCCAGGCGACGATGGCGACGGCGACGACGATGTCACGAACACCATTGCAAACACAGTGGTCGTGATGCTGATGACGATGACGATGTTGATGGTGAATGCGATGATGATGGATCAAATGCGCTAGTCAACCATATGACTGCTGCTCCTGCTGCGTTGGATGCGTTAAGCGCCAGGCGCGATGTCGCGCCTGCGCGGGCCCTTCGGCAGCGCAGCTCAGCGGCCTGCTGGCGCTGCAGGGCATGCAACGCCGCAACGCGGCGCGCGGCGTCTGAATCAGGGCGCTAGGGAGCTCGCCCCCCGCCCATCAAAACTATCGGTTACCAGCTGTCAAGGTTTTAGAATGGAACGCACCAGCACTGTTGGCCCACTGTTGGCCAGAGACTCACTCTGGCAGCTACAGCGAGAGTGGGGATGGCGCCGCGGCGCCTGGAGAAGCGGCGGCCGCCTCAGCCTCGGTTGCGCCGCCACGTTGGCGCGCCCGTCGCCCAGTAACTGACAGCGCCCATGCTCGCCACGTTCATGCCGTTCCCCATGAACATCCGATGCTGAGAGAAAGTGGCCAAATCCAATCTGCGAGGGAACTCTTTGGTTGCAGCGTTCGGCACCGCGCTCGAGACCGGCCAGCCCATGGCGAGCCAGTATTCCTCTGGGACTAAGAGACGCTGCCGGACCATGCACCAAAGGGGCGACGATTTGGTAAGCCTGGGCATGCAGGTAATCCTAGTAGTGTCGAAACCCTCGGACACGTCCAAGTTGACGACGGCAGCGGACACACTCCAATCGAAACATTGGTCGTTCTCGTCAATCTGGCAGTACCCGTCCTTGGCACAAGCCTCCTTCGCGTACTGGAGCCGCGACCTCTCATGAGGTGTCAGGGCATCTTCCCATTTTGCCATGCCGACCTGCATGCCAAACAAGCTGTTGCGCTCCAAGATGCTCCCCATGCATGCGTCCTGCAGGTCCTGGGAGGCCTGCAAGAGCAAGTCGAGGGACGACGGCTTGACGTCCCTGGCGAAGGTCATCTTCATCTCGCTGGATATGGACTGGATCGGCTCCTCCACCAACTCTGCGAGCGCGAAGATGCCGAACTGGCGCTTCCCAGTTGCGGGGAACCCAACATCGCAAGGCGAAAGCTGCATGAACTTCGCGGTGTATGTCGGCGCCAAAATCTCTAGCAGCAAGTCGCCGTTGAAGCCTGGCACGCACTCCTGCAGTATCGCGTCCGGCTTGTAGTAGCGGGTCGAGTACGCCCACGCCAGCCTCACGGACGGCGCGCGGCCCATGCGCGCATCGTTGATTACCATGGAGCCCCAGGGCCCCGACCCCGGGCCCCGACCCCATGGCCACATCCCAGACTCCAGACCCCCTGGGCCCCTGGGCCGATCACTCCAGATGCCGCGCAGTGGCCGCGCGCCGTCTCCCCCCTGCATTCCCTTTTGAAACCCCTGTCAACATCGGGTACGTGGCAGGGTCAAACACACCCTTCTTCTTGCTCTGGTTGAGATTGCTCCAAGGGCAGCATGTGTTCCCAGCAATCTCCACCCAGAAGGAATTCCTGTCCGACGCCCTTGGCGAGATCGGGCACTTCCCTCTGCAAAACAAGCACTCGCACTCTGTCCTCGAAACATTCGCAAAGTCACGAACGAGCCTCAGGGCCCCAAGTGGCCCTGGCCGTGAAAGCCCAGGACTCCGCGCTTCAATGCGCGCTGCGCGCGCGGGCTGAAAGGCTGGAGCACCCCGTGCATTCGCGGACAAGGCCGCTCGGGGCCCTGAGCGCATGCCCCTGGCCCCTGCGAACAACCCGCTCCTGAATGTGGCCTTCTTCAAGCGGTCGTTGATCGTCGTGAACATGTCCTCGGCGAGGCCAAGCGCGATGTCCGCGTACTCCTCTTCGGACACCTCCAGAGCGGCTTTCTTCTTGGCGATCATGCTATGAGTCTTGAAGGTCGAGGCGACGAAGTCATCCAGGTATGCTCGGTCAGCGTCAAGCAACCTGTCCAGGATGTTGGCGAACAAACGGCGTGGCCTGTGAGGCCCAGACATGGACGAAATCAACTGCCGTTGGGCCACGCCGGCGTCGCAAGCGAAATGCAAGTGCCAGCTCCGATCATCGTTCCCGCACTTCTGCTTCGCGTGGTCGAACGCCCTCCCGAGGGCAAAGCTGCCAGCACACGTTCCAGCGTAGCTCTCCGTAATGACCAAGTCCTGGGAGGTGAACGTCGCGACGTTGCGAAGTGAAAAGATATCTTCGCAGCATCGATGGCAGTGACCCTCCCACGTCAGCACCTCGCACAAGTCGGCTTTTCGGCCGCCAGGGGCTCTGGCCGCACCACGCGACCTACTGCGATCCCGGCCAGGGGCGCCGCCATCACCGCCGCTTGACATCCACGAGACGGCGATCAGAATATACCACGAATGCTAAAAAGTTGAGAAATACACGAAGGCCGCCACGCCGTCACGGGCGCGCCTGTGCCAAACTGCTGCAACTACGATGATGGAGGTGACGTGGATGACGGGGGGATGGATGATAGGAATGACGACAACTAGGACGCGCCTCATCCACTGTCGGTCGTGCTTATCGCGTCGCCCCCCCCTGCTGGCAGACGAACATGCGGGAAGGCACGGATGTGGGGCCGCTTAGTCTGGGGCGCACGTGTGGCCTCGAAATAAACGCATCTGTTCTTGCAACCTTAGACGACGAGGTCGAATCGAGCCTTCGGCGATCCGTCAGCCGACGAGCGATTGACCAAGGCAAGTGAGTTGGGGAACCCAGAGCACATCATACACTTGCCCTGCTGACCGCGCGCCGCGCGCGAGGCGAGTCCTCCTCGCACCACGGCGGCGGCGCGGCCGACGATGACGCAGCTGATCCCGATGCCGCTGCGCCTCGGAGGCGCGGCAGCTCTCTTTCCCTCTCTCTCTCTCTCTCTCTCTCTCTCTCTCCCCGTCTCTCTCTCTCTCTCTCTCTCTCTCTCTCTCTCTCTCTCTCTCTCTCTCTCTCTCTCTCTCTCTCTCCCCCATCTCTCTCTCTCTCTCTGTCTATCTCTCTCTCTCTCTCTCTCTCTCTCTCTCTCTCTCTCTCTCTGATGTCCGCATGCCTGTCTGGCCCTCCTGCACATCTTGCTCTCAGCAACCGATTGGGCGAGAACACTTTCCTAACTCGGATGCTCATGGCGCCTGGCGAAATGAACAGCAGCGAGTCCTGGCCGCCCAGGTCCACGCCCGGCTGCAGCGAGTCCTCGCCCAGGTCAATGACCTGGCAGACCCCTCCCCCCCCCCGCCCTCCCCGGCCCAGCGAACTCGGCGATAGTGCACCCCCAGACCCGAGAGCTCTGCCTCGCTTCGATCGCTCCGTCGGAGTCGGACAACCAATGGCTGACCCGTTACATCAGTTACCCCTCCTCCCGAAGACCAAATCTTTCTGCGCTTGCTCCAGAGGCAACAACGGCGGCGGCTGCGAGGTATCTCTGATGCGCTCCATCATCCTGCTGTCTGCGAAGTCTGCGGCTTCTCGCACAGCATCGAGCCTGGCCAAGGCTTTGGCATCGTTTTCGTGGTGGATGCTTCGAGCGGCAATGTTGGCACCAGCGCCTGGAGGCGTCGGCGGAATAGGAGTTGAACCGGGAGGAGTTGTCGGCGGGGGGCCCGGCGGCGTGCCCGGTTGCGGCGGCGCGCCAGGCAACGGCGGCGTGCCCGGCGGCTGGACCTGGATGAACTGGCTGACGCGCCCGCAACCTCCCCTTCCCCCGTGATGATGATGACGATGGTGGTCATGATGATGATGATGATGATGATGATGATGATGATGATGTTGGTGCCGCTGCTGATGATGCTGCTGAGCTGCTGGTGGTGATGATGACGACGATGGGGGCCGTGATGATGGTGCTGATAATGGTGGTAGTGACGCTTGTAGTGGTGATGCTGATGACGACGACGAGATAACGATATAACGAAAGCGAGAGATAGAGACAGACAGAGAGAGGCAGAGTGCGCGTGCGAGAAGGTCGAAGAAAGGGGGGAGAGGGGAGAGGAGAGGGACAGACAGAGAGAGGGAGAGAGAGAGAGAGAGAAGAAGAGAGAGAGAGAGAGAGAAGAGAGGAGAGAGAGAGAGAGAGAGAGAGAGAGAGAGAGAGAGAGAGAGAGAGCGAGAGAGAGAGAGAGAGGGACATATATATATATAGAGAGAGAGAGAGAGAGAAACAACAACAACTTAAAGAGAAAGAGGGAGAGCGTGCGTGGCAGAGAGCACAAAGTTTGGACGCAGTTACGTGGAAGGAGCGAGAAAGATGGTCTCAGAGCCAGGCCCTGGGAAAGGGAAGGAGTTTAGAGGGAAAAGGGGGAGAGAATGGGAGCAGCGAGCGCAAACACGAAGACAGACAGACACAGGCTGCCGACCGCCGATCGCCGTCGCTGCTACGACGACGACGACGACGACGACGACTGCGACGGCGACGACGACGTGCCCGGCTATCTCTTAGCCGCTCCAGATGCCATCTGTCACCGCGTGATGCTCCTGATCCCCCTGCCTCCCAGCTAGGAGCGGTGCTCCGTCCTCCTAGGACTCCTAGCTAAGATCGGCTGTCTCCGACGCGAATGCTAAGAGTGGTGCTCCTGATCCTCTCTCCCTTCTCTCCATCTCACCCTCTCCCTCTCTCTCTGGCTCTATCCCTCCGCCTCCTTCCCCCATCCCACCTCCCTCCCACCACTCCCCGGCTCCCCCACTCCTTCCGCCTGTCGCCCCTTGCCCATCCTCCGCGACCTTGCCCGACCTTCCGCCTCATCCTCATGAGGGCGAGCTCGTGCGATGCCCCCCCCCCCTCTCGCAGAAACCAACGCACGACGGCCTCGTGGCCTGAGAGCCCGCGGGGCAGGAGCCACGAATGAGGGGTCAGGGGGTAGGCGAGACGGAGAGAAAAGATAAGGCGACAGGCCTCGATGCCTTCGATCGCGTCCAGCTCGACGTCAGTTGGAGCGACGCCTGCAAACGGAAGAACGTCAATCCGCATCGCCTTGACTGCAGCCTTCGGAGGTAGTTCCGCCACGGACGGCACCCACCGCAGGTGGGTGCGCTGACGCGAGAACTCCTGAGCTCTGCACGCCCAGTAGCACACCCGAGTCAGAGCATTTCTGGCGTGCTTCTTCTTCGGACCCATGATTGGCATTTGCTTCTTGCAGTCCGTGGCGTCATTCTTTCGATGGAAGGGGCACGTAATCTGATAAGACCCGTATGCCCCGATCTCGGGCCGAGGCGTTATGCGGAACACTCCCCACCTATTGGTTGTCCGATACCCAAGGGGCGCCTCGGCGAGGCGGGCCGACCATGAGGCTTGGAGGCATGGTGGCAGGGTCAAGAAAGCCCCGAGCCCCCCCGCGGAACCCTTGGGCCCCCAAGGCGCCCCGAACGCGGAGTCCTGGGCCCGATTCACTCGCCTCCTCCTCCTCATCATTCTGCAATTCCCCCCTCGTCCCTCATCACCACCGCCGCCGCGGTGGTCATCGTCATACTCAGCAGCAGCATCGCCAATGTCATCATTCGTCGCACGTCGTCGTCATCACTCTTAATCGTCGCTGTAGACATGGTCATATGCACCGCCATCGTCTTGGACATCATTGTGATCGCCGCCACGCTGGCGCATCATCGATGGATCACTGCTGCCTCATGCGCCCCCAGCCTCAAAGCCCCCTGCCCTGCCCGCGCGAGGATAGCCCCCGGAGATTTCGGTCAACTGGGCCTGCTCGCTTGAGCTTGACCCCCGGGCCGGCCCCTCCCGCTGCGGCGCCACCCCCGCCGCCGCCAGGAGGGCCGCCGCCGTGCGCGGCGGCGGCAGCTGGAGCAGCCGGGCCACCTGCCCGTCGCCCGCCACTGGCCCGCCCTCGCAGCTGGCAGCCAACGGCGCGAGAACGCCCGAGGCGGGGCGGGGCGACGGTCGTTTCGTTCACGGGGCGAAGGGCGCTTCGTTCACATGGGCCCCGAAGAGGGACCCGAAAGGAGCTCGCCTTGGCCACGGGGCGGCCCCAAGTACGGTGGCCAGGAAAGCCAGGATTAGCGTGGATAACGCGCAACCCGCGCAAATCTCCACAACGTTTCAGGAGGCTGGATATCGAGGGCGGCGTGGGGGAGACAATGCGCCATCTGCCCGCCCAGCATGCCTCGCCCTCTCGACCTCCTCGCACCTCCTGACTCCTGACTCCCCCCTCCCCCGCCAGGGCCGCCGTCGCCGCCGGGCGGCGCGGGCGCTGGCGCGGGCGGCGGCGCCGGAGCAGCAGCCCCCGGCGGCTCGGGGGGGCCGCCGCCGCCGCCAGGGGGGTCCTCCCATGGCCCTCCCCAACATTAAGGACAGACGAAGTCAGAGAGAGAAAGAGGGAGAGGAGGGACGAGCACGCACATGCCGCACCCCCCCCCCCCGCGACGGTGCCCCCCTGATCTCCATGAGGCCGCTCAGGCCGGAGTCGGAAGACGCGCCGCCGCCGCCGCGGCCGTCGTCGGACGATAACTCGCCGAGGCCCCCAGGGATGTCTGGGATGTCAGGGCCGAAGAGCTCATCTTCAATTGCCTCCATTTCTTGATCTGAGGAAAGGGCATCACCGTCGCCTATGGCCGCCGCTGCCTTGGCCTTGGCCTTGCCTTTCGGTTTCCCCTTAGCCCCAGCTTTCCCCGCTGCTTTTGCTCTTGGGCCTGCCACGTCGACATCGAGCTCAGCAGCGCCATCCTCAAGCGCGCGCGCCAGACTTTGCACGACGCTGAAATCATGTTTCAAGATCTTGCCGTATACCTGCAGAGATTGCCCATGCGGGATGATTTGGAGCCCCGCCTCGAACAAAGTGTCGGCCTGCATCAGGCACAGAAAGTACCCCCTCGGGATGTTCGTCAGAGAATCTCTCATGATCTTCGCATCACCGTTGCTGTAGCCATCAAGGACTTTTCTTTGCTCTTTTCGGCGTTTCGACGGGGGGGTGTATAGTTCCCATACCCATCCTTCAGCAAGCAATTCAATCATGAGAGAGAAGTCAGTCCGACTCTCAAGAGGATCGCGCTCTCCCAAGCTAGCGACAAGAGTGGAATCTTTGACCCCCCAGCAAGCATGAGAGAGAACCTGGCGCAGTCCACCAGCAGTGAGCTGCAGGGCGTTGCCAGAGCCGCCGGCCTCCCCTGCCCCCTGCTCATGCCCCCTGTCCCCCTGCCCGCCAGGAGACCCTCGCCCCTCGCTCGGGCCGCTCGGGGCGCTGCCCCTGCGATGGCGCGCGAGGACCCTCATGGGACATCCCATCTCCTATCACGCTTACCCCTTCCGGCTCCCACCTCACTGACCCGCCCGCTGACTCTGCCCCCTGCCCTGCCCTCCCCGCCCGGACCTCTCCCCTTCTTCCTGACCCATCACTGCCCTGCCTTGCCTCGCCTTTTGCCCTAGCCGCATCCTCATCCCCTCGCCCTCCCCTCGCCTCGACCTCAGTCTCCTCTCTCCTCTCCCTTTACCCACTTGACTTAGTCCGCGCTCTGCCCCAGCAGCGGCTCCGACGCCGTGTCGCAACCCGTCAGACAACTCAACCCTGACCCCACTGGCATGAAAAACTGCTCGACCGCCCCTGTCCCCTGTCCACACCGATCGGGCTCTACCCCTGCCCGGGCGCCTGGGCGGCGGCATCTTCGATAAAACCGTTGCGCCGCAGCCAGTCGAGGGCGTCCAACTGATTCCCCGACCACTCTGGCAAGCCCGTGCACTTCCCGCCAGAGTAAGCATTCCTTTCGACAAGCAGCGTGCATACATCCCTGATGTCAGCATCAATGACACCATTCCCAGGAACACAATAGCAAACGGACGCGCCGCGATCCCATATCCGGAGGTCGTCAACCAGCGTATCGAAGGGGCCCAAAGTGGATACACCGTCGAGCACCAAAAGAGGATCCAGGGCAGTACCCTCGAAGTCTGGCATCGACCGAACATAGACATCGTCATTCATCTTAGTGGCCTTCATTCTGCAGAGTAAGATGTGTCGCGGGCCCAGCCGGGACCCACTGCCGATAGGAGCCCTGACTTTTTTCTTCGACCCAGAAGCAGACGACGTCTGGACGACCGAGAAATAGGCGTAGCTGTCCGCATCATCATCCACGAGGGCGGGCGGGGCATCGTCGTCGCCAGCGGACTCTCGTTTACACTTGGCTCGTTTTGCCGCGGGCTCCTGCGCGAAAGCTCCCAAGGGCACCAAACCAGCACTTGCCAGAGTTGATTTCTTCACAGAGAACACGGCACCACTGACCGCATATTCCAGAAGGTGGCTCTGGAGCAACGTCGTCAGAACTACTTCCCTATCTTCGAGGACTGGCCTGACAGAGGCAAGCAGCCTCTCGGCATCGTGCGCTTCCTTTTTCTTTCTCTTGTTGTTCTCCTTCGCTTGGTCTTTCAAAGCAGCGTACATGGCACGAGTGTCGCAGCGGTGCATTACATCTGTAGAAAGTCTTCTGTAGACGTGGGCCGATCTTACTGGGCACCGCCGGACGAGGCCTTTGCGGCCTTTGGCCTGGGACTTGTGGCGCCTCAGAAACTCCGCTAACTCTGGGTGGGTATCGAATTGCAATATCCCTGGGACAGCAGTGGGCCCGCGGCACATCTCAAAATGCTCCAGGAATGAGTCGACCCAGGGCTCCCCCCAACGATAATAACCATCTGTGAACAAGGCCATGCGGTTTGACAGAGAAACACGGATCGGGCCGAAGGGGATATGGCAAGATCGACTCGTCACAGACGCGTGCTTTCCTTCGATGGAGGTCTCGTTGACGGGTATGAGTTTCCATCTGGCGAGCTCCAACAAGAAAGTATTCGAACGCTCCCTCCGAGTCCGGGTCCCAGCTGCGAGTGCTCTGAGATCCTCTACGAAGCTAGATCCCGGACCGAGCAATTTCAAAGTAATCCGATGGTGCACGCTGTCATCTTCGCCGGCGAGGTCATCAAATAGTCGCAGCGCATCGCAAGCAATACGCACAGCCACTCCCTCACTCTGGTGCGCAACCCCAGCAAGCATCCAAGGAAGCTGCGTCCAGAACGACAACTTCTCATACAGGATTCCATTCATGGCTACTTGCGCCGCCCTGAATGCCTCCATGATTCTGGCCTGGGACGTGGGCCCTGAAGAAGATGATCCATGACTAGATAGTACACCTGCTAGGTCTACCTCGATATCCCCCCACAAAACCTCCATGACATCCCTTAGTTTTCCTGCTGCGAGCTCTGGGGCTCGGCACCCAGACAAGGGACAGGTCCTCCAACGACGCCCCGAGTGTCTCTCCGAGAAAATCTTCCACGTATGCTTGGAGATGTACCGTCGGATGTGCTCGTGACATGCGCACCCACTCGACCACGATGAAAGCTCCGATGTAACTCTCTCCACGCAAAACGCAATCTTGATATATCCATGAAAAACAGGATCCCCAAGAGCGCGGGTGATACCATCGGGGTCAACCTGGAGAGAGCCAGCTGCAGACGACATCTCACTGATGACCCCCACCGCCATACTCCACCGCCGCACTCTTCGACTCTTCGATGACCCCCCCCCCCCCATCTCACCCACTCCTCTGCGCTCTTCTATCAGAGGATCGCGGGAGTGCGGGAGCGTGGCAGACGGGAAAAGTGGTTTAGAGCAGGCGCGATGCACCCCTACTTGTCATATGCCTTTTCCGACCGAGGTCGTGCCTAGCATATGGGCAAGCAAACCATCACCATTGGGCGGGAGGGCGAGAAGCTGTGGTCTCGCTCTCTCTCTCTCAGACTCTCTCTCTCTCTCTCTCTCTCTCTCTCTCTCCCTCTCTGCTCTCTCTCTCTCTCTCTCTCTCTCTCTCTCTCTCTCTCTCTCTCTCTCCCTCTCTCTCTCACCGATCCCGGGAAAGTCAGAGGCGGCCAGGCAACTTGAGGAGCGCTCCATCTTCAATCATCTATCCTCCATCCTCCAATAGCTCATCACTTGATTACCGCCATCCTCCATCTCCTCCTCCATCCCCAATCCTCCATATTCCCCCCTCCTCTATATTCCTGTCTTCCTCCCGCATCACCCCCCCCCGCCTCCCCCGAACCGCCGCTCCCGCGTCGCGGAGCGACCTGGGAGGGACGGGCGAGGAGGCGAGAGGTAAGGGCAGGGATCAAGGGGAAGAGGAAGAAGGAGAACGGAGCAGAGGGAAGAGAGAATGATGGGGAGGACGAGGGGTGACGGGGATAGCCCTCCAGCGCACGTTGCAAGCCCACCTCAGTTGCCCGCCGGCCTGCTTCAACTTTGAGTGACTATCCGCATCGTCGTCCCCCTCTCTCAACATGAACTTCTTAGCTGACCAATTCATCACCAGCAGCGCCCGCACGGGCTCGAAAGCTTTCAGGAAACCAAGGACGCTCTTAAACCGTTCTTCGTACAGAGTCGCACCTTTAGGCCAGCCGTCCAACGCCGCCTTCCCCCTGGCATCCAGCTCTGTCCCAAGGAAACACGATTGATATAATCTACGCTTGTAATCTGGTATGTGCAAGAGGTGCTCGAACAGTTTCAATTGTTTGAAGAAGTCCTGCCATCCAGGCATGTAGTTATGGACGTCCTGTACTAAATTATTCACAATGTGTTCCATGCCCGCCACACTGGCGCAGTTCGGCAATAGATATGTTCTGCTGGGGCGAGCAGCCGGCACCGGTTCAGGGGGGGGAGGGGGGTCGGGCGGAGGGCACGGTATTGGCATGCCGTCTGGGTCGTCGCCGTCGTCCAAACACTGCGGCCCGTCTGGGTCCTCGCCCTCTGACCCGTCCTCTATGGCAGGAGCGTCGCCGTCGTTGGCGGCGTTGCCTCCCGCTGGCAGCCCCTCGACATCTCCTTCAACATCCAGGAGGGGGGCGGCCAGCTCCGGGCCAGCGCCTCCCCTGCCCGGCACCCTGCCCCCCTCCCCGCATTGCAATAGAGAAGGCCCCGATCCCAATCAGCTCTCTCGGGCCAGCGCCACTTCGGCCGCATATCCGCCGAATCTTTAGATCTCCGCAAGGGGCCCAGGGGCCCCCCAGTGCCAGTGCAAGCACAATTCGGAAATCCAGGCGGCGCTGGAGCGGCCGAGGGCGAGACTCGATATATAGGGCACGCAGAACGACAGACAGAGGGGCTCAGAGGGGCTGGCGGCCAGGGGCGATGGGGCGGAGGTCGGGGGGGGGGTGGGCGGCAAGGGAGAAGGGCGGGAAAAAGGCGGGAATGTACGAGCTGAGTGAGGATGGGAAAGCCTAGATGGAACGGAGATCATGGAATGCCCTCCCTGTCCCCTTTTCCCCGTCTCCCTGCCCAGACTCCTGACAAGACTTTTCGAACTCTGCTACGAGGGGTCCTAGGGGCCAGAATCAGACTAGCGGCCAGTCGGACGCGTAGCATCTGCTATTGTGGACTCGCTGCCGGCGATTGCTGGGAGGCGGCTGGCAGGGATACGAAAAGAGCAACGGCAATGTATCATGATCATAGCACTCGTCATCGTCATCATCATCGTCATCATCGCAATCGTCATCATCATAACCATGAACTGTCATAGCCATACCCGCATTAACATCATTGCCGCCAGACGTCAGAGCCGCCTGACCAGCCTGACCAGCGCGAGCCCCGCGGCCCGAGCAAGAGCCGAGCTGAGGAGGCGCAACGTCCGTCCTCGCGGCCGCTCTCGCGGGGGCGCAGGGAGTCAGGGAGCCCGAGCCGCTCTCAGTTCGCCCCGAGCTTGTCGCAGGGGTCCAGGTCGATGCGGTCGTAGTGCATGTGGTGATTGCCGCTGTGGGCAGTCTCGTCGACGTCCACGTTCAGCACTTGCACTGGCGTGTCCGTGCGATACGCGCAGACGTAGGACTCCTTTGGGTTGATCAGCACGTTGCTCTTCAGCGGGTAGCCCATGGCCTGTCCGCACTCGGCGCATTTGTAGATACGAGTCAGCTTGAGGTCCTCCTTGGCGGCTGGCAGCTTCAGGTGCTTTGCGATGACGTACTTGAGGAGCAGGCAGTTGTAGCTGGCAGCGCCGCCGCCGCCGCCACCGGGGCTGTCGCCGCCGCTGCCGGCGGCGCCGCCAGGACTGGCGGCGCCCGCCGCAGCCTTGGCAACCTCGGGATCAATCTTCGGCGGCAGGGCGATAGTCACCCACTCGTCAAGCTCCTGCACGAAGATTTCGACTTTCGGAGTATGCTGGATCTGAAGCCAATCACGCATCTCCTCGGCACCCCACTCATCTTCTCCATCGGCCCCAGTCCAAGGCGCCGGCGAGGGGGGTCCCGCGTCCTCCGCGGTGATGATCAGCCAGGCGTTCGGGCTGATCAACTGGTCGTCGGCAATCTCGGACCCCTGCACCTCTGGGACAATAGTTGCCTTCTTTCCAACAGCCTTGTGGAGCATCAGCTTCTTGTTTCTGAAGGCGGCCGGCAAGTAGACCGTCAACTCCTTCTTGATCGTTGCGGCCTGCGCGGCCTGACGGTAGAACAGCACGTCGTCGGCCTGGCCCTCCAGGATGTTCGCCCCCGCCTCCTGGGAGAACGTGGTGTAGGGGAAGTACGTCCACTGCTGAATATCCTCGACGTAGACGTGGTAGGAATGGACGCGAGACATTGTCACGTCCTTGCCCTGCACGATGTAAGTGTACGTCGGCGACGAGTTCGACGACATAGTAGCGAGTCGCGGCCAGCAGCTGCCGACAGGTTGTAGTCGTTAAGGCTCTCAGTCGAGACCCAAGCGATTGCGAGGCAAACAGCTTGAGGGAAATGACTACGGACAACGGCTGGGGCAAGGCTACAGGCTCCATACTTCAGCGACAAGCGAAGCGCGATTATCTTCGCATCTTCGCGCCGTCGTGCTCTCGAGCAACATCGCGATCTTCGCGCGCGCATCATCTATGCGACCTCGCATCTGAAGTCTTCGCGGCCCCGCGCGCCCCATCGTCGCAGCCCCCAGCGGCAGCGGCAAGTCCTAGTAGCGCATAGCGCGCATCGTTATCTTCGCGACCGTCGAGACCCGCGACACCACGGGGCCACCATCCGAGCATGCAATGACTTGCATTATGCCTCGGCGCCCGGCCCCTGGCCAATTCCGTCGCAGCACTCCCGGCGACGATCCCGCGTGCCAGGCGAGCCCAACGAGCCCTCTCCCCTCTCCTCTACAGCCCTGCAGCCTGCTGCGGCAAATCCTCTGCCCTCTTCCCTGCCCTCCCCTCCTGCGCTGAGGCGGTGGCGCCTCTGCCGCCGACTGGGGCCAGCTGGCGGCGCGGGCGCCGCAGCAGCACCTCCCATATCGACGTCCACAGTAGCGACCGAGCCCTGCCGCCAGACACTCCACTCTGGAAGAAGCGACGACGGGCAATCAACCTCGAAATCTGCAATCACCATCTCGGTCCCCATGTCTGTTGTGGAACACGCGAAACTGCCGAGGAAAGACTCCAGGGACGCATCTGGTGCCAAGTCCATAGTAAAAGCATGGAGCAAGGCAGAAGACTTGTTGGCTGCGCCGGAATACCCCCTGCTAAACCAACGGGGATGCACGTGTGTTGCTGGATGCAACCACAGAGGATATCAAAGTGCCTCTCGTACTCGGGGTCCGTGCGCAAAGACATGACCTCATGGACAGCTTGCCTATTAACACTGATGTCGTCGGAAACCAGGCCGGGCGCAATGTCAGAATGCACGGGGTGCGTCTCAACATACCACGCGGCCTCCAAGACATCGGCCAGGGAATCTTCGGGCACCTCGTTGTAGCTAGCCCATAACCAGTCGAAGCCACACTGGGGGGAACTGTCGCACAAGCACCACCTGGCGCACCTGCCTTTCTGAGCAATCGAATTGCGCCGCGATAGACACAGCGCAGCGTCGAAAGCCAAGGCATACTGCTTGACGGAGTCCCACTTCGGAATTGCAATCCTACCCGCCCTTTAGGGCGTAGGTGGTCTAGGGCCCCCCCCCCCCAGGACCTGGGCGGGGCGCCCCGCGAGGTGTCGGAGAGCATTGTTTCGCCCGAGACGGCCCCGAGAGAGCAAGTCTCAGAGAGCCCGAGGTGGCCTGCAAGATAGCTCAAGATATCCCAAGATGCCTCACGTTGGCCCCCGCAATGCTCCGAGAGGCCCCAGGGCCGCCCCGAGACGGCCCCAAGTGGAAAGAGCTCGCCAAGGAAGCCCCGAAGAAGCCAACGTCCTTCAACAACTTTAAGAAAACCAATGCGTTCTACTGCGTCGCCTCTTCGCTTCCGAAGGCTCCAAGACGGCCCAGGAGGGCCCCCTGAGCCCTGGGGGGGCCGAGAAAATCCCCGAGACGGCCCCAAGAGCGCTCCAAGAGCGCCGCGCCGCAATTGCGTTTCATGAAGCGATGGTTGGAGCTCCCGAGGGGCTGGGCTACTTAAGGGACCCCTCTTCTTCGATCGAACGCCCCCGAGGCGGCCCCAAGAGCGCCCCCCAGGCCCCCAAGAGCGCCCGGGGGGGGGGGCCAAGAAGCGCCCAGACGGCCCCAAAGAGGCGCCCATGACGCCTCCAAGAAGCTCCCAAGAGACCCCCAAGAAGCCTCAGGCCTCAGGACCTCCGGAGGACCCCCGAACCACCCAAGATGCTTAGAGACGGCCCCAGGCCCGCCAATATGCCCCCCCCCCGACGCACCCAAGAGACATCCCAGTAGACCCCGATAAGTATTCCAGAGGATTCTGGCTCTTTCGCTCGCCTCTTGCTGTAGAGACAATGAGATATGAAAGGAAACCACCAAGCACATACTGAATTGAATATCATCAGTTTCTCTAGCGACGACTGAACCGAAACCAATGCCTGCTACGGGGTGGGGCTGCTACAGTTCTGGTACAGACCCCCCCCCCCGTCGCCAGTCTAAGGAATTCGCCCTGGCCCGCTTCTCTCGCGCCCAGGCACTCTTTGATCACCTCAACTCGCCCGGGCGTCGTTTCTGAATGGGCCGGCGGCTGGTGGCTGGCGGGGATGCGCGAAGCGCCCAGGATTTTCTTTCTGAACTCACTGCGCCTAACACCGAACAGCGGGGCAAGCTCCTGCATTGCATCCTCGAGACACCCCCGAATCATGAAGTTCGCTCGAAGAACGCATACTAGCTGGAGGGCCGTGTATCTTTCATTATGTTTCTTCCTGTCAAGGTCGGCAAACCCATTCATGATGAACTGGGGCTTCCAAGAGTCAAGGACACGAAGCTGGTGCTCGATTTCGTCTTTCTGGCCAGGGTGGCCGGCGATAAGTCTAGCCCCCAGGGAACGGAGCGACGCCGCCATGGTCTCCACCGCGGCCAAGTCGGGGGCCCGGGGTTGAGGCGGCATATTCAGGGGAGGAGCGGGCGACCATGCAGCTTCTCCTGCAGGGGGCCAACCTGGCAACCGCTCAGGAATATCAGTATCATCTGGCCCTCTGGCACGAAGTAACGCGTTGTGCCATCTCGTCAATACCAATAAATCTCGCCACCTCCCACTCCCCCACTCCCACCTCCTACCGCCTCCTGCCGTTGTTTCATGCCCCCCTATCGTTCTTTGCATTGCACCCATGCTCCGTCGAGCCCCCCCCCTGCACCCATCATAACGACTGGGGGAAGGGGATGGAGGAAGAGGAAGAGGAGGGGGATGACAGGAAAGGGGGGCGGAGAAGGACGCCGGGGAGCGACTCGGAGGGGGAAGAGCAGGGGGGGATGATGATGATGATGATGACGCGCCTTGAAAGGTCGGTTCTCCCTAAACACAAACCTGAGAAGCCACCAATACGCCAAGCGCGTACGGTAGAGAAAGAGGGAAGCGGGGAGGAGCGGGGAGGAGCGAGAGAGAAGGGGTAGAACAAAGAAGAATCCCAGCCCAAGATTGAAGCCCATGATATTGATATTGAACGCCATCAAGAGAGTAAACCAACTGTCCAATTCTGACAGAAATTATGATTGAAACCTGTAATACTCAAATAATCGTGAATGATTAAATCCCACCTTAAATTGAACCCAGGATACTGAATAAAACCCACCCACTCTGAGTAAAGGTGTGAGCAATGAGAAACGCAATACAAGGTGAAGGATAATGCTTGATTGTTCGAAATATCTTGAGTGACTTGAGTAGCTCCAGTAACTTGAGTAACTCGAATACCTTGCTTGACTTGCGCAAATCAGGAAGTGAGGTGAAGAGAACTTTCATTGAGTCCCTTGAAACCCAAAAACGTAAGTGATAACCCAATCCAATAAAAGTGATGAAAGAAGACTAGACATTGAACTGAATGTCCCAAACACGCAGTGACCCAGAAGATATGGAGGCATACAAAATTATAACTGAAGTCGAGTGAGCCCAACTGTGAAGACCCACTCCAGGTGAACCAAGCCATGTGAGGTAATTGAATTCAAGCAAGTGCGACGCGAGATGCAGTGGGTGTTTATGGTTTGTATTTTGCCCACTATCGATGTTGAAGGACATGCAAGGGGATTGAAGTGAGACTAGGAGACCTCCAAAGGCCGCAGGCCCATGCACCGCAGACGCCAAGAGAAAAGGACTGAGAGATCCCCAGAATGATGATCACGGATACTTCCAACGCCACTTTTCCACAAAGAAGTCTCCATCCCACCAATAGTCCGAAAGGTACCAAACCACTGGGTAAGGCCAGCCCGATTCGGGATCGAACCAGGTGTCATAGTACTCAGTGTACCAAACTTTGGTGTAGACCTTTTCTTCTTCGCAGTAGTTCCACATCCCACCTGAACCTTGAAACCACTTGAGACGCTTCCTGGATTCCAGCTTGGCTGGCAGGCATCGTTTGACCATCCCCTGACTGTTATATGGATGTTCCCAGCCGCTTCGTACAAGACTACCGCCAGGGTTTGAGGCGAAACGGCTACTGACCATCAGCCAATTCTTTCCAAGGAACTCTCCGAGCCCTTTCGTCGGAGTCCTCGCAGGGGGGGAGGAAGAGGAGGAGGAGGGGGGAGGAGGAGGAGGAGGAGGAGTCCTCAACTCGTCTGAGCCCGAGCGGCCCTCGCCCGTCACCCGTGTCACCCCTCCTCCCTCCCCCCGTGCCTCCTCGCACCCTCCCCCCTCCTCCCTCCACCCCCTGCTCATCCTCCTCCTCCTCTCCTCTCCACTGCGGGGCCCGAGGCGGTCGCGCCAGCCTCCCGCCCCGCGCCCCCCTCTCTGGATAAGGGCGACCACGGGCGCCGGGTACAGCAGGAGGTGCAGCTGGTCCCACCTCCCTTGCCCAAGCGATGCATACCCTCATCCCTCGCCCCTCCCCCCTCCTTTTCCCCCATCGCCCCCCCCGCCCCATCTCGTCCTTTCCACTCGTCATTCCCCCGCCCCCTACCCCCCTATCCCCTTCCCCAATCCCATCCTTTCCTCCCCTACCTTGCTCTCCTCCCTGCCCCCCTCAGCCGCGGCCCAGACCAGGCCCCTCCCCTCCTCGTGGGAACATTCCACTCGTGAAGAAGCTCCTGCACTGGCAGGATGGAGTCGATCTCGAAGGCCTCCCATCCGCCCTCTTAGGCCCTGGCCTGCCCTGCACTGCACTGCACGGCCGCGCATGGTCATCCCATCCTGTTCGCTCACCAGGCCCCCTCCCTCTGTTGCGCGTAACCCCTCCTCTGTTTGCTCATTATTTCTCTCTCTCTCTCTCTCTCTCTCTCTCTCTCTCTCTCTCTCTCTCTCTCTCTCTCTCTCTCTCTCTCTCTTTCTTTTTCTCTCTCTCTCTCTCTCTCTCTCTCTCTCTCTCTCTCTCTCTATCTCTCTCTCGAGCTTTCCATTTGTTTCTCTCTCTCTCTCTCCTCTCTCTCTCTCTCTCTCTCTCTCACTGTGTATATATATATATATATATTCCCCCCTCTCCCCCTCCTCCCTCTCGCTCTTTCTCCCCCTCTCTCTCTCTCTCTCTCTCTCTCTCTCTCTCTCTCTCTCTCTCTCTCTCTCTCTCTCTCTCTCTCTCTCTCTCTCTCTCTCTCTCTCTCTCTCTCTCTCTCTCTCTCTCTCTCTCTCTCTCTCGCTCGTTCTGGCTCCCTCCGAGCGCGCGAGCCCGCAGGACACGCGCGGCCCTGCGGCCGCCCTGGATCCTGAGTGGCCCCGCCCGGGCCCCGCCGCGAGTTCCCCCTGCTCCTGCCCCCCCTCATCCCCCTCCTCCTTCTCCTCCTCCTCCTCCTCCTCATTCCCCGTCCCCTCCACCTCCTCCTCGTCGTCTCATCCTCCGCCCTCCCCCCCCCCACGCACTCCCCTACTACTACCTCCCCATCCTCGTCCCTCCCCCTCCTCCTCCTCCTCCCCCCTCCTCCTCCTTCTCCTCCTCCTCCTCCTCCTCCTCCTCCTCGTCCTTCTCCTTCTCCTCCTTCTCCTCCTCATCGCCATCGTCATCCTCATCAGCATCCTCTTCCTCATCCTCATCACCGTCCTCCTCCTACCCTCCCCCTCCCCCTCCCCATCCTCCTCCTCCTCCTCCTCCTCCTCCTCCTCCCCCTCCTCCCCCCCCCCCCATCCTCCACCGCCCGCTGCGGCCCGCGGTGCCTGGGCGTCGTCGCCCCAGGCTGGCACCAGCATGGGGTCGTGGAACGACCATCTCGCCTCCCCGACCCCCCGATCTGTCCGTTTCCAACCGGCACCGCCCTGCAGGGGGGGAACGAGGGCGAGGGCGAGGGTGATGAGGGCGAGGGCGAGGAGGACGAGGGCGAGGAACGACCACTTCGCCTCCCCGACCCTCCGATCTGTCCGCCTCGGGATACGAGGCAGGAGGGCGAGGGCGAGGGGGGGAAGGGGGGGGGAAGAGAGGTGACAGGGGAGGGGGGGGGGAGGATGTAGGAGAGGAAGGCTCTGAGGAAGGAGGGAAGGGGGAGCTGAGGAAGGCTCGCGCCTCTATCGCCTTGCCACCGCGCGTTCGGCGACGACCTAGGCATAGGCCAGCGCCGCCCACGCGAACAGTCGGCGCAGCGAGGACGCTGACGGTGTAAGCGTCTTGAGGGTACTCGAAGTAATCGCGGAGGATTTCCGCCTCGTGCGACCTCCCAGGGCCCCCCATGAATTGGCCGCGAGGGCCTGGCCCCTGGACCCCCCAGGGCCCCTTCCCTTCTTCGGGCGCCCCCCCGCCGACCATGGAGTCAGCGGCCCGCGTTCGAGCAGGCCGCCCTCCGAGTCCAGGATGAGCAGTGCGCTCGGCCGGATTTCAAGGAAATCGAAATGGCCCGCATCCTATCCGCAGGAGGGGGAAGGAGCTAGTAGGAAGGAGAGAGGGGAGGGGAGGGAGGGAGGAGGAAGGGAGAGAGTAGGGAGTAGGGAGAAGAGAGAAGGGGAGGAGGGAGAGGAATTCGGAGAAGAAAGGGGGAGAAGGTCGGACGGGGGACGGGGGTGGGAGCGGGCGGTGGCCCGAGGGCCCGAAGGACAATGGGGGGCGGGGCCCCCTGTCCTCTCCACCCCGCAGGCGCCAGAGCTCCCGCTCCGGCACCAACCCAGCTTCGCGGAGCCTCTCGACGAGCCACTGCGCCGGCCGCAGCGAGGCTCGTTGGCGGGCCCTGCCCAACCCTCCTCTTTCAAACGGGAAGCCCCCAGTCGCCCTTCCCCTTCTTCCTCATCATCCTCCGCCGCCTCCCCCCCTCCTGATCCCCGCGCCTCCTGCCTCTTGCCTCCGCCTCCTCTCTCCTCACCCCCAATCCTGCACTTCCTCCGTCTCTCCCGTATCCCCCTCTCCTGGTCCCCCTTCTTCTTCTCCTCCTCCTCCTCCTCCTCCTCCTCCTCCTCCCCCCCTCCTCCTCCTCCTCCTCCTCCTCCCCCTCCCCCTCCTCCTCCCCTCCTCCTCCTCCTCCTCCTCCTCCTCCTCCTCCTCCCCCTCCTTCCCCTCCTCCTCCCCTCCCCCTCCCCTCCTCCTCCTCCTCCTCCTCCTCCTCCTCCTCCTCCTCCTCCTCCTCCTCCTCCTCCTCCTCCTCCTCCTCCCCCCCCTCCTCCTCCTTCTCCTCCTCCTCCTCCTCCTCCTCCTCCTCCTCCTCCTCGCCCTCGGGGCCCACGGCCCCGGGCGCCCTCGGACACAGACGCAGCTGCTAGAAAAAGGGCGCCCCCCTCCCCCCATGCCCCGCCCGTCTCGCCGCCGCCACCGCCCATCGGGGTAGGCGGCGACGAGGAGGGCGCTGCGCGGCATGGCTGCCGCCGCTGGGGGGCGCCCCCGGGGGCCCTCGAAGGGGGGAGGGAAGGGGCGGGGAAAAGAGAAGAGGCGGAAGAGGGCGCGGGGGGGAAGGGGGAGCGGAACGGAGACAGGGGACAGAGAGAGGGGAAAGGGCAAAGGAGGGAGGAAGGAGGAAGGGAGGGAGGAGGAGAGGGGAAGGGGGAAGCGAGGAAGAGGTGAAAGGAAGAACGCCCTGAGCCGAGAGCGGGCTTCGGGAAAAGACAAAAGCGAGGGGGCGAGGAGAGAGGGCCCTCTGGAACTCAAACTGAATTTCAAGATCATCCGAAACGACCTTCTAGAAGCCAAAACGTAAGTTCTGACCTTACAAATAACCTTCTAGAACCCAAACTGGCCTTGGAGCTAAACTTACTAGAAGTTGGGCGCGCTAAGTGACCTGGCCCACTAAGCCTATCGCGGGGTCGGCGGCGCGCTTGCCCTTCAGCTCCTCGACGCAATCCGAGTAGCACTTGCTGGCTTTGAGGCCAACCTGCGAGAACCGCGTCTGGACCTATAGCAGGAACGCGTCGTTGACGTTCGCCTCGAGATCTGCTATGGCCCTGGAAACGGCGAGCGTCTGGCGGGCGACCCAGTTCATCGTCGCGTTGACCGCGGGGTCGTCGCCGCGCCGTTTCCCGCGTCCGTTCCCGCCCTTGCCCCCTCCGCTGCCGCCGGGCGCTTCTGCGCGAAGTGCCTGGGCTGGCGGTCGCCCCCCGGCCCCGGCGCGGCGCTTGCGCGGCGGGGGCAGCCGGGCCGGGGCATCTGTCAGCTCGGGCCCCGCGGCATCGGCCATGACTGACTACGGGGGGCTCGGGGCGATGAACGTACGCGCGCGCGTTGCACTCGCCCAGCGCATGGCAGCTTGAGCCGCATATGCGACGGGAAAGATCAGCGACGGGGACAGGGGCCAGAAGGGCAGCGGCTTTGCCGTGTAGACATCTGCCGTGCAAGATCGATCCGCGAGGTGCTTCTGGGCAGTCTTCCCGTCCCAGAATGTTTCGGGACACGCAATGCATTGACTGCACTTCGAGAGGGCCTGCGACAATTTCACCGCGCCATGCCGTTCGTCTTATGATCGGCATGCCCAGACCGACATGGGAACCGAGAGGGGCACGACGGCCACGGACACACATGCATGTTTTCTTCCTCCAGCGCCTCAGAGTCGACGTCGATGCCTGGGGGGGGGGCTCGGAGGTCTGGAAAGCGCCGCGATGAGGGCCCAGACCATATTTCACAAAACCTCGAACGATGTCAAAATCAAAGAGGCGAAAGATCGACCCAGAATGACGCGCCCGACATTCCTCTGCGTCTGAGCTACACTGGACCAAGGTATGCAGATCGCCCTGAAGCCGAACGGCCCACGGATTTGCCTGTGGAAGCACTGTGCCCTCTTCCGTGAAAGCCCCAAGCCCGACCGACATGGCGCCTTGGGGGGCTGCTAGATTCTGCGCGTGCGCAGTAGGGTGTCGAACGAAATCCTGGGGCCACCGGAGACGCCGAACCCGAAGCTCAACTTCAATTTTAACGAGTCTCCACCGTTCGAATACAGATACCGACGAAACTCATCTCCCCCTGCCCCGCTCGCCCTCTCAACTCGACACCCCGCGCGTGGCGTTTCTTGCCGGGGCGGCAGTCGCGAGCTGGAAAGTCTGAATTTGCTGAGGACTAGGAAGAAAAGCATCGCCGCCAGACAGCGCAGCGTTGACAATATTGCAAGGTAGCACACCTCCCCCACCTAACAGGCGCGCCCTTCTGAAACCCAAACTTGCCCAAACGAAAGAATGACGATTTCGCGGCCGCGCTCAATCGGGCGAGCCCCGAACAAAACGCCTGGGTCGGGGCGGCGCGCGGCCCCGGGTAGCGAAAGGCACCCCAAACTTGAGTTTCTCGGCCCCGAAGGATCGCAGCTGCACCTCGTCGATTGCTCGGGGGCACCGCGGCAGTTGCTTCCAGCTTTTTCTGGCCCCCTTGAGGCCGATAGCTTGTTTTCCTCGCCCAGCATGCGATCGTCTAAATCAAAGGGCTGACCGAAGTACCTCGCACTGCGCGGGGGGGCGGTGACCAACTTTTCGGAAGTGGTCGCCAGCGAACACCTGCAGCCCAAGATGCACTGATTCAGAGCCGCGGCCGAGCTCGGCAGGTGAAGTAGCCCGCAGAATCCTGTCACCTGATTCAACTCCCTGACATCTACGGAACCGTCTGTCAACTTCCGGCCTACAGACTCGCGCGAGGCTGGCCACTGCGAACGGGTCGCCCTGGAGCGCCCCGCATCCTGGCTCGATCGCGCGCGGGCCGTCGGAAGTCAGAAGCGCGCGTCCTGAGGTGCGGCGCCGCTGTCGACGCTATGTCCCCCTTGGGGCCGCGCCGGGGCGGCGCGCGCATTGCCCGGGGATGTTCAGTTGGAGGAGGCGAACGTATTCGAGAAATCTTTCAACGAATTGCACCAGTGAGCACCTGCACTCGCGAGGCTCCAGCCCGTGATCACGCGAGCCGCAATCGCGCCCACCCCGACGACGATGACGCAGAAAACTGAACCTCGGACCCACTCTGAAAATCCCAGCGTGGAAACCTTTGCAGAGTGGATCAAACCCACGAACAACTCGTTCCCCCTTCGGGCCCGCGATTGCAGCTTTCGGCATTACAAACAACTGACTGACATCCCACAGCTTGGGCGCAGCACCCCAGTGCCGAATGCTTGCAACAACTCGATGCAGGAGCGGCTCAGAGCAATGCCCCTCCGCCTTACTTGCGTCGGTCCCTAGGCTGGCCCCGGCAAGCGATGAGTCGCGAGCCGAGGGGGGCGCCAGTGCAGACGTGCCAGAGCTCAAGAGAAAACGCCCACATCGGCACCCCGCGCCCCCTGGGTGCCCGCGAACCAAATCCTGGATCAACTCTAGCTCAAGGATAGCACGCGAGCAAGCCGAATTCGAGCGAGACGCACCCACAAGCCCTGAAACGTTTGGCCAATGCATCTTGGCGCTCGCAGAAGTCTGATCACGTTACGCGCGTAGCCTGCGTCCCTCCTTGTCCCCCCTCTTGCGCCCGTGCCTCCATTCGCTGGTCAGGCGCGGGCAGGGCACCGCGGAACTTGCGATGATCGAGTTTGGCTCGACCGAGCCGCCCGCCAGCAAGGCGCGAAGACAATCTGTTGATCAGCGAAACGTCCCTGGCACGTCGCGCATCCCGTAGGTCTTGCACAATTGCCTCATTCCTGCCCTGACGACGACGACGATGCAGTGCCTTGCTGCGCCGGGTGACCTCTCGAAGTTGCTCGCAGCATGCCCGGAACTCAGCGTCGCCTAGGTCGCGAAGCTACCCTCGTAGCCGTCTTCGCTGTGCAAGCAATTCAAGCCGTTCGTTGCTTACAGATACTCAAGGGCCCGTCTCGCGCGCGCCTCTGCCGACATGCTGAGCGCCAGCGCGGCAGATGGCAGAGTTCATCTTGCCTACAAACACATCAGGTCGAGTTATGTTGCCGCGATGTTCCTCCCAGGCGGGTCCCGAGGCAATTTCAACCTCCCTCAGCAAAGCTTCCCGAACAGGCTCACCTCGAACACTCTGCACGAATTCGCTCCTATCCCAACGTATGGTTTCCCGCTCAACTCAAGACCGTCTGGGCCCAGGACTGGCTGTCGTCGTTGTCCCCGTCCCCATCTAGGTGCTTGAGTCTGCGCTAACACTTGCATGTTGTCCCGACGTTCTCGGATAAGAATGACATGGGGCTTTCGTCCGGTAGCGCGTATAGGGCTAGCGCAGCCTTCTGCATCGCACCACCGAAGCGGGATAGCCACGTGGTCAATCATAAAACTGCTGCCATTCCCTCCACGACACGTCGGCGCAAACTCGCGCATCGTGGTGGGGGAGAACAAGTCGGCAGATCCTGGCAACTCACGGACCCTCGGGCCTCCTCCTTTGACGTGCCGCTCCTTCGTGCGAGTCCTCCCCACCGCCTCCGTCTCGACCTCCTCCCAGAGCCCCTCCCCCTTGACTATCTTCACTCCATCATTGAGGTCAGCTAGCACGATGGGATGAGAACGACCAGGAAGTTTCTTGGGCTGCGCCTGGGCCCACGAGGCGAGTTGGCGACAACAGGCTAGGAGGGCTCTCGTACCAACTGCAGGTCAAGGGCGAGGTGGGAACTAGAGCACCATGATGCAAAAATGCCAGCCCCCCTGCCGCACTCGATGGATACGCCACGGCCCTGCAACGCTGGTGGAGGAAGGGCAACCTGTCGTGCATCGCGTTGGCGCCATCGTGGCGGCAACAAGGCAGCGACTCCTGCCGAACGTTTCGTAAGGACTCCCGATCTCCACCCCGCATCAATACACAAACTATTCCTTATCATGAACACCCGGTAGCCTGAATATGGTAATGCCTTTCTTTGGGTACCTGGCATCCCGACGGCATTTATGTTGGCTAGCTCATGTGAGATGTCGAGAAGACCATCACCAGTAACATGTATCGGGTTATAGGCGACCGCCGATATGACCACTGCTAGCCAGGATGCCTCCGAAGATGGATGTAGAGTAGGGCCGTGCGGAATGGACGCGGACCCTCACAAGCCCCCAAATCTGCCATCCTGAGCAAAAGGGGCTAGCATGGCGAGGAGGAGGAGGAGGAAAACGAGGAGGAAAATAGGGACGAGGAAAAGGAGGAGGAGGAGGGCGGCCCCGATACCCGACTTTGGGCTCGAGCCAAGCGGTGCTTTTCGTTCTCGTTGTGTGTTGTTGGGGTCCCTCGTTCTGTCTTCGGTCGGACTGCTGCAGAACGAGATCGAAACAGAACCAGCCCACTAGATCGCCAAAACACCATTTCAATCGAGACCTGCATTAGGGGGGGCTTCGGCTGGGCCAGAAATATTAGGCCCAACTCTGGCACATACGATGGGAAGGTCCATCCTCGACATGGGGTGCGTCCGAAAAGTACTGTAAAAGTTCTAACGCGTATCCGCGGCTGTCCCCTCATTTTCGGAGCGACTCGATTTTTCGGGGGCAACTTGAGGAGTGGGGTTAGGTCGGGCATGTCCTCCTAAAGGCGGATTTTGAAAGAAAACATAATTTTCAAACATTGGCAAAAATAGTTGGAAAATCGTCCCCAGACTCCTGTAGAGGGGCATGCCCGACTTCAGACTGGGGGCGAAAAACCGCCTGTGATGGCATGCCTTCTCAGAAGGCGGCGGGGCCTCTGAGAAACCCCCATGCAGCTTCGGAGCAGGCTCTGGAAGCTCAACTTGCCATCGCTCGGAGGTCCACTCCCCGTGCATTCTTGCGGCTTCATGTGCGTATTTCTGCGCAAGGTGATCCAAGATGCTCCTCGATGGTTCGGCTGGTAGCGCGGGGGGAAGCGAGAAGCAGAGGGCCCTCTGAAACGGCTGGTTTTCTGCGTCTTCGGGGAAGACTTAGAAAACTTCTCACAAGGATTTCCGAACCCTCCGAGAAGGCCCGTCCCTTCTCACTTCCCCGCCGGGCTCGCCGCCGAGCCATACCGCTCCAGAGCGCGCTGCCCACAAGCAACTAGAGGCCTCACAAATGGGGTCCGAGTAGATGAGGTTGAAGGATTGCGCAGCATCGCGGATGCATTGCCGATGCATCGGCGACGCCGGCGTGGAGAAAGTCGGTCTCCACATCGAGTTGTATCCCCGATGCATCGGCGATGCGGCGCGATCCACCGACCCCGTCTGCTCGGACCCTCTTTGGGAGGTGTGGAGCAACGACTATCACCTCCCCGCCCGCCAACTTTCAGAAGCTGCCCTGGAAAACCCGAGGTCTTCCTTCCCGAAGCCGCGGCCGCGCGATCGCCTCCCTGGATGCATCGCCGATGCATCGGCGACGTCGGCGAGGCTTCGGCGACGTCGGCCCTCGCCGAGACAAACCGCATAAGCCCCGAGCGACAACCAGTCGAAGGCCCAGGACTCTCGAAGGCTTCCCGAGGATGCTCGCCATCGGGGGGGCATCTCACAGACGGTCCCATGCATGGGCCCACGGACTGCCCCGCCGCTGGCGCATCGCGGACGACAGGCTACGCAGCAGGGCCCGTCGGCAAGCAACCACTGGGAGGTCTTCGTCGGAAGGATCGAGAAGGATCAAGCCCCCTAGTGGGGGGCTGCTACGCCGGATTAGGCCGCGGACTAAGCGGGATCAAGCCGAATGAAACCTGATGAGGCCGAGTTGAAGCAGATCTTGCAAGAATAAGCCGGCTTCAACCAGATTTCGGACCAGGGCCAAATCATAACTTGACCTCCCCAGAGTTGCATCCGAAGGCCCGGGGCACGCGAGCGGACGATGGGGGAGGGCACGCGATTCGAGTAGGGCTTCAACAAAAATAATTTAGCCCATAGGTATCTTTTCGCTGAATCAGCAACAAAAACATGTAGCATGTTCGGAGATTGGGGAGACCAGAATTTGGACGCCCTGAATGGGTAAGGGAACAAATGGGTACGCTGCCCAACAACAGATGTTGTCCAAAACCAACAGCGGCCGCTGTTGGGCGGGCGGCCTTCTGTCTCAAATGGAAACGTCCAGGGCGACGCCGACGGCGAACCCTGTTCAGAATGAACAAGAACTGCTGTCAGTCTTTGCACCCGTTCTTTCCGTACCCTTTTCGATCGTCCCGACAGAAGATACCGATACTGCTGCTCCCCGGACCTCTCCCGGGGTGCGCTCTGACCAGGACTTCGAGTCGAATCCAGTGGTGGCGACGAGAGCCTCCCTGGAGGCCCCAAACATGGAAAACAGGCAAAGGGTAGCCAAATGGGTACCTGTTCCTCCTCTGAAGTATGCACTGTGAGAACTACCCGAGCACATATCCACACCATTTGCAGCGGCAGACCAAGGGGGGAAGGCAGAGGGGGCTGACCTTCTCAAAGGCAGCGGGGCTTCTCAGAAGCCTTTGCGACCTTTAACAAGTCTTCTGCACCATCCCCGGATACACGGCACTCTCGACCGAGTGGCAACTGCAAGGGAAACCCACGTGTTGCACGCCCCATAGAATTTGCACGAAGCGACGCCACCGGAGAGAAAACGGAGGGGAGCAAGCAAAAACGGCAGCGATGGGCAGGACGAGACGGGACCGCAACGAACGTGAGGGGGCATGATGGCACAGGCAAGGACGACCACCATCAAAAGGAGACAAGGGGGGCGTAGAAGGTGAGGATGACCTCCGTGCCATCGGTGACGACGAACCCAGACATCCTCTGATCATGACTTTTTCAATGCGTGATCCCAAAAGTCCCAACTGGCCATCCCGGGACCAGTTCGTCCCAGACCAATGGCTGATTGCCCCTTGGCACAGTAAAAAGCCCCAAAGTCCAGGAAAGACATATATCGACAAAAATCAGGGAAGGTGTTTTTGACACGTCCTCGTCCCCGCAGCACTGCATTAAGGCTCATGGCCAACGTCGATCCTCGAGCCTCGGATCATCGACCTCGAGCCTCCACCCTCGATCCTCCGGCTTATAACCTCGAAACCGAACCCTGAGCCTCGAGCCTCGATTATCCCTCCCGTGCTCCGCCGA
Organism: Prorocentrum cordatum; assembly: GCA_963575745.1. Classification (NCBI taxonomy): domain Eukaryota; class Dinophyceae; order Prorocentrales; family Prorocentraceae; genus Prorocentrum; species Prorocentrum cordatum. The sequence continues at coordinate 54,130 of CAUYUJ010017479.1, read as the reverse complement.
CAACCATGGCGACGACGACGATGCCGACACCGCCGCCGCTGCCACCGCCGCTGCCACCGCCGCCACCGACGCCTCCGCCTCCGCCTCGGCCTCCGCCGACTTCCCATCCGGCGGCGGCGGCGGCGGTGGCGGCGACGACGACGACGACGACGACGGCGACGACGACGACGAAGGCGGCGGCGGCGGCTGCTGCGGTGGCGCGTGGCGCGGGGATGGCTGAGCCCTGCGAACAGCGGGTGTTCTACGATCCGCGACGCGACCTGCCGGTCCAGGTGCTCCTCCCGCCCGCGCGGCGAGGCGGCACGGCCCCGCGCTGTCTTCGTCGTCGGCGCCGCCGTCGGCAGCGAGACCCGTCGTTGTCGGCGTCATCACCGGCCTCGGCGGCGCCGTCGATGGGGTCGTCTCGGCATCGTCGGCGGCGGGCGGCGTCAGCGGCGTCGGGGAGGGCGTCGGCTGCGGCGTGGTGGGCGGCATCATGGTCCCAGTGGGAGTGGGGGGGGGAGGAGGGGACAGAGGCTGGGAGGGGACAGGGGAGGAGGGAAGGAAGAGGGGGAGGAGGCGGAGGGGGAGAGGGGAGAGGAGGGGGAGGCTAGGATGGGCAGTGTGGGGATTTCCGGGGGGGCTGGGAAGCGGAGGAGTTGAACTTGGTAGTGGAGTTTCAGGACGTCCTACCAACACACTCAAGCACACCTATCGAACACCTGAGATCTGGAAGGAGTGAGAGATCTGGGCTTGGGTGCCATCGCGCCGAGCCTCGAGGGCGATAACACCACTCTGGCTACGTTCGCGGCCACTACAAAATTTCGAAAGGAGCCTACGTCGAACCCCCTCAAGGACAGCCCAATAAGGCAGCCGAAGGGCCCTAGCAACAAAAAGGAAACAAACACCAGACGGGCTCGGAAGCCGACCCCGCCCTTGACTTATTGTTGCTGTTTGTTTCCAAGGGGCCCTGGGGGCCCTTCTGGATGCATTGGCGACGTCGACGATGAATCAGCGGCGCTGGCGGCGAAGAGAAAGTCGCGGTCCACATCGAGCTGCATCCCAGATGCATCGGCGATATGGCGCGGTACACCGACTCCATCTACTCGGACCCCAATTGGGAGGCGTAGAGCCAACGCTTAAACAAGAAAGCATGACGGAGATGTTTCATTGGTTTCGACCTTCTGGGCCATCGTCGGGCCCCAAGGCCGTCAAAAGACAACTCTTGACGGGAAAGGATCAGGACTTCCCGGGACCGCGTATTGAAAAAACACATCGGATGTCTGAATCTCCTCCACCAGGTGGAGGAAGTTCTGCCGCTCCATCTGGTGCCGCTCCAGGATGCCTGAGGCGCAAAGCGGGCGGCGCCAGCCTGGGACCAACCACTCACTCGTTCCCTCCATCCTGGCTCGTAGCATCACTCGTTTCTTCCCTCCTCTTTCTCGTGATCCCCCTCCTGCTCCTACTCATGATCCCCCTCATGCTCCTGCTTCTCCTCCTGCTCCTCCTCATCCTCCCCCTCGTCATCATCATCGTCATCATCATCATCATCATCATCATCATCATCATCATCACCATCATCACCATCATCACCATCATCATCATCATCATCAGCAGCAGCAGCATCAGCATCATCAGCACCACCAACGCCACCACTATCATCATCAGCATCATCAGCATCAACATCAGCATCATCATAATAGTAATCAATACCTATACGACCACCCTTCGGGTGATAAGGAGGTTGTGGGGGGGGAGAGGGGGGGAGCCAACATCTGATTCAATCGATCTCACTATCGATCTCACTCAACGGGACACCACGGGACACCACGGGACACTTGTCGATCTCACTATAGATCTCATATCGATCTCACTCAACGGGACACCACGGGACACCACGTGCCACCACGGGACACCACGGGACACCGCGGGACACCTCTCGATCTCACTATCGGTCTCACTATCGACCTCACTATCGATCTCACTCAACGGGACACCATAGGACCCCACGGGACACCACGGGACACCTCGGGACACCACATCGATCTCAGTATAGAACTCACTATCGATCTCACTATCGATCTCACTCAACGGGACACCACGGGACACCACGGGACACCACGGGGATCTCACTAACGATCTCACTAGCGATCTCACTTTTGGGGACACCAAGGGACACCTCGGGGCACCACATCGATCTCAATATCAATCTCACTATCGATCTCATTCAACGGGACACCACGGGACACCACGGGACACCTGTCGACTTCACTATCGATCTCACTAGCGATCTCACTTTTTGGGACACCACGGGACACCTCGGAGCACCACATCGATCTCAGTATCGATCTTACTATCGATCTCATTCAACGGGACACCACGGGACACCACGGGGATCTCACTAACGATCTCACTAGCGATCTCACTAGCGATCTCACTTTTTGGGACACCACGGGACACCTCGGGGCACCACATCGATATCGATCTCACTCAACGGGACACCACGGGACACCACGGGACACCGCGGGACACCGCGAGCCACCGCTGGACGGGCGGGAGGGGGAGAATCATTTGTCTTAACTTCTCCCCAGCAACGGCGGACACCACGGGACACCAGCGGGACACCGGCGGGACACCGCGGGCCACCAGCCGCCGGAGGAGTAACATTTGGTCCGGCCGCGGCCCAGCCACAGGAGGATTTCGGGACACCAGCGGGACACCGGCGGGACACCGCGGGCCACCTGCCGCCGGAGGAGAAGCAGTTGGTCCGGCCGCGGCCCAGCCACAGGAGGAGATCCTCTCGCCCGCACACGCAGCTTCGCCTCGCCCGCACGCGCGCACGGCACGCACGACACGAACCCGAACCCGAAATCGATTTCCCGGTAGGGGTGGTCTCCGTTACACGTCGGACTCACCCCCCAACCTCCGACCATCATTATCATCATCGTCAGCACCATCATCATCATCATCATCATCAGAATCATCATCGTCGCCACCGTCATCGTCATCGCCACCGTCATCATCATCGCCGTCAAAAGCATCATCATCATCATCATCATCATCATCATCATCATCATCAGCTGCATCATCTTCACCATCATCATCAATATCATTATCGTCCTCATCACCAGCATCATTGTCATGAGCATCATCATCATAATCAGCATCATGTTCATCATCAGCATTGCGAACATCAGCATCCCCATCATCATAATCATCATCATCAGCAACATCATCATCATCATCATCATCCGCAGCATCATCATCAGCACCATCACCATCATCATCATCACCAGCATCATCAGCCGCAGCAGGCGCATCATCATGATCATCATCTTCGCCAGCATCAACACCACCACCATCGTCATCATAATCACCACCACCACCATCATCATCGTCATCATCAGCATAATCAGCATCCACATCACCATCATCACCACCACCATCATCTTAATCATCACCATCACCATCATAATCATAATCATCATCATCACCATCAGCATCTTCATCTTCGTCTTCAGCATCAGTATCAGCGTCAGCATCAGCATCAGCATCATCATCACCATCATCATCACCATCATCATCATCATCATCCTCCTGGTCATCATCATGATCATCATCAGCATGATTATCGTCATCGTCATCGCCATCGACCTCGTCGTCGTCATCGTCACCGACACCACCATCATCATTGTTATCAGCGTCGAGCTCCTCGTCGGCATCCCCTCCATGTCTTGCCTCTCCCCCATCACCCTCATCCGCATTATCGTAACGCCGTCCTGTCAACACCTCCGCCTCCACCTCGTCCGTTTCCGCCTCCTGCTCCTGCTTCTCGTCTTGCTCCTCATCATCCTGCCCCTCGTCATCATCATCATCACCATCACCATCACCATCACCATCATCATCATCATCATCAGCATCAGCAGCATCATCATCATCATCAGCATCATCATCAACATCATCATCATCATCATCATCATCATCAGCATCATCATCAACACCATCGCAACCACCACCACCATCATCATAAGCATCATAATCAGCATCATCAGCAGCAACATCATCAGCACATCATCATCAGCATCATGATCATCATCATCAGCAACATCATCCTCATCATCATCGTGATAATCAGTTTCATCATCATCAATCTTACCATGATCATCAGCATCGTCGCAAGTATCATCATCATCATCATCATCATCGCCACGGTCATCGTCTTCGCCACCGCCATCGCCATCGCCGTCGCCGTCATCATCATCATCGTCATCATCACCAGCATCATCATCATCTTCACCGTCAGTATCATCAACATCTTCATCATCAGCATCATCACCACCATCATCATCGTCGTCAGCACCCTCATCATCATCAGCATCATCATCGTCACCATCTTCATCATCAACATCGGCTTCACCGCCATCATCAACATCACATCATCATCATGCACATCATCGTCAACACCACCATCACCACCACTATCATCACCAGCATCATCAGAAGCAGCAGCAGCGGTATCATCGTTCAGCATCATCGGCGTCAGCACCACCACCACCATCGTCATCATGATCACCACCACTACCATCATCATCGTCATCATCAGCATCATCATCCACATCACCATCATCATCATCATCGTCATCATCACCGTCTTCATCTTCCTCTTCAGCATCAGCATCAGCGTCAGCATCATAATCATCAGCATCATCATCAGTATCTTGGTCATCATCATCAGCATAGTCATCGTCATCGCCATCGCCATCGACCTCGTCGCCATCGTAACCGACACCTCTATCATCATTGCTATCAGCATCGAGCTCATCTTCGGCATCACATCCATGTGTTGTCTCTCCCCCATCACCCACCTCCGCATCATCGTAGCGCCTTCCTGCCAACGCCTCCGCCTTCACCTCCTCCTTCTCCGCCTGCTGCTCCTGATCACCAGCACGATCACCATCATCATCACAATCATCATCACCACCACCATCACAAACCTAAACTTAATAATTCCCCACTTCGCGCTAATGTTCGATAACACCAAACTGGATTGTTGGGAGCTGATTGGCGCTGACGCGCGCCAGTGGGCATGATTGCTACTTGAAGGCGCACCAGAGAACAACACGGAGATGCACGCGCCACATGTAGTGTTGCTGCAGGATGTGGGCGAGAAGCGCGACAGGGAGGGTGTTGCCAGGCGTGCGTAGCTTCCTGCAGCAACAGTCCTCTAACACACACACACACACACACCCACACACACACACTCACGCACGCACGCACGCACACACACAAACACATATACACACACACACGCACACACACAGACACGCGCACGCACATACACACACACATGCGCACACACACACACACACGCACACACGCAGTCAAATCACCAACCAAACGGACCAGAGAAGCACGAACATTGCGGAGACAAGGTTTCGAGTGTTCTGAACCTTCGCGGTCCCCGGGCGGTCGGTGTTACGAATGCTGGAATTCCTGGGAGCCGTCTTCAGGGCCGCCATGAGCGCCCCAGTAGCGCCCCAAGGGACCCCAAGGGGGCTCCAAGAGGTCATTCGAGTCGGGATCCATAGGTGGCAGGAAAGGCTTCAAGATAGCCTCGAAATTACTGAATACAGCTCCAAGGATTCCCCAAGAGTCAAAACAAACATTAACTTTGCATGGCTTCTGAAACATTTTGGCGTTACCGATTCAGCCCCCAAGATTGCCACAACTCAGTCCCCAGGACGGCCACGAGACGGCCCAAGAGGACCCCAACACAGCCCCAGAGGCCTCCCAACAAGCTTCTTACCCCGCCAAGAGGGTCCAAAGAGGGGGAGCCCGAAGTCCCAGCAGCCCTTTAGGGCGTGAGTGTTTAAGACGATTCCTCTTCCGACCCCCTTCGTACACTCCGGAGGGAGGTTTATCATTGATCCCTATGGATAAATACCCCCTCCCCCAGGCGACCGGCAGCCAACCATGACAAATGCGACCGCCCCCCCCCGCATTCCTGACAAAACACAATACGAAGCACACTTCGGGACAACATCTTGGTCATGCGCGTGGGCCCCGCGAACACTTTGCACTGTTTCTTGACCAGGACGGCGGGGGTGCCCTATCCTTGTCAAAACCATATCACATCCTTGTCTTGCCTGCTTGCGTAAAGCCACCATCCTTGTCAAAACCATATAACATGCACTTCGCGGCTAAATCTGGATTACGCGTGGCCACCCCGCGATCACTGTCCATTGGTGCTTGACCAGGACCGCGGAGGTGCTGGCATATTGCCTGCTGTGTACAGGCTCACCAGAGACCATGATGGCCTCCCCGCCGCAATTGTGCACAGCATGTTTCCCGATACGTGCTGTCACGTGTGCGGGCGCACCTGGCAAACTCTGCGCGGGCTTTGGACGTTGCACACCTGGCGCGGCTGGACCAAGACCATGTGGCACACATGGCGCCAATGAAGCACGTCGCGCGCGGCGTGCCTGGCACGCTTGGGCCCCAGGTGTGCCTCGCGAACCTGCAGCGCCTGGCACGCGTGGCGCACCTCGCCCCAGCGTCGCGCACATGGGGTCTGTATTGGCTCCTAGTCGCTGCCCGTCCATAGACGACCGCTGAAAAAGTGAGGCGCGGGTGCGAGCTATCTGTTGGGAGGGCGGGTGGGAGTGAGCGAAACAGCTTGCGGGAGGGGAGGGTACCTTGATCACTGTTCCCTATTGATATGCACCCCCTGCCCCAGGCGACCGGCAGCCAACCAGGAACCATTAGAACACCATGCGGCCCCCGCCACCCATCCCTTTCAAAAACAATACAAAACGCACTCTGCATCCACATGTGGAACATGCGCGGCCAACCCGATGCGGCCCCCCCCCCACCACACCATCCCATTCAAGAAACAAAAGAAACTACACGTTGGGGCATCATCTTTAGTCATGTTCGTGACCCCCGCGAGCACGTTGCATTGGCTTTTGACAAAGGACGGCGGTGGTCTCAGCATCTTGCCTGCTGCGCGCAGGCCTGCCTACCGTCCCGAACAAAAACAAGTAATACAAAATGCACCTCGCGGCTTCACTTCGACCATGCGCGGCCACCCCGCGATCACTACCAAGTGGTGTTTGACAAGGACGGCGGGGGTGGTGGCGTAGGCCCGCTGTGCACAGGCCCGCCGCCAGACACAATGATGGGCATTGCTTTTCGACAAGGATGGTGGGGGCCAACATATTTTCCGATGTGCGCTGTCACATGCGCAGACACTCTGCAAGTGCCCCGAACGTGGCGCACCTGGCGCGGCTGGAGTACGCGGCACACTTGGCGCACGCGGAGCACGTGGAGCATCTGGCGCACCAAGCGTGCCTGGCGCGCTCGGGCCCCAGGGGTGCATGGCGCGTGCGGCGCGCCTGGCACGCGAGGCGCACCTCGCCCCAGCGTCGCGCACATGGGGCCAGTTTTGGTTCCCAGTAGCTGTCCATCAAAAGACTGTTTCCCCTAAGGTTTTCGAAGGATTTTACCGTCCTCGCCTTTGTCGACTCTCAGGGGCCCACGGCGGCCCAACCAGCATCCAGAATGACCCCAGCACGACCCCAAAAGCTCCGAAAAGGGCCCCGAGACGGTGCAAGAGGGCCCCAAGACAGCCCAAAGGCGCCCCCAAAACGGTCTTCGAAGCCCGCAAGACGGCCCAAAGGGGCCCCCAGAGAGCCCCAAAACGGCCGCGAGGGCTCCCGAAGGGCCAAACCGTGCAAAACCGCTTCAAGACGGCCCAAAAGACGGCCCCAAAGCAGCCTCCCAAAAAACCCAACAAGCTCCCAAGGGGCCTCCAAGAGGCCCCGAAGAGGCTCCCACCGGGCACCGCAATGATTGGATTGCACGTGCTCTGGGCGTGTACCCCGCGAAGCGAGAGGAAGTCTTTGGGCCCCATCCTGCAACCCCGCAACACACCCCAGGACACCTCCAGAGGCCTCATCACGTTGCCAGGGGGTCCTCAATTCGTCTGAGGGCCGGCGGAATGGCGTGAGCCTCTTGAGTAAAACCAGAAGGGTCGTCGTCTGAGGGTCGTCGCCGACGCCGTCGTCGTCGCCGCGACGCCCGCGCATTCACGTTATTACCAATGGCGGGTCGCGCGCGACCGCGCGCGCCATTGCGCTCGCAGTTCCGCTCCACCGACGGGGGCCCAGACGGACATCGGGCTATTTCTTCCGCCCACACCTCGTTTCAAGTAAAACTGGGAAAATACGCCTCTGAGCCATGGTGCGATTGCCTCGGACTACGCTTCAAGAGCTCTGGAGAATCTGGCGACCCCCGCACTTTTGGACGACCCGCGCGGGGTTCCGAGATATGCGCTGGACTCCCCCGCCCAGGCGCGCGGACCGCGCCAGGGCCGGCGCCGGCGCCAGAGGCGCCACCAGGGGGCTCCAGCGCAAAGCCAAGGAATCCGCATGGACCTTTGAAAGGTTCTATTGATATAGTCGTGTTTCTTCGATGGGTCAGGATGCGTTTCAAGAGCTCTGGAGGACCTGGCGGCCCTCGGGTCTACAGCCCGCGAGGAACACTAGTGATGGTGAAGTCTGGGAAACGCTGGGAAATCGGTATCCTTATGATGACCTCTTAACCCACAGCATGGCGGCATCGAGGAGGCGAGAGAGGAGGAGGAGGACGAGAAGACGAGGAAACGGTGGGGGAGGGGGAGGATGAGGAGGGGGGAGAGGAGGAGGACGAGGAGGAGGAGGAGGAGGAGGAGGAGGAGGAGGAGGAGGAGGGAGAGGGGGAGGGGGAGGGGAGGATCGCACGCCGCTGAGGGGGAAGGAAAAGGGGAAAGAAGTCCATCAGTCCGCCACTACCCCAGAAGGGGGCGCATCAGAGTGGACCTTTGTCAACCAAGGGCAGGGAGGCCGAAGACCCGCCCAAGGTCCGCGACAGGGCCCCCCTGGGATACAGTTCAGCAGTCAGAAAGTTCATCTACGTCCTGCTCTTCAGAACGATCGAATCTCTCTCCAAGCTTCAGAGCTTCGCCTTCATTGAGGCCGCGCGCTTGGAGGATGTCGGCAAGGCAAACCGTGCAACTTGGGCCCGCTCTGGGCCCAATCTTCTCTTCTCGAGGCTGGGCCCCCGAATCTTTCTCAAAACACCCCAACCAAGCTGTCGCCGCCCCCCCTGGAGTCCTCCAGGGGCCCAGTTTGAGAGGTCTGTTGGGGTGTTTCCCTTTCAACACCGCCTTGGTATTCGTCTTGCCAGGGTCCACTAGGGCCCTTTTGCGGGCCTCGACACAAGGAGCGCAAACCCCTGGCCCCTGAGGAGGGCGCTGCGTAGCCTCCACAGGTGGAACAAAAAACAGTGGAGGGTGATCTACCTCCAAAACTTCAAACTCCAGGAGACAATGTTGGCGGACAAACCAAGGCACCTGGTTCCTATATTTGGCCCGCCCGGCCATCTCTGGAGGCAGCACCTCTCTCTGGCTTGCGGCGGAGGAGGAGGGTTGGGCGGCGGGAGTAGTGGAAGCAGCAGCCGCCTCCCATCCCTCCCTCCTCGCCCTCGAAAACACTTCCTCCAACTCGCCATCGGCCTCGAGCGATGTCATAGTGAGCCCCTGGGCTCTTACCTCGTCAGAAACTTCCTGATCTGCGTAATGGATTTCGGCCCAGCTGATATACTTCACTAACATGCGCGCCTGGCTGAGCATTCCTTTGGCCCTCAAGACCACATCTTTGCTCCTGCGGGCAAGCGCCGCCCCAGTCCTTGCCAGCCTATCCGCCACTTGATTGCCTGCGTGTCCGAACAAAGAGAGGCGCCCTTCCCGAACATCGGTCATGCTAGCGTGCACGGGAACACTTTTCAAGGTAACATCGGGCGGCCTCCCTTCCAGGAAAATCTGTTTCCACCGGTGAGCGCGCAAATTGTCTGGCCTGGCTGCCCACTTAGGGCACCAGCAGCACTGCGGCGCCCCTTTGCAATCAATGTACACGGTGAAAGAGCCGACTAGATGTTTGAGGGCCATGCGAGTGGCATAATCTTCGCCATCCCTGTCCACCTGGTCTGGGCAGACATCTGGTGTGGCGGGACCGCCCCATGCCATTCGGCCAAAGGACGGAGCTCTCTGTCAAAGATCACCACCCCCCAGCCAGCGACTCGAAACTAGGGGGAGAGACCATCCATGCCTGACCCATCCAAAAAAACATGCCCCTGCCCCAGAGCTAGCGGCGGCCCTTGGCCCGAAGCCTGGACCGCCCAACTGGGGCCCCACTTGGGCCGCCCGAAAGCCTGGCAATGGTCTGGGAGGATGCCCCTGGCAAATTGTTCCTGCAGATCCGCCGAGCACCCCTGTAGCCTACTCAGAGGCCCTTTCAGCTCCCCTGGCAGGAACTCTCTCCCCCAAACCAGCCTCGAAGGACAAGAAAATTGGTGATGAAAGAGCGTGCCCCTTTCTGCTCCACAGATTAGGCAGTGGCACGGCAGCATGGGATCAAATTGGTGCAAACGGAATTGCGACCACTGGGGCCCTATAGCTACGCCTCTGAGCGATCTCCTTTCCCGCTCACCTCAAGTTCCGTCCTCCGCACCTTCCACGGGGCCCAGCCGCCTGTGCAGCATGTCATCCAAAAGCCGCCATGAAATGGGCCCACACCAGCCTCGGCCTTGCCCGACCCTGTCCAGTCCCATCCTATATGCATGGCCCCGCGCCGACACTCGCGCTCTCATCGCATCGAAAGCAAGCGAAACTTCGCGCAAGTCCCTTCGCTCCCCGTTGGGCTCCACCAGCGACCAAGGGTCAGGGAGGCTGAGGCCTGTCCGTGCACAGGTGAGCAGCCGCGCCGCTACTGGGTCCTTAACCTTGGCCCATGCCAAAGGATCAGAAACCAGGGGCCGATGGTGCGCCTCACAATAAAGTTCATGTTGTGTCGTCACCCTACGGCGGCCTCCATCAGCGGCATCCCCTCCAAGATCCCTATGGTCCCGGCAGAGCGCCGACTGTGGAAGCAGTCAGCTAACTAACGGATTTTGGGCGAGGTGCGGCGAAGAAGAAAGCAGCCCGAGCTTGTTGGTGGCGACAGGTAGGTCTACGGCCTGCAGGTCGCCTGCCGCTGAATTCAATGATCGAGCAAGCTCTCTGGTGATGACCTCTTCTCCTCCTACCGCGCGCAGGGACACGTCAAACTCCGGCGCTGGCGGAGGAGCAGGGCCATTGGAGTGCCTGTGGGCCACGCGACCCCCTTGTCCTACAGACGCTTGGGTCCACCCCTTCAATGTTTTACAGCCTTCGGCAATTTCCTGCTGGATCCTTCGATCCACTCACTTCAGCCTGCAAGACGCCCGCAAGACCGCCGCGCTGTGACTGGCCCAGCGCCGCACAACCAAAAAAGGCAGAGACCGCATGCCCCCGCAGCTCCTGGGGCGCGGCTGTCGAGAAAAAGTCCTGCAGCGGCTCCGTCGCCTGAAAATGCTTCGAAGGAGAAATGGCGTGGACCTTTGCCAAGATCGCGCTCGGCTGCGTCAAACCACGCTGCCATCGCATCCTGGGGGCCTAGCTCGCTCACCTGCAACTGTTGCTCATCCCAGGGGCCAGAGCACCGCGTTCTCTGCTTCACCGCTTCATTGCGAGGAAGAGGAAACGAGGCAGGCACCGCTCTCTGCCATACCTGCGCCTGACCAGCGACCTGCCCAAGTTGGAGCACAACTGCAGAGCGCGACCCCGCTGAAGTGTCAAGCTGGGCCCAACAGTCCTCCACGTGGTGGCCAAAGCAACGACTCGCAATGAAGAGGTCACAGCAGCTGCTATGGCAAGTCGCGCCTGGCGGCCTGGGAATGGAAGCGCCTAGATGGTAAGGCCCCTGCGACGCACGGAGGTCATCCACCTCCATGTTCCAGTCGCCGCCGATGATGAACGGGCAGCCTGCCGAGGACACTAGCTCACTGAGGTGCTCAAGCAAGACCAGGTTGGCCCCTTTCAAGCCCCACGTCGTGCGACCATAGACCGAGACCACCAAAAGAGGGAGCTGGGGATGCATCATGGCTTTGACCGCCAACACCCTTTCCGACTCATGCACGCGCGCGAAATGATGACTGACAATATGCGCACTGACCAAGCCTGCCGTGTCACCCGACGTCTTCTTGTCACCAGTGCCCGTACGCACCGCTGCCGGAAACTGAGCCGATAACTGAACCGAAAAGCCCCGTTGGTAGGCCCATGTTCGAGTTTGCCCGATCTGGCTAGGAAGCAATAAGTGTCCCTGGTTCAGGAAGACATCAAAAACTTGGTCTTTCGCCCCTTGGGCCCACGCAAAATGCTGCTGTGCCATGCTCCACGCGTTGGGTTTGTAGCTAACCCGCGCGACCCCATTGCCAGCTGCCGTCGGTCTCCAGCAGGCCAGCTGGGAGGGGACACTCGCCGCAGGAGCATCGACCGCCCGCGCGCCCGTTGCCCTGCGGCGAGGCTGAGCTCGGCCGAGGGCTACGACCACCCGCGCGTCTGCGGCCTCACCCCCGGGCTCGCACCCCCCCCCCTTCAGGGTCTGCCCAGCCACGGGCCCCCAAAGGACGCTGCCAGCGCGCCCTGAAACGCCCGCTAAAGAGCCGCGCCACCCCGGGGCATCGACCACCCGCCCGTCGGCGGCCCAGGGCAGCGGCTGGTCCTGAGCGAGGGCGCCGTCCACCCGCACGACTGCGGCCTCGTTCAAAGGACAGCTGCTCTCGTTCGAGGTCTGCCCTCCACTGGGCCCCCGCAGGGCCTCTCCAGGCCCTGTGTCCTGGCTTGGCGCCGTGGGGGGAGAGCCGCTCCACCCCGGGGCATCGACCACCTGCGCGTCTGCAGCCCCGGGCGGAGGCTGGAGCTGATCGAGGGCGTCGACCGCCCGCGCGTCTGCGGCCTCGATCCAAGCTCCGCTGCCTCCCTCTAGGATCTGCCCTGCCAAGGGCTCCCCAGGGGCCACCAGCACCGGAAAAAAAGCTCTGTCGTCTCCGATCCAGCTGCCCTCTGAAAACGGCCAGCAGCCTCCTGAGCTCACTCCAGTGGTGATCAGCAAAGGCCAACCAGGCCCGTGCCGCGAGCGTGCCCATCATGCCGCGAAAGGCCTGCCTGTTCGACCTGGACTCACTCCACGCCACCTGACAGATCTCCGTCACCACTTGCTCAAACTCTCCTGGATTCTCCCTGCCGTCAGCCGATCGCGGACCCCTGCGATATCGCCGCAGCAGCGCCCGCTTCAACCCTACGCTGGTGGGCTCATTCAAGAAACTCCGGAGGTACTCCTGAGGTACTCCTCGCACATATGTCGCATTCTGGCGGCGACAGCCCCATGAGCTTCTGCCCAGCCCATGGCGGACTAAGGATGCTGCTGGCCCTCTTCTGCAAGCTTGGTTCTGGCTGCATCAGCGGCTGCTTGCAGGTCTCCAGGCCGAGGTGGGTCTCTGGCCGCTGGGCCCGCTGCACTTCCAGGGGCAGCTGCAGTAGCAGCAGGGGCGCCAACGGGAGCAGCAGGCGCTGCAGCAGCGGCCGCCGCTGGCGCCTGTGGGCCTTCTTCTCGGGACCCTGCGGCGCCATCTCCTGATCCTCCGCTGTCGTCATGCCGCGGACGCTTCGACGCCGGGCGATCCCGCGCCTCCCAAGCCTCCTGTCTGAGTCTCTGGATGCCCCCCGCGGTGGGCCCGATTGCAGCGAGCGCCGCCTTCTGGGTCTCAACCGCCATGCTGCCCTTGAGTGCCAGCCACCGCTGCTTATCCTCTTCGCCAATTTCCAAGTCGCGACGGCCCAGCGCATCCCCCATCAACAATCTCGACCGCATCGATCCCACTCTCGTCCCCGCTCAGCTGCGACTCGTTGATCTGGGAGCCCGTCGGCACATGCGAAGGCGAGCGCGACCGAGCCTCAGCCGACCCAACGCCCCGGGCCTTCTGCAGCTCGGCCTGGAGCTCCTCCTGCCACTCAGCCTTGGCCTTGACCGCCATCACTGGCCGGCTGCGCTCTGCCGCTCTTGCTGCGCTCTGCCAGCCACTTGCGGGCCTCGCCCTCCTGATGAACCGCCTGCTCCAGGGCCGTATCCGCCCGCCAGCGCGCCGCCCCTTTCGCGCCGATGGTCTCCTCCAGCAGCGGCGGGCGCGCAGGCTGCGCAGGCTTTGCCACCGCCTGCGCCAGAGCCTGCAACTCCTGTGCACCTGCCGCCTCGCCGACTTGTTCCTGCAGCTGCGACGGCGGCGCGGAAACCGACTGCTTGCTCGCCCCTTACTGCGGCGGCGTCGACGCCTCGGGGGCGCCCAGGCGGGGCGGCGCCCAAGAGCCTGGTGGTTGGGCAGGCTGTCCTCCACCATTGCCTGGCGGCGCCCAGACACCTCGCGCCCGCTGCTGGTGCCATGGCGGCGTGGTGGGCACAAGGGCTGCCTCACGCAAGAAACACTCCGACCGCGTCTTCCAGATCCAGCGATAGCGGCAGGACGAACACGAGAGGTAGCCCTTGTTGGCATCCTTGCCCATGGGCTCCACCAGGAGCTCACCGTCGCAAAGGGAGAAACGGGCCAGTGGGCCCAACGTGCAGTGACGGACGGCCAACGAGGCCACGAGTGTATGAAAGAAAACCTGGACGCTGGCCCAGGGATCACTGGTGGGGGCGCACCTCCCCCTTGCCACACTCAAATCCTCAGAGCCTCCCGCTACGGACTTGAGCATGACTGGCTACGGAGGGGGGAGGGGGAGGACTGGAATGCGCCCTTGCACCAGGCGCAGGCGGGCCACATGGCGGTCACCGAGAAGCGTGTCCCTGCGTGGGACCGCGTGGGCCCAGTCACCGGGGAGCTGGAAGAAACCCACCTCGACGTGGCTACCCGCGACGCGACCACCGGACAGCCCATGTATGTTGATTGGTCTGTCACCTGCGCACACTCTGACAACCTCGAGCGCAGGTGGGCAAGATCCAACAATGACGGGCTGGCCGCGTCGCAGGCGGTGGGCGTCAAACGGAACCGATATCCCCCCTCGGGCGGCGAGCTGGCCCCAGCTGTCCTGGAGACGGGAGGGCGGCCAGCGGATGAGCTCGTCTCATTTGTCCGCTCGTACGGAAAATATTTGCCCGAAGCCGAGCGGTCAGCTGTCATCGCCACCGCGTGGCGCCGCATCCAGCGCACGTTGGTTGTGGGCAACGCCGAGCTGATTGCTAGTGCGTGCTAAATGACCCACTGGCACTACGACCACCACGGCCACCACGGCCACCACGACCACCACGACCACCACCAGCTGGACCGCCAGGACCGCCACGGCCAGGACCACCACGACCAACACGACCACCAACGACCACCACGATCACCGCGAGCACCACGGCCACCACCAGGCCGGCCGCCAGCACTAACACCACGACCACCACGACCACCACGGCCACCACGACCACCACGACCACCAGCAGCTCGACCACTACCAGCTCGACCACCACGACCACGGCTTCCGCGGCCACCCCGACTGCCCGCCCGCCCACCGCAACGGCCCCCGCCCCCCGGCCCCTTCCCCTTCCCCTCCCTTTTCCTCGCCGGGCCGCCCCTGCTGCAGCAGTTTGGTTTGAATTCGTGTGTGTTGTGTTACCCATGGGAGCCCCCCCGCGTCCTAGAGGCGTTGGGCTCCCGGGGAAGTAATCTAGTGCTCTAGTTGTCGCAGAGACCTCACACGCCGCCAGGCCCCGGTGGCCACTCGCCCCAAAGGTGGGCGGGTGCCGGGGCGTCGGTGAGAAGGAGGAGGAGGAGGAGGAGGAGGAGGAGGAGGAGGAAGACGAGAGGAGCAGGGCGAGGAGAGGAGGAGATTCACACGACCTCTTGACCCTTCGAAAGAGGAGGGGGGAAAATGGGCGCCTCGGACGTCGGAGTGCTCAATCTCCCAGACCGAGCACATGGAGCCCGCGATGATCGTCGCGTTTCGCTGGCGGCCGTTTTCCTTCTTCTCGGCAGCGAGGCGCACCCTTCAACAATGAAGGGGCCCTGGGAGGCAAATAGATAGACACAAATGGCAGGATGAACAATAGTTTCCACATCTTCTGGATGTTCGTCTGCCCCCCACTTCCCATATGTTCTGTCCTTTTCTGGGACTCGACGATTATTTGCGTTCGTTTGCTTTTGATCCCTCCTGGGCCAAGCCGCACACACACACACACACACACACTTCAAACGTCAGCTGGCACTGCAAAAGAAGCCGCGGTGCTTCTGACATCGCAAGACAAACCCAGAACGAGGATGACAGAGGACGAGGGCGAGAAGGAGGCGGAAGCGGGTGAGGAAGGGGCAGGCATGCTGGGAAATCCGCCACCGTGCCTCGAGGCACGAAAGAGCTTCATGTACGGTGTTCAATGATGTTTTTTTTTTTTTGTAAGAAAAATAGGGGCAAGGAATCCAAAATCTGAAATCTTCTGGGCGTTCCCGCGCTTTCCATTGAATCCCCACGCCCCAAGACAGGCCACGAGTGCCCCAAGAAGCGCCCAAGACGGCGCAAGAGGCCTCGAAGACGGCTCGACAGCACCCAAAGACGCCCAAGATGGCCCAGGCGGCCCAAGAGGCCCCCCGACGCCCCAAGAAAGTTTCAATAAGCCCCCAGGGCCCCAGAGAGGGCCCCTGGATACCAAAACCAGTCATTTCTTTGTGCTTTTTGAATGATGTTACAATCAACCCGTATCATGAAGGCATTGGCCGTCCTTGAGACCTTCCGAACCCAACGCGATGTTGGCGTCGCGCGCAAGGGGGTAGGGCCGAGGGAGGAAGGGTCGCTTCTAAGAAGCCCTTCCCCCTACCCTCACCCCACTCTGCGTGTTGCCGAGGCAGCCGAAGTCGAAATCGATCTTCCTGTCAAACAATGCGCTGGTCCACCCCTTTCCTGAGAGCACTGGCTTCGCGCGAAAATGCTGCAGTGGCTTCGATCGAGGAAACATGCAAGAGAAGAGGCCAGATAGACAAGGGGAAATGAGAGATGCATCTCGGCGGCGCGCCCGGGGGGAAGTGAGAAGGGGCGGGTCATGTCAGAAGGCTCGAAGCCCCCCCGCCTTCTGAGAGGTGTCCTAAGCCTTCCCCGAACATGCAGAACACGTCTCAGACAGCACGAGGGCTCCTGAGAAGTCCCGCCGCCTTCTGAGAAGGCCTTCTCCTCCTCACTCCACCCCCTCCGCTCGCCGCCGAAAATATCAACCATGCTACGCCCTGCGCGGCGTGGCTCCTTCGACTGCACGCCCAGCATCGCCTCGGAGCCCACCGCGCGCGGCCGAGGCGGTGCCGAGCGCGCGCGCGCGCGCGCGGGGGGAAGCGATGCCTCCGCCGCGCCCTCGCTCGGGCGGCGTGCGACAAGCGCGGCGGCGGAAGGCGCCCGCGGCGGGGGGGGCGCTGCGCCGCCACGCGGCGGCGTTCCGAGATTAGAGGGCTGAAAATCCACCCCGATAAGAGCCACCCCGACGCGCGAAGCCGTTTGGTAAACGCCCCCAAGGAAGGAATCAAAAAGGGCAAGACTGTTTAGTAAACGCCGTGGGCCGTTTAGTAAACGCCAATGGTCTGGCCCAGGTGTTTTTTTCCTACCTTGTGATATCCCCGACGCTATAGCTCGAGGCATCCTGAATTCTCCAGGCTCGAGCCTGATCTCTGTAAGTCTTCAGTTTTGCCTTCCCCCTTTCATCACTCGGCGGTGAACAGGAGTGGTTCTAAGCACCTTTTCCTCTACCTCCCCACGCTCCCCCTCCTCCTGTCCTTCTCCTCCTCCTCCGCAATCGAAGTCGTAGCTGTCGTCGTTGTTGTTGTTGCTGCTGCTGTTGTTGTTGTTGCTGCGCGGCGGGTGCCGCGAGAAAAACAGATTAGTTACCCCCTATTGGAGGGACTCCAGTCCTTCAATAAGGCCGCCGACCAAAGAAATTAGTTACTCCTTTTGGAGGGGTTCTAAAGACTTATCAAGGTTATTACTACCCCCGATATTACCAAGCCAAAAGGCGATGCCAATCGCAGGGGCGCGCCCTCAGAAACTGAGGGAATCCCTACGATCGGTATCCAAATGAAGCGATGCCAATCACAGGGGTAAGGATATAGCTCAGGCTGGTAGATGGGGTGAGTGGATGCCGATCACATGGGGTCTGAGTGGATGGGGGTCGGAGGATCGCGCCCGCATCGCCGATGCAGCCACTGCATCGCCGATGCATCGGCGACGTCAGCGATACGTCGGCGCCATCAGCGTGGAGAAACTGTGGCTCCACATCGAGCCGCACCGTCGATGCATCGTCGATGCGGAGCGATCTCCCGACCCCGTCTGTTCGGCCCCGCTTGGGAGGCCTAGAACAATTGACGAGTAAACAACACACGCCCATACCCATAAGGGGGTCGGAGAGAGGAAGACTGGCTATGGGTATGGGTGCAAGTTGTCCACATCCGCTGCGACTCGGCCTCTTAACGCCCCTTTCCAGAAAATCCCAGCCGCAGCGGACATGCGCGAGGAGGGGATTTATCCGGATCCACCGCCTGGGAACCGACGTCCTGGTGCGCCAGCGGGCGGTGGACATGGATATATGCTCTGGCCCCCTGGGGGCCCGAATCTATATATATATATATACATATATATGTGTACATCTATAGATAGAGGGAGACAGAGAGAGAGAGAGAGAGAGATCCACATCTATGTCCACCGTCTGCGGTTCTGGATAAATCCCCGTTTTGAATACGGATAGAAATCTTGCCCGCAGCATGGGCTCCCCGCCGTCGAGTCATCAGGTGGAGGTCTCCTCGCCATCGCTCGGGCTTCTATTTCCCGTGCATGTTTCGATGTCGTACGTGTTCTTTGTTTTCCCAGGTGATCTACAACCCTCGACAAAATTAAATTCAAAACGCCTGGAGCCCCCCTTCAATGTCGGCCCCTCCGATGTCAAAGGACGCCGACGCATGCTCTGGGGGGGGGTGCGACTCGGCAGTTCCATGCTGACCGAGTTTGGAGGGAGGGGCGCCACCAAATACTTCACACTCATTGACATCCAATCCCAGGCATTCACATGCGCAAGTACCGTACGTTCTCTGTCTGACGACTTGCGCGCTGGCCTCTGGCACCGCGTGGATCCTTCAACTTTGGATGGTCACAACTGCTCGAGAATCCAAATCGTGCCCGTCGCACGACTCCGGATCACTGGCGTCGTCCAGCCCTGAACGCCCACGCCGGGGTCGCCTCCGCGTCGATGCGACGCGGACCTCTACCGTAAGATATGTGACACATGTTTGAGTTTGACGTTGTCGAGGGTTGTGGGATGCGCCTCGATGAACCAACACGTAAACATAAGCTTTTGTTGACGATTCGCGCTGGACCCCCCTCTTTGGCGCGCGGACCGCGCCAGGGGCGGCGCCGAGGCGCCGCCGGGGAACTCAGGCGCGGATCCAAGAAATCCGGGCGGAGCGCCAAAAGTTTATGTGGTGTGGTGTTTTCTTCTTCGATGGTCGAGGGTTGTGGGATGCTCCTCGATGGTCGAGCGTGACGTTTGAGTTAAACTTTGCCGAGGGTTGCGGGATGCGGAGTTCAATTTTGCAGAGGGTTTTGGGATGCTCCTCGATGGTCCTCGCCGAGGAAAAATCTGGAGGTCGGAAAGGGGTGTGGCAGAAAGGGGTATGGTGCCAATCGTGGAAACGGCGATGCTATTTGCCTATTTGCGATCAATCACATCGCCAGAGTCCCCTTTACATAGGATTAAAAACACACCCCTTTATACCAGATCCCTTTCCTACCTCCAGGGAATCCTAGACGCGCTCGACAAAAGCAAATCGGCAAACCCGAATTCCGGCTGGCTCGAGTCTTACGTTCCCCTGAAAAAATGCACACGCCCGAGCGATGCCAAGTCTCTTGCGCCGCTCCCCCCAAGCATGTGCTGCACCTCCCCCCTCGGCGTGCCCGCTCCCCGCCCCTCGGCCCTGCCGTGGAGACGGGACCACGGCGGGGACGACTTCTTGAGCAGGGACCGACCGTCCCGGCATCGCAAAATCCTGCAAGATCCTGCACCCAAACCCGGGTCAATGAGAGATCCTGCAGGATCCTGCGCCCGAGCCCGGGTCAGTGCGACCCTGGCCCTGCAGGATCCTGCAAGATCGGGCGTGCTGGCTGACCCCCGTTTGCATTGACCCCCGTCTCAAGGCTCCCGATGGGCAGCAAGCTGGGGCACCCCAGCCCCGACCAGCCAGGTGTGCGAGCGTTGAGCAGAGGACCGACCGTCCCGGCATTCCTATGGGCCTACCACGAAATGTCCTTAGAACCCAAAAATGTTCGAATAACAAAAACAAGGTTCTTAGAACAGAAACACTGTGTCAAAACAGCGCAGTGTCAGCCAGAAGTGTTCTAAGAGCACTTCGTGCAAACCGCAAAAGGTTCTTAGAACATTGTTTGGTGGGCCTATAGGCGAACCGGGGCGCTTCGCCACTGCTTGAACTTCGGGTGAGCATATATCCAGGAGGCACCTACTGGGAGGCCGTCGTCGTGGGGGGCTGCTACGCCGGCTTAGGCTGCGGACTGAGTGGGATTAGGCCAGATGAAGCGGGATTAAGCGGGAATGCGCGGGTGAAGCCGGACGACGCCAGCAATCGGGCCTAGGGCAAAATCAGAATTTGACCTCCCAGGATTTGCATCCGAATATAAATTGAGAATCTCTGAGATCAAGCGGCTCTGGAGGTTGTCTCGGGCGCCGCGGCCTTCTCAAAGCGTTCCGAACGCCCTGAGAGCGTTCCGGAACGCTCTGGAACGGATTCATCCTCGTCCTAGCCCCGTCCAACCAACGGCCCATGCACCTTCCTCAGGTCGCAGTAGTTTCCTTGGAGACGGCAGGGCTTTTCTTAGCGTTCAAAAAACCTTGGTCTTGCACATGAAAACGGTGACAAAAACGGTTTGCCGAAACGGAAACGAAACGGCCCTGGGTCTGAAACCAGAACCGGAACCAGAAAAAACGGCGACAGGACAAGAAATTAACGGAACCAGAACCAGAGGAAAACTTATAAACAAAAAAGGCCCTGCCGTTTCGAAATGTTCACTTTGCCTTGGGTGCTTCGTTCTACCTCAGCAGTGCCGTCCTCCCTTTGCTTGCGTTGCGCACGTCGAACGGCGAATCAAAGAGCTTAGATCGACGTGCGCGTGCGAACAACGAGCCCAATATCCGATCACATTGGCAAACTATTCGTGGAAAAGGGGTGCGAAGACAATGCAGAAAGGTAAGAATGCCCTCACGGGTATCGGGTCTTTGATGCGGAGGGGATGGCAAGGAAGGCCCCAGCGGCTCCTCCACCACCACACCAGCTCTAAAGCCCGATAACCGACCCCTATCGTGGCAGTGCTGGCGCCTGTGGAGGCAGACCACAGCGCCAGGCCAATGTCACAATGCTCTACGCTCTGATCGAAGTTCTGTGACGCAGTGTAACACCGCGGCGGGCGCACTCGAAGATAGGAAACCCAATGTAGCGATGCCCTGGCAGCTAGCAAGGAATGGGTCTATGTAAAGAAGCCCGTTGTAAGTTCCC
Organism: Prorocentrum cordatum; assembly: GCA_963575745.1. NCBI lineage: Eukaryota > Dinophyceae > Prorocentrales > Prorocentraceae > Prorocentrum > Prorocentrum cordatum. The sequence goes on along the minus strand of CAUYUJ010017479.1, from coordinate 32,695 downwards.
TCTCCGAAGGTCAGGTCTGAATTACACCCTCCACCAATCAGCACACGTCCATCCTAACATGCACCCTGTGACCCCTCCACGAGTCCTGCTGGGATCTGGCGCGCTGCTCCGTCGAACGCTGATGGGGTACAAGCAACGGGCTGCCCGTCTAGGGGTCTGCCCTGAAAAGTAGAGACTCATCATTGGCGAGTCCACACCGAACGAGCCTCAATGTGGATTCTACTCCAACTGGATACCCAACACGTATCAACCCTGCTTCTCGACGCGGTTCAATGAGAATGCGTGCTCCAGCCAGCAAGTGGCCTCAAGACCGAGAGTGATGGATGGCATCGCCCTTGTCCTGGCGGGGTCGCACTAATGGCACACAAAACGTCCTCTTCAACTCGACATCAGCTCCTCCGCCTCTCCCCCCGCCATATCAAAATTCACAGTGAGTGCTGCTGGTGGCAGGGCCGATGCAAATATTCCTTGGGCCTGTGGTCTTAAAGGTAGCCCCGCAACACGGCGGTTGATACATTGATGGGGATCTCAAACAGACGGATGTCCGCGACCGTGCCTCGTGGCACGAAGTGGAACGTACCCGAATATTCTAGAGTGCTGTGTGCTCTGTCGGAAGTGAGGGGGTGAGATCGAAGTGGGACGGAAAGTCCCCCTACCGGTAAATCGGTTTCGATTTCGTGTTCGTGCGTGCCGTGCGCGCGGGCGAGGCGAAGCTGCGTGGGCGGGCGAGAAGAAAGTCTCCTCCAGCTGAGGCGCGGCCGGACCAAATGATTCTTCTCTGGGGGCCGGTGCCGCGCGGTGTCCCGCCGGTGTCCCGCCTCCGGCTGAAGCGCGGCCGGACCAAATGATTCCTCTCGGGGGGCCGGTGCCGCGCGGTGTCCCGCCGGTGTCCCGTCGGTGTCCCGATGATTTGTTCCTGCCCTGCTAAACTCACGGTATGGCCTGTTTCGTAAGTCTTCATCTGGAAATTTGAAAAAAATACATGCAAAGCCTTCGCCAGCATCGGGAGGGATGCTAAAGCCAGCATTCACGCACACGCGATTGAGGATCGAAGAAAATTTCACGCTGTACGAGGGTACTGTAAAGGGCTTCCACCACTTGCACCAGGCCGCGGAGCTCTCCTAGAGTGACAGTGCCATCGCCCCAGAAGGCCGAACCCTCGGCAACGTTATGGAAGATCGGCTGCCCCAGCTGATCGCGGAAACGAGCGACCCCAATGTGCCAGCCGCTGGAGGCCAGGCCTGATTTAGAACCCCCGTCGAATTGGACAGACACGAATCTTATTTCCTGGAGAGGAAAAAGGGGCGGCGAATAAAACGCATGAGACTGTCGGCTCTCAAGAGCCTCGGAAGCAAGAGCGTCAGCTCGTTTGTTGAATTCCCATGTGCCTACACCAGTGACCAGTCTTTTCCCTGGGAGCCGAGAGACCACGGGACCACAGCTTTTCAAGCCGAGTCTGAGCCGTGGCAACGAAGGGGACATAGAAACCATCATACATACTCCAGCAGCCATTAAGCCACTGAGCGATTAATTTCGAGTCTCCTGAGATTTCAAGCCTACACGAGATACTGTCCAACACCAGGGGGGAGGAGGAGAGCGGCGGCTCAGGCGAAGCTTCCCAGGATACAAGAGGCAGATCGACTTTCCGGCGCTTGACCTCGTCCGTCAGAGAGCACAGACCCGCGGGAGAGGAACGGGGCTTGATCTCCGACGTCACTCGATCAGGAACGGCAAGGCCTATCCACTCGCACGCGTGCTTCACAAAGAGCCAGGACTCCGCGGTCGAGAAGAACGAGAGGTCGCCGACGGATGGAAGCCACAGGCCCTCGAGAAAACTGAGAAAGACTTCGTCCCACTGGCGAGCGCGGGTATAGTGAGGCTCATGTTTCCATTTGCGCTTGTTACGAGCATCCGAACCTTCGCCACTAGAGAGCACCAGCTGCATAGTTCTCCACTCCGCCGTGCTTCTCCAGCACGCGACGTCTCGAAGAAACCCGTGCGCTCGTGATGGGGGCGTCGCGGCATTGGTGCGTCGAGGCGCCGTTCTGGACAGCAGCGAAAACGAAGCGCGAAGAACACGAACGCCCAGCGGAAGAAAACCAGAAGCAGCATATTGTCGTTTAGCAAAGCGAACAGCACGTCTGAAGTAGGTCACGGAGTCTTCTTGAGGTCGACGTTGGAGGCGAGCGAGTCTGCGTAAAAGGTAGCCTTCCCAGCGATCCAATCTCAGAGCTACGCCGTGACCCGAGACCCAGGAACCACAGCCGTGACAAGCAACAGGCACCACTCTCTTCGCAAATCGATCGAAACGGATGTCCAAAGGCACGGAGGTGGCGAGGTATAACTTAGCGTCCGTCCAAAACGCCTGGGAGGTCTTCTGCAAGCGGTGGCCCGCAGCATCAGCAGCGTTACCGTCGGGAGTCTGCCAGACGCCCAAGACCTCGAAGCCTTCTGAGCACGCAGAGAAGACCCAGGAGGTGGAGCCCACGTCGAACGTGAGCGTGTCGCACATGGGGAATATCGCATCGTTGGTGAAGAGCTCGAGAGACTCCGGCTTCCAAGACAAACCATAGCTCAGCATGATAGTGGTAAGATCGACAAAGAGGCGGCGAACTATGGCCAGAGAGCCTGCAATCCGTAAGAAGTCATCTGACCATGCCAGATGGTTGTAGAGCTTGTCTGAAATCAGAATACC
>CAUYUJ010017479.1:0-25000 GCA_963575745.1 Prorocentrum cordatum | reverse complement strand
CCTGGATGCGACGACGGCGACTGCGACGGCCCGACGGCGACGAAGCTGGCGACGATGGCGGCGGCGGCGACGGCGGTTGTGACAGCGACGGCGACGGCAACGACGACGACGATGACTACGATGACGACTCGTGGTGACAACAGCGACGGCTAAGGCGACGGCGACGTCAACGACGATGTCGACGACGACGGCGGCGGTGAGGGCGGCGAGGGCGGCGACGGCGAAGACCGCGACGACGACGACGACGACGACGACGACGACGACGACGACGACGACGACTGACGGCTGACGACAGCAGGCGGAAGACGGAACGACGGACGACGGACTACGGACGACGGTTGACGACGACGACGACGGCGGCGACGACGACGACGACGCGACGGCGACGCTTCGAGCCTCGACGTTTGGAGGCTGGCGGCTTCGGGCCCACGCCTCGGCTGGGCGCGGATCGGGCGAATCGTCGGGGCGGCGGCCCCGAGCCACGGTGGAGTCCATATATATATATATATATATATATATGTATAGTCCATATATATGTATATATATACACATATATATACATATATGTATATATATGTATGTATATATAGAGAGAGGGACAGAGAGTGGCGGGGGTGGATGGGCAGGAGTGCTTCACGTGGGAGCGGATCTGGAACCAGTACAAGTGCCTCATCGGAAATGACAAGGCGTGCCTGTGGCCCCAAGTCAACGTGGCCAAGGTCCCCAGCTCCTGGAAGCAGGCCGTGGAGGACCGCCTGGGTGACGACGACGGCGGCGACGACGGCAGCAACGGCGACGACGATGACAACCGCGACGACGACGAGGAAATGGATCGGACAGGGTCTGACATCTCTGAACTTTCCCCCCTCCCCTTCCGCCCTTCCTCGCCCTCGCTCATCCCCTCTCCTCCCCCCCCCTCTTCCTCCTCGTCTTCCTCCTCCGCCTCCGCCCCGCTCATCTTGAGGCTTCGCCTACCTCATCCTCGTGAGTATTTCCTACTCCCTCCTCTTCCCTCGAGGCCCCATCCCCCTCGCTCTCATTTCCTCCAGGTCCCGCCCCTCTCCCTCTAGGGCGCTCTCTCCTCCTCCCTCCAGGTCCTCTTCCGATTCCCTCCTCTCCTTCTCCTCATCCCTCCCCTCCTCCTCCTCCTCCGACTCCTCCTCCTCTTCCTCCTCCTGCCCCCCCTCCCTGCAGGCCCCCCGTCGGCTCCTCGCCCTCATCCTTCGGACTTCCGCCCGTTGCCCGCGCCTTCGCATTATCACCCTCATCGGCCCTGCCCCCCCCCCTTGCCTTTCCCCCATCCTCGTTCCGTGTTCCGCCCTCCACTCCGCGAGGAGCAGCTGGCGGTGCGCGACTGGGAGGGCCCAGACTCGCCGCGCATTGCTGGCATGGACGTCTTCGCTGGCAAAGGCGCGGTGTCGAGTGCAATGCGCGCGGCGGGCCTGTCGGCCGTCCGATTCGAGGTGTTGGACGACCCGCTGGACGACATCCTGAAGCCCGAAGGGAAGCAGCGGAGGGGCTGGGCTGTGGGCTAGGCAAGGGGAGGGGCAGGCGGCCGGGCCTCGACTCGGCTGGGCGTCGTCGCAGCGTTGCCGCCAGTCGGCCTGGCCCGAGGAGGGGGGCGAAGGAGGTTCCTGGAGGGTCTAGGAGAGATAGGAAAGAGACAGAGAGGGGGGATGGCGGAAGGGAGAGAAGGGGAATGGGGGCGATGGCATGAGGCAGGGCCTGGGAGGGACGAGAGCGGCGTAGGTGGCGTAATGCGACGATGATGACGATGGCGACGGCGACGGCGACGGCGGCGCCGACGACGACATGCATCGACTCGACGGCGGCGACGACGTTCACGAGTGACGACGACGACGACGACGACGACGGCGACGGCGACGGCTCGACGGCGACGGCGACGGCGCTGGCGACGGCGACGGCGGACGACGCTGATGACGACGACGCGGCAGCCGGCCGCTGCGGCGCCGACGACGGCGACGGCGACGGTGACGACGACGACGGACGACTACGACGACGCCATCTGGGCCGGGGGAGGCTGATCTCTCACGGCCTGCACCTGGTCGACGGCTACCTCATCGTCATCGGCCCGCCGTGCAAGTATTGGATATATTTGACCACGGGCTTCACTGGCAGGTGGCCGAGGGTGTTGGGTGGGGCTCTGTAGTCTGTCGGCTCGCCGCTGCGACCTCACCATCTTGCTCCTGCCGCTCTCCCTCCTGATCCTTTTCCTCGTCCCCTCCCAGGGGTCCAGGCGCCAGCCCTCCTCTCCGCCTCCTCCGTCCCCCATCCCTCCATCCTCGTCCAATCTCGACTCGACCTCCGCACTGGCCCTTCTCAATCCTCGAAGCGGGGGCGGGAGGTCTGCTCAGCGACCAGAGGGCAAAGCGGACTCGCCGATGGCCTTGATCGGCAACGCCATCGCGGACGAGGTCGCCAATTTCTTGTTCTTTCTCGAGGAGCAGCGGGGGCAAAAGTCGAAGGGTAGGGGCATGTGTGGTTTTGGGGTCTGCGAGGGGCCTAGTGGCGCGAGCCTGGCGACGACGACGACGACGATGACGCCGACGACGACGACGACGACGACGACAAACAACAACAACGGACGACGACGACGACGACGGCGACGATGGGCAACGAGTGCCGACAACTCGCGATGACCATGTCCGCGTCGACGACGACGATTGACGACGGCGACGCGACGACGACGACGACGACGACGACTCGACGGACGCGCGACGTCGCCGCCGCCAGCGACGACATTGCGACGACGTCGACAAGCACGAGGACGACGACGAGGACGAGGACGAGGGCGACAACGCGACGACGACGACGACAACGACGACGCTGGGCGGGAGTCTGTGGGGGCGCGGCGGGGGACGGGGTAAGGGGGCCGACGGAATTGGGGCAGTCGGTCACGGAGACAAAGGGAGGAGGTCAAAGAGGGAACATGGGGGATGGGGGGCAAGGGTACCAAGACACATTGGCGCAATGACGAGCGCGGGCGGAAGACAAGGGTGGCAGATAGCGAGGGGAAGTGGGGGCTGAAGGGAGACAGAGAAAGAGGATGGCGACACTTTGACAATGAGGATGGTGGAGGGAGGAGTGGGGGGAGGAGTGAGGAGAAGGACCAGGAGGGAACCGAGCGCGGCGGCGGCGGGAGGAGGGGGAGAGGGGAGTCGCAGGAGAGGGGGTCAAGCTAGCCAAGGCGAGCGACTCATAGGGCCCTGCCCGCCCTCCCACCATCGTCGTCGTCGTCGTCCGTCGTCGTCGCTCGTCGGCGTCGGCGTCGTCGTCGTCGTCGTCGGCGTCCCTCGTCCGTCGAGTCGTCGTCCGCCGCCGTCGTCGTCGCCGTCGTCGGCGTCGTCGTCGTCGTCGTCGTCGGCGTCCGTCGTCTGTCGAGTCGTCGTCCGCCGTCGTCGTCGTCGTCGTCGTCAGCGTCGTCTTGAGGTCGTCGTTGCCCTTGTCGTCGTCCGCCCTCGTCGTCGGCCTCGGCGTGCGTTTGCGGTCGGCGTCGGCGCGCGGCCCAGGCTCTTGACATCAAGGGGACGATCGTGATCGAGCAGCCGTCGAGCTCCTACATGTACCAGTACAAACCCATGCGCACGTGCCTCGACCTTCTCGGCTTCAAGCCGTCGAGCTTCCGCACGGTCGCGTTCGGCCACGCCACCTGGAAGCCCGCCATCCTCCAGGTGCGCGCCGCCGGCACCGTGCAATGGGCGGCCGCCTTCGCGACGGCGGCCAAGCAGAAGGCGAAGTCCGCTCTAGCGGAGAAGGCCATCCCTTCTCTCGCGGCCATCCCGCCTCCTCTCTCGCTCTCTCCTTCTTATTTTTGTTTCTCTCTCTTTCTCTCTATCTCTCTCTCCCCTTCCCTCCCCTCTCTCTCTTTCTTTCTCCCCCCATGCCTCCCCTTATCCTCCGTCGTCGTCGTCGTCGTCGTAATTGTCATCATCGTCGTCGCCTCATCGCCGCTCGTCGTCGTCGTCGCCGCCGCCGTCGTCGTCGTCGTCGTCGCCGTCGTCGTCGTCGTCGTCGTCGTCCGTCGTCGTCGTCGCCGTCGTCGTCGCTGTCGCCCGTCGTCGCCCGTCGTCGTCGTCGCCGTTGGCGCCGACGTCGTCGCCGTCAGCATCGCCGTCAATGTGCCAAGGCTTCGCGGCCCAGGCTGTTCGAGGTCCAGAAGGGCAAGTGGGTGACGGGCGTCAAGAATATCAAGGAGTCGGCCGCGTACCCAGTGGATTTCGCGAAGGCATTGCTGGCGTACCACTTGCACTTCTTGGCGAAGGACTCTATTCGCCCCAGCCGCGAAAGGGGGGGGAGTGGGATGGGGGGAAGGCCTATGAGCCTATGGTGGATCGGGAGGAGGCATGGGAAGGGAGGACGAGGAGGGGAATGCAGCAGGAGGAGGATGAGGAGGACGAGGAGGAGGAGTAGGAGGAGGAGGGCGACGACGACGAGGACAAGGTCGATGCAGGGACACGGCGACGAGGGCGACTTCGACGACCCACCTTCCTCATCCGCATAACGGCCCAATCCCTTCCCCCATGCTCACCTTGAGCCCCTTGCCCCCTACCCTACCTCTGCCCCCATCCCAGTCCCCCTCGCCCTCCTCAATCTTCCGCTTTGGCCCTGGCGCCCGCGCCCCGCCTTGGTCGCGCTGGCGACGACGGCGCGCCAGCGTCCGAGCGCCGCGCGCACTTGACCTCGGCGGCGGCCGCAGCTGCTCCGCGCCCCTTCTCGCCATCGGCCCGCTCATACCCGAGAGGAGTACTGCTACCTCGTGAAACTGTTCACGCTCGTGGTGCCCAAGCTCCACCCCGCCGTCGCCGAGAGCAACCCTGTGCGGATGCTCATCCTGGGGTGTCTTGTTGGCTTCAAGGTGGGCACCGCAGGCGCAGACGACGACGATGATGACACTGCCGACACAGACGACGACGACGACGACGGCGACGACGACGACGACGACGACGGCGGCGACGGCGAAGACGACGACGACGGCGAGGGCGGCGACGACGACGACGACGGGGGCGGCGACGACGACGACGACGACAACGACCGACGACCGACAATGATGACGACGATGACCAGGACGACGACGGCGACGACGACGGACGTCTTAGGCGACGACGACGGACGCCGCCGACGACGGCGACAAAGTCCAACGACAAAGTCGAGACCCACGAAAACCAAACCCCCCATGGGCGGAGGAGGGAGAGGGGGCTAGAGGCGGAGGGAGGGAAGGCAGTGGCTGCGGGGGCCAGAAGCCCTCGGTCGTCTCGGAGAACGCCCTCGTGGACGACTCCGCCGCGGACCATGACTCGAGCGATCGTGACGGCACCGCCTGCCATTCACCTCCCCCCTCCCGCATCATCCTCGCCCCCCGATCCGCGTTCTCCACCGCCGCCGACTCCCTCCTACTCTCCCTGATCGCTAATCCTCCTCCCCCGCGTCTTCGTCGCCGTCTTCGTCATCGTCAGCGTGCCTCCTCGCGGCGTCCCTTTGCAAGGTTGTCCTTTCCTCGTCGTCTCCGCATTCTCCACCTCGTCGTCAGCCATTCGACCTCTTCCCTCATGCCTGCCTCTTTCCTCTTAGTAGTCGAGTCATATCCCTCTGCCTCCCCTTCCTCCCTCCTCCTCCTCCTCCCCCCCTCCTCGACTCTGAGACTCTCTGCCCGCCTCGCCCCATCGTCGGCATCGTCGCGTTCGACGGCGACCAGGCGCAGGGCGCGGCGGAGGCGGGCGGCGACGACGCCGCGGCCAGCATGGGCGGCGATGTCGGTGGATCCGTCGGCCCTCCCTCTCTTCTTCCCCCCTGCTCCTCCCTCCACCTCCTCCTTCTCGCCCCTCCCTCCTTCCCCCTTCCCCTACTCTTCCCTCTTCCCTTCCTGGCCTCATCCTTTGTTCCCCGCCTTCCCCCCGCCTCCTGGCCCCCATCCTTGCATGGGTTGTATTCATCTTCCTCCTCCTCTTCGTCCTCCTACCTCGTCCTCCCCCCGCCCCTCCTCCTCCTGCCCCCCCGCCCCCGCTTCTCTGCATCCCTCGCGCCCTCGTCGGCATCGTCGCGTGCGACGGCGACCAGGCGCAGGTCGCTGCGGAGGCGGGCGCTGGCGACGCCATGGCCGGCGCGGGTGGCGACGACGGTCCGCCGTCGTCTGCCTCGCTGTTCTTTTTTACGCCCTGCTCCTCTCTCCTCTCTCCCTCTCTCCGATCCTCTTCCTCCTCCTCCTCCTCCTTCTCCTCCTCCTCGCCCTCCCTTCCCCCTGCCTCCCCCTCCTCTTTCGCCTGGGCCTTAGCCCTCCCCTCCCCCCCATCCTCCCCCTCGTCTACCTGCTCCGCTGCCTCCTGCCCCCTCGCATCGGTGTCTCCCGGGCCCCTGGCGTCAAAATGGAGATCGACGACAACGAGAGCCATCGGATGCCGATGCCGCGTCGGATTGACATCAGCACGGCCAGCGACCTGGACAGCGACGTCGGCCCTTCTCTTCCTCTTGTTGCCGCTGCTCCCCCGCCTCTTTGCCCCCTCCTCGTCCGACTCGTCATCGCCCTCCTCCTCCCCCTCTGACCCCTCCCTCTACCGTCTCATCATTCCTCCCTCCTCTCATCGCAACTCCTCATGCGCCTCGTCGTATGCTTGCTCACCCCGCCCCCTGCTAGCCTCCGTTCCTCGCCTTGACTCTCGTCCTGGACCTGTTCCTTCTCCCCCTCCATCTCCTCCCCCTCCTCCTCCTCCTCCCCCCCCCGGCCTCCTCCCCCCGCCCCCTGCCCGCAACCTCCATGTCCTTTCTCCTGCCTCCCCGCTTCTCCAGACAGGCATCGGCGGCGACGTGGCGGGCTGCGACCTCAGCGACTGGTGCTCGGACGCCAGCGTCAGTGACGGCCCGCCGACGGTGGACCACGGCGACATCGACTGAGCGCAGGGCTCGTCGTCACGCTCGTCGTCGTCGTCGCCGTCGTCGTCGCCGTCGTCGTCGTCGTCGGCGTCGTCGTCGTCGTCGTCGTCGTGGTCGTGGTCGTTGTCGTCGTCGTCGTTGTCGCCGTCGCCGTCGTCGTCGTCGTCGTCGTCGTCGTCGTCGTCGTCGTCGCCGCCGTCGTCGTCGTCGTGGTCGTGGTCGTCGTCGTCGTCGTCGTCTTCGTGGTGGGCGTCGTCGTCGTCGTCGTGGTCGTCGTCCTCATGCGCCTCGTCGTCGTCGTCGTCGTCGTCGCCGTGGTCGTCGTCGTCGTCGTCGTCGCCGTCGGCGTCAGCGTCGTCGTCGTCGTCGTCGCCGTCATCGTCGTCGTCGCCGCCGTCGCCGCCGCCTCCGCCGCCCGATGACCTCCTTCCCCTGCTCCTTCTCTCCTCCTCCTCCCCATCCTCCTCTTCCTCCTCATCGTCCTCCTCTTCTCCCCCCGCCCCCTCCTCCCCCGCCCCCTCCTCGCGTTGCGGCGGCCCGCTTGCGAGGGCCTGGGCGGGCGCCCAGGCCGCTTGGAGCCTGAACCCAGCGGAGGGGAGTTCGCTGGGTTCGCTCGGGGAAATGCAGCGGCGCGCGCGTCGCCAGGCGGGGTTGGCCCACGGGGGCCTGAGGAGCAGAAGGAGGAGGATGAGGAGGGTGAGGAGGAGGAGGAGGAGGAGGAGGAGGAGGAGGAGGAGGAGGAGGTGAAGGAGGAGGGGGGGGAGGAGGAGAAGGAGGCGGAGGACGACGAGGAGACGGAGGAAAGGGTGGAAGGAGGAGGAGGGCGAAAGACTCGAAGAGGCCGGAGGAGGGAGGAGTCGGAGGCGGCGGAGGTAGAGGTAGGAACAGATGGCAGTGGCAGGTTTGTGACAGGAAGGAGGAAGAGTAGGAATTGGGGACAGGCTCGGAGACAGGCCACTCTCGTCGTCCTCGGGAGGACTTAGGGACTTAGGGTGGGGGGTCGGAGACAGGCGGAAGGGGGTGCCAGGCCCCCCCATGCCCTTCTTTCGTTTCCGTCTTTTGGGCCTCCTGGCGGGCCCTCGCCGCCACGGCTTGATTCGCTTCGGAACCCTGGACAGGGCGCGCCCCCCGTAGGGGAAGGGCTCCAGGACTCTCTCCTCCAGGACGTGACGTGCCTCCCCCTCTTTCGTCGTCTCTCCCTCCGAGGGCGGCGACGACGACGACGGCGACGGCAACGGCGACGGCGACGACGGCGACAGCGACGGCGACGGCGACGGCGACGATGGCGACGGCGACGGCGACGACGAGGACGACGACGACGACGACGACGTCGACGACGACGACGACGGTCGGCGCGCACGAGGGAGGTCTTCTAAGAGGGCAGGGGGGCTTCTCGGGAGCCCTCCTGGCTTCTAAGAAGCCCTTGAGAAGCCTCTGGGCCCCTCCTTAAGAACGTCGTCGTCGTCGTGGACGGCGCCGCCGCCGCCGCCGCCCTCGCCGCCGTCGTCGTCGTCGTCGTCGTCGTCGTCGTCGTCGTCGTCGTCGTCGTCGTCGTCGTCGCCGTCGTCGTCGTCGTCGTCGTCGTCGTCGTCGCTGCGGCCCCCCGCCCCCCCGCGCCAGGCTGCAGCAGCGGCCCCCCTGGCTGGCAGCGCGCCGGCGCGGCGCGGGGCGGCCTCGAGCGGCTCCAGCTGGCAGGATCGCGTTTTCGTAGACCTGGGAGAGCGGGACGTGGAAGTGGAAGTGAGGGGTGACGGGGAGAGGGGGCCGTCCGTTCATGGGCCTTGGTCGTCGTCGTCCTCGTCCTCGCCCTCCGTGTGATTCCCCTCTTCATGCTCCTTCCGTTCCCTGTCTTCTCTCCCCGTCCTCCTACTCCTTCTCCTCCGTGGCCGTGCAGCTCCTCCCCCACCTCGCCACGATGTCCTTGTCGTTTGGGCGATGGGGGGAAGCGGTCGCCCTTGCAGGACCTCCTCGGGCAGGAAAGAAGCTAGGAGGAGGAGGGGGAGGAGGAGGAGGAGTTTTGTCTTGAAAATCGCGCCATGCTGTGATGTTGTTGACGTTGTCTTGTTTTTTTGGGCATGTCTTGTTTTTCTGTATCATGTCTTGTTTTTGTTGCGTATGTCTTGTTTTTTGTTGGATCGCGCGTTGAACGACCGCATGGGCAATAATCCGATGCCGCCGCATTATGTTGGCGCATGTGCATTCCACGTTCAGATAATCGCCCGTTCCGATCAGAGAAAGAATGTTTACATTGGGTTTTCACCATTGGGTTTTCGAGTTAACATCGCTCCCGTTGTATATCCATATGTATACGAGGGCGCGGAGGGCGGCGCGCGCGCTGCATGGTGTATATTCGAATTTGTATATTCCACATTCAGATGAAATCAGAGAATGAAGTTTTACATTGGGTTTTCACAATTGGGTTTTCGAGTTAACATCGCCCCTGTTGTATATCAAAATGTACATACGCGTGGAGGGCGGCGCGCGCGCGGGTGACCCGCCCGCGCGCGCGCTGCATGGTGTGTATGCGTTTTGTATATTCCACATTCAGATGATCGCCTCTTCCGATTAGAGAATGGATTTTTGCATTGGGTTTTCACCATTGGGTTTTCGAGTTAACATCGCTCCTGTTGTATATCAATATGTATACGAGGGCGCGGAGGGCGGCGCGCGCGCTGCATGGTGTATATGCGTTTTGTGTATTCCACATTCAGATGATCGCCTCTTCCTATCGGAGAATGAATTTTTACATTGGGTTTTCACCATTGGGTCTTCGAGTTAACATCGCTCCCGTTGCATCAAAATGTACGCGCGCGTGGAGGGCGGCGCGCGCGCGGGGTGACCCGCACGCGCGCGCGCTGAATGGTGTTGCTAAGAGTCAATGAGTTTTTGTATATTCCACGTTCAGATAATCGCCCGTTCCGATCAGAGAATGACTGTTTACATTGGGTTTTCACCATAGGGTTTTCGAGTTAACATCGCTCCCGTTGTATATCCATATGTATACGAGGGCGCGGAGGGCGGCGCGCGCGCTGCATGGTGTATATGCGAAATTGTATATTCCACATTGATGAGATCAGAGAATGAAGTTTTACATTGGGTGTTCACCATTGGGTTTTCGAGTTAACATCGCCCCTGTTGTATAAACATTTTACATACGCGTGGAGGGCGGCGACGCGCGCGGGTGACCGCCCGCGCGCGCGCCTGCATGGGTATATTGCGTTTTGTATATTCCACATTCAGATTGATATCGCCTCTTCGATCGGAGGAATGAATTTTTTACATTGGGTTTACCCCTGGGTTTTCGAGTTAACATCGCCCCCGTGTATCAAATGACATACGCGTGGAGGGCGGCTGCGCGCTCGGGTGACCGCCCGCCGCGCCGCTTAGTTTTTCCCGTTTGTTCGTCCTATTATTGTTGTTCTCCCTCGGCATGGTGTATAATGCGTTTTGTATATTTTCCACATTCAGATGACCGCCTCTTTCTGTTCAGAGAATTGAATTTTTTGCCTTGGGTTTCAAACATGTGGTTTTCGATTTGAACATCCCCCGCTATTTGTTTTTTGTTGACTTTTTTTTCTTTGATAGAAAAATAGAAATCTATACATCCTGCAGCGTTTTTTTTTCAAGTTATCCCACGTTGACGCCGCATTCGATCACATAATGAAACATATGGGCGGGTTTAAAAACACTTGGGTTTTCGAGTTGGTAAAGGAACTCTTATAACTCACACTGTGATCAGGTGGCCGCCGACCAATTAGCTCGGCTCGGCTCGGCGTGTCTTTCCCTCTTGGCGTTTCAGGATAACGCAAACTCCTATCCTCTTCCCCTCCTCCTCCTCCTACTATCATCATCGTGCTTTGTGGCTCCTTCCTCCTCGTCCTCCTTCCTCTGCTCCTCCCCCTTCTACCTCCCCTTCCTGCTCCTCCCCCTTCCCTCGTTCCGCCTCCTCGGTTCTGAAGCCCTTCGACCATGCTCGCGCGCGACTCGCGCGCGCGCTTCCGCGCGGCTTGCCCGAGGGCGCCCAGCCCGCGGCCGCGCGCGCAACGCATGGAGGGATCAGACAAGGCGGGGCTCGGGCAAGCAAGCAGGGCCACGCGCCGCGTTGGATTCCAGCTTGGGCCCTGGATCCTGCCGACAAAATGCGACGACGACGATCGATGACAGCGAAGCGCCGCGAGCTCGCGACGCTTCGTTGTCATCGATTGTCGATCGTCATTTGTTGGCAGGACCCGCCGACGCCCTGGCCGGGAAAGGGTCGAGAGGCGCGAGGTCGAAAGAGCAGGAGAGAAGATCCAGAGGTCGAGAGGGCAGGAGCTCCTCTGGAGGAGAAGGAGCGGGAAGGAAAGGGTCGGCCTTCCCTCGAGGCCATGACGCGCAAGCTGGTGAACCCGAAAACGTGGGCGGGCGAACCGGCGCTCGCCGCGCAGGCGCAGTGGTGGGGGGGGGCCAGGAGCAGGAGCTCGAGGAGGACATGAGGATTCCGATAGGCAGAGTTTCTAGGATGAGTTCAGCCCGAGGCACATGGATCGGAGAACGACGAGGACGAGGACGGATAGGATGCGGACGGGGATGAGGATGAGGACCAGGATTGGCGATCGGGCTCGAGGATGAGAAGGGGGGCGCAGATGGGGGTGAGGACGAGGATGAGGAGGGGGGCGAGGTTGAGGATGAGGGCGAGGATGAGGGCGAGGATGAGGACGAGGATGAGGACGAGGACGGACGAGGATGAGAATGAGGATGGGGGCGAGGGATGAGGATGAGGACCCATGCATCCGCCTCTCGCGTTCCTCACCTCCGCACCGCATCCCGAGGCGCTGCGCGCCCAGACGGACACGATCGGCCAGTTGTGCTTGGCAGGAGCTAGCGCCGCGCCTTCGACGACTGACGCCGATATCGTCGACGCTGATGCTAACCGTGGCGACGAATACTACGATGATGGGAGTGATGGAGAACGGTGATGGCGATGGCGATGATGATGGCGATGGTGGTCACCGACAGCGATACTAATGATCATGATGCGGGCGGTGGTTGCCATGGCGACGCAATTCCTCATCAATGATAATGGTAGCGACGTTTCGGGCGACGTCGGTTCAGACGACGACGCGACTTAGACCCTTTTCTGCATCGGTACCTTGCTCTTCCATCGTCTTCCTGGTCCGCTTCCTCTTTTTGCCTCTTCTGGAGACTGTCTCATCCCTCTTTGCCGCCACATCGACCCCCAGCTGCATCGCCATTGAAACCGTGCTCTCCCAATTGCAAACGCCTGCCATCTGAGGCCTGCCGAATCTCAGCCTTGAGCCTCGCCCTCGCACCGCCGCGAGGACATCCGACGACCCCCGACTTCGGAAGCTACCCGTGCCAGAAGAGTGGCGACCGCCCTTGCCACGCAGCGCTGAAGGAGGGGAGGGGTGCATCCTGCCCCGAGGATCGAGAGGGGCGAACTGCGCGAGGCGGACGAAGGTCGAGCGATTCGATCGGGAGAAGGGTCCACAAGAGATGCTAGGTAGTCAACCGTGCCCCCTGCCTATAGGTCATTCTCTCCATGCAGTCGGGCGCTGAAGAATGAATCTTTTTCGTTGGGGAGGGGCTCAGTGTTCCTTGAATGTTTCGCAGTTTGCCTTGGGTTGTCCTGGGGTTTCCCATTGGAAATCGAGGTTGAACGCGTGGGAAACAGGGGCCTCGTTCCTTATTTGGGGTCCCTTAGGTCAACGCCCCGACTGTGCTGCCTCGATCCTTTTCCTCGATCCGCGCCCGTGGGAACGCGTGAAGGGGAGGCATTCGCGCCGACCCTGGAGGCGATCAACACCGCCACCAACGGAGAGCGCCTCAGCCATAATGCGATGGAGGCGCGGCGATCGACGAGGGAAGGGTCGGACGCGGCGCTAGATGCGATCACGAGGAGGCTCGATGAAGGAAGGATCTCGGAGGATCGATGCGGGAAGGATCGGAGGATGAGGCTCCGTGAGCTAGGGAAGGGTCGGAGCATCGATGAGGGAAAGATCGGTGGAGGCCCAGCTGCATGTCTGTAGCTCCTGATGTATCCGCGTGTTCTGTTTCTGCTATCCCTCTGTCCCTTCGCCTTTTGCACGCGCCCCTCCACCCCCGCGGGCGGCGCGGCAGCTCGCGTTCGGGTCGGCGTTGCGCGAGACATGCAAGTTTGAGGAGGGCCGCTTCCCCCCGAAGACGATGGCGGGCGCCATCAAGCCGCCCATGAGGAGGAGAAGGATAAGGAGGATCGGGGCGAGGTGGAGATCACTCGAGGATCCACCCCACGCCGCCGCCCAAATAATCCATCTCATCGGACCCCTGGGGCCCGCGATGAACCAATGAGAAGGGGTGGCGTTCGCGCTTTCGGAGCCCTGGGCGTCGGAAAAACTGCGGGGGGGGGGGCGGACATTTGTTCGGACTCCTAGGGTCAGGAAGCGCAAGGAGGAACACACATGCAATCGCGTTGATTCGCTGGGGCCAGGAAAACACAAGGAAAGGGGGGTGCTCGTGTTCGTGGGGCCTGATGCCCGAACAAATGGACGAGGTCGGGTTGTTCGGAGCTCGCAGGCCGCGGCGCTGTCGGACATCGCGGCGAGATGTTTCGCGGGGCCCGGGGCCTCTGCCCGAGCGGGCTTTGGCGGAGGGGCTGCGTCAAACATCGCGTTCGCGAGTGGGGGAAAGGGACGCCGGACCCCTGAAGGAGATCGAGGAGAGGATAGAAGAGGAGGGGCTAACATGCAAGGTGGGGAGGGGTAGAACATCGTGCTGGTCGGACCCCATGGACACAGAACAATCTCAGGTGGCTGTGCTGCTCGTACTTCTCGGGTCAGAGAATCGCAAGGGGAGCGCGGGGCGCTAGGCGTGGATCGGGCTACCCGAACAATACCTGAGAATAAGAGGATCTCGGGAAGGATATCGCGCTGTTCGGGCCACTGGGGCCCAGGAAACGAAAGGGGAGGACGGCGGCGCTCGCGCTGGTCGGACCCCCGGGGCCAGAGAAGCCCGGGGAGATGAGGGGGGTCTCGCGTTGAAGAGTTCCGATCTGAGGTACCTTCAGAGCCGCCAGCTGCGCATCATGTTGGCGCACTGGGATCGCAAAAAGGACGATGGGAATGAGGGCCACTCGGGGCCCAATTCCTGATCATGGCGATGCCGTGGCACATAGTGCGTGGACGGCGTGAGCTCACGATTTTCCAAACATGCTGTGGTCTGGCATCCGCGCCAGGAATTTGGAAAGGCGCCCCCTAACCCGTCAACGAGCTGAAAAATCGCGAGGGGGTGCGAGGGGGGCGAGGGGGGGGGGGAGGAACACCCCCCGCAGGATAACGAGATCCCCGAGCTGCCATACGGAGACACGCAAGCGATGACGGCGGCTGCGATGGACCAGCTGGAGGAGAGAGGAGGGGCAAACAGATCTCTCCATCCATCTTATCCTCAAGTTCCGTTTCGGTCTCCTTCTCCGCCTTCTCGTTCTCCGTCTCCTCCTTCTCTTTCTCCTCTTTCTCCACTTTCCCCTTCTCTCGCTCGCGATGCCCCTCGCCCTGCTCGCATGTGTGTGGGGGCCTGATCGAATGGGTGGGAATCTCGATCAAGCAGCTAATGAGGGTATGGTTTGTCTCACAACTAGTTCGAAGCCAGCGATCGGCGGAGATGTCGCGCTTCGCTCGGTAAGGGCCATCTCCGTGCGAGTCTGGGACGGGGCCCTTGCAAAGAGGAGGGAAGGGGGGAGGAGGGGAAAGGGGGAGGAACAAAGGAAGAAGGTAAGAGAAGACGAGGAGGATGGGGATCAGGGAGGAGGAGGAGGAGGCGGCTCGAGGGGGTGGAGGAGCAGGAGGAAGAGGGGGATGAGGGGGGGTGCTGCTGCTGATGATGATGGTGATGATGGTGGTGGTGATGATGATGATGACGATGATGATGATGCTGATATTGATGATGAGAATGGTGATGATGATGATGATGATGACGATGCTGATGATGCTGATGGTGATGATGCTGCTGATGATGATGATGCTATGATGATGTGGATGATGATGCTGATGATGATGTTGATGATGAGGTTGATGATGCTGGTGATGATGATGATGCTGATAAATATGATGATGATGATTATGAACATGATGATGGTGATGCTGCTGATGATGCTGCTGATGATGATGACGATGACGATGATGTGATGAGCTGATGTGTCTTTTTTTTTTGTACGGTGATGATGCTGATGATGATGCTGATTGCTGATTGTGATGCGGATGTGATGATGAGATGATGATTGATACTGAGAGGAGGGGGAGGGGGGTAGGAGAGAGGAGGCAGGAGGAGGAGGATGGGGGAGCGGGGAGGGGGAGGGGGAGGGGGAGGGGGGAGGGGAGGAGGAGGGGAGGAGGAGAGGAGAGGAGAGGAGGAGGAGGAGGAGGGAGGAGGATGAGTAGGAGGATCGAGGCACGGAGAGAGAGAAGAGAGAGAGAGAGAAGAGGAGAGAGAGAGGAGAGAGAGATCCCTCTTCTATTCTCTCTCGCTCTCTCGCCGATCGATATCAGAGAGAGAGAGAGAGAGAAAGAAAAAACACGAGGAGAGAGAGAGAGAGAGAAGGAGAGATAGAGAGAGAGGGGGGGAGAGAGAGAGAGAGAGAGAGAGAGAGAGAGAGAGACAGGGAGAGAGAGAGAGAGAGAGAACGTTCGGGACTCAGCGAGGTGCCACCAGCAGACAGCCAGGCACCAGCAGACAGCCAGGCACCAGATGACAGCCAGGCACCGCCAGCAGACAGCCAGGCACCCACGCCGCCAGCAGACAGCCAGGCACCTACGCCGCCAGCAGACAGCCAGGCACCTACGACGCCAGCAGCCAGCCAGGCACCAGCCAGCCAGGCACCAACCAGCCAGGCACCAGCCAGCCAGGCGCCAGCCAGCCTGGCACCAGCAGCCAGCCAGGCACCAGCCAGCGGGCCAGGCACCAGCAGCCAGCCAGGCACCAGCAGCCAGCCAGGCACCAGCAGCCTGGCGCCAGGCACCAGCAGCCTGGCGCCAGGCCATGTCGCAGACATAGCCTTCCTTGGCAGTTTGCTCGGCAAGCGAAGCCCGCCGCGCCCCAGCTGCTCGAGCCGCAAGAAGAAGCGCAAGGACAAGGCTGCCAAGGATGAGCCGTCGACGAGTGAGGAGGAGTGGTTAGGCCAGATCCCAGAGCTGGTCACAGCGAGCCAGGGCGCTGGCGGCAAGGGCAAGGGCAAGAGCTCGACTAGTGGCAAGGGCAAGGGCAAGACAGGCAAGGGCGCGGGTCGCGGCAGCAAGGGCTCGAGCAGCAAGGGCGACAGCAAGGGCTCGAGCAGCAAGGGCTCGATCAGCAAGGGCTCGAGCAGCACGGTTGTTGGCAAGCTCAAGGCCAAGGCAGAGCAGCCCGTCGACGAATGCGAGCCTGAGGAGATCGTCGAGGCGCCAGCTGGCGAGCCTGAGGAGATCGTCGAGGCGCCAGCTGAAGACGAGTTTGAGGAGATCGTCGAGGCGCCAGCTGAAGGTGAGGTCGAGGAGATCGTCGAGGCGCCAGCTGAAGGTGAGGTCGAGGAGATCGTCGAGCCGCCAGCTGCAGATGAGGGCGAGGATGCGGCAGCGGTCGAGGGCGAGCAGCCCACCTCGGCGGAGTTCGAAGTGCCCTCGGACGATCAGCTCAGCTGGGAGAAGATCACGGTGAAGATCAAGAGGAGGGATTCCGAGCAGCTGGCGACGATCGCCTACAAGTACCAGGCCAGCAAGGCCAAGTGGTTGCAGCTGGTCCAGGTGAGCGACCACAGCACGTCACACCTTCAGCAGCGCCTCGTCGGCTGGGCGCCCTCCGAGATCAGTGACCTGATCATCAAGAAGATCTTCGGTAAGGTCGTCGAGGCGAAGACCATCGACAAACTAGCGGTGGTGGCCATCAGGCGCGAGGTGTTCCAGGAGATGCTGAGCTAATATTGATCAGGCTCGGTGGGAGGAGGAGGAGGAGGATGATGTTGAGTAGGAGGAGCAGGAGGAGGAGGAGGAGGAGGAGGAGGATGGAGGAGCTCGAGGAGGGAGGGGGAGGAGTAGGAGGAGGAGGAGGAGAAGGAAGAGGAGGAGGAGGAGGAGGAGGAGGAGGGGGAGGAGTAGGAGTAGTAGTAGGAGGAGGAGGAGGAGGAGACAGAACACGAAGGAGGAGGAAGAAGGGGAGGAAGAACGCTCGGGAGGAGGAGTAAGAGGAGGAGGAGGAAGACGCCAGGCCTGGCACCAGATCGTGGATATCGACCATCTCGTCGACGAGATGGGTCGCCACGCCGACTTGCGGCGACTAGGATTTGTGATAAGGGAAGGGGGGAGGATGCAGGAAGAGAGAACAGAGAGAAAGAGAGAGAGCGATAGAGGAGCGAATAGGATTTCTGGCGAGACAGATCGTAAGACAGAGATGGGGGGTGGAGAGAGAGAGAGAGAGAGAGAAACAAAAAAAGAGAGCGAGAGAGAGCAGAAACCCGCTGCAGCCCAGGTGAGCAGCGCCGCGAGCTGGAGAGCAACATCATGTGCGTTGCGTTGCGCTGCGCTGCAAAGGGAAGGCATGCAAAGGGAAAGCATTGTATGTGCACGAGGCAATTCGTTGTTCGGACCCCTTGGGCCCTGAAAACATGAGGGGTGGAGGAAGGGCTATCGTTTTTCGGGCGACCGATTTCGGACGTCCGAAAAACGATCGCCCTTCCTCCACCTGCTTCAGTCGTGTTCTACCTTAAGGTATCCGATCTGCGTCAGTCGTGTTCTGGGCGACCCCCTCCCTATAGTTTTCCCGACCCCAGGGAATTCCGAACACCGTGCGTGTGATCGCCCACTCTCCCTCAAGTTATGTCTGGCCCAAGGGTCCCGAAAACACGATCGATCGGTGCCGAGGCGAGGGCGGCCTCCCTTCTCCCATCCGGTATGCCTCGGGCTTGCAGGGGCCCGAACAACGCGACGCCCCCTCCACTCCTCCACCCCTGAATCTGCTGACGTTCGTCGTTCGCGATCGCCACCCCTCCACCTCTCATGTTTTCCGAGCCCGAGGGCCCTGGGCCCAGAAAACGTGGTTTGCGTTGTTCGGGCCCCTGGGGCCAGATATCAAAAGGGTATGGGGGCAGGCGGTGAATATAGAGGCCTCGAGGTCGATGAACAGGGCGAGTATCCAGGAGCAGGAGGAGGATGAGGCTCTTCGGGAGGAGGACGAGCAGCATGATCAAAGGATGAGGAGGATCAAGGAGGAGCATGCAGGGCGAGAATGAGCAGGAGGAAGTGGAGGAGGAAAAGGAGTAGGATCGGGGTGGATATAGGAACAGGACCCGAGGAGGATGAGGGCGAGGATCGATGAGGAGGCGGAGGAGGAGGATGAGGAGGAGGAGGAGAGGAGGAGCAGGAGGAGGAGGAGGAGGAGGAGGAGAAGAAGGACGAGGGTCGATGAGGGTGAGTTCGAGGAGGAGGGAGTCAGCATCAGAAGGAGGAGGAGGAGAGGAGGAGGGAGGGGGAAGGAGAAATTGGATGAGGATCGATGAGGATGAGGATGAGACTAAGAATGGGGGGATCAGGAGGATGAGGACGAGGAGACGGAGGAAGACTAGGGAGGAGAAGAAGAAGGATTAAGAGGAGAAGGAGTACGAGGAGACTCATCCAAGCAAGAGCCCCTAAGCTTGAGGATGAGCTCCAGCCATGGAGCCGTGCCCCTCTCCTTCCAGAATCCTGCGGGGCTCCCCGCAGCCGACTTACTCAAGGACGTCAGGTGGTCGATATCGCGATATCCTACTTGCACACGCGTGGTGCCGCAGGCGAAGAGGGCATGATCGGGATGAGTGTGCACAGTGATGTTTCCCATCTTGCAATTTCACATGTCACTGATGAGTGTTACCTTGGCATGTGCGTGCGTTCGGGTATACAGGTTAATTCAACTGCACAAGGATGTGTACACGAATTGGTATACACACGGGCATATACAATGTGTCGGATGCATTACTGGAACTTTTTATACATGCGTGTCTGCATAGCGTGAACGCGCACATCGGTGCATGCGCACGTGCATTACATACATACCAACATGTTGGGTATGCACGTGCGCGCGCGGTCACGCGAGGTGTAGGCATGCGCATGTGTATGTGCAGCGTGTGTGTGTGTGTGTGTGTGTGTGTCTGTGTGTGTGTGGGGGTGTGTGCTTGCGTGCGTGCGTGCGTGCGTGCGTGCGTGCGTGCGTGCGTGCGTGCGTGCGTGCGTGTGTGTGTGTGTGTGTGTGCGTGCGTGCGTGCGTGCGTGCGTGCGTGCGTGGCAAGTTGCGCCTCGAGCTGACGCGACTGAGGATACCCGCTGCGCCGCTGACTCAAAAAAAGGTGTGCGCGCGGGCGTGAGCGTGTGCATGCGTGCGTGTACGCGCGCGTGCCGCGTGCGTGCTAGTAGAGCAGCAGAGCAGCACCAGCAGCAGCAACGGTAACAGCAACAGCAGCAGCAACAACAGCAGCAGCAGGAGGCAACAGCGAGGAGCAGCTCCCCCCCCCGCGCCGAGGCGATCGGCGCACGCTGGACGCGACGCGCGGCTGACATACTTTGCCGCGGCCGTGTTACTCACACTCTTCATACTTGGCACATGGGCCATGGCGTGTGGGGCCGCGGTGGGAGGTCTTATGGTGGTGCGGTGGTGGTTGGGGCGGGGGGCGGGGGGGCATGGTGGGAGTGCGGTGGGGCGGGGTGGAGGGATGGACCCCATGGGGGGGCGTGCGTGGGAGGTGGTGGGGAGGGGTGCGCGGATGGGGCATGCGTGGGGTGGGGACTAGAGACAGGGGGCGACCGCCCCCTGTCTCGGGGTGGTGGATGGAGGGGTGGGTGGGGGGGTGGGGAATGCGAGGGGCGGACCCATTGGGGTGGGGGCCGAGGGGCGGGAGGGGCTGCGCGGGTGGGCGGGAGTGGGGGGGGGGGGGCTGAAGGGGCTCTGGGGGCATGCGGGGCCATGGGGCGGTGCCTTAAAGGTGAGGTGAACGCTGGTTCAGGTGGTGTGATGTCGTTTGATGTCGTTTGATGTTGTTTAATGTTGTTTGATGTCGAATGATGTTGTTTAATGTCGTTTAATGTCGTTTGATGTTGTCTATCCGTAATGTCGTTTAATGTTGTTTGATGTCGTTTGATGTCGTTTAATGTCGTTTGATGTTGTTTGATGTCGTTTAATGTTGTTTGATGTCGTGACGTCGTTTAATGTCGTTTAATGTCGTTTGATGTTGTTTAATGTCGTTTGATGTCGTTTAATGTCGTTTGATGTCGTTTAATGTTGTTTGATGCCGAATGATGTTGTTTAATGTCGAATGATGTTGTTTGATGTCGTTTGATGTCGTTTAATGTCGTTTGATGTCGTTTAATGTTGTTTAATGTCGAATGTGTATAATGTCGTTTAATGTCGTTTGATGTCGTTTAATGTCGTTTGATGTCGTTTAATGTCGTTTAATGTCGTTTAATGTCGTTTAATGTCGTTTGATGTCGTTTAATGTCGTTTGATGTCGTTTAATGTCGTTTGATGTTGTTTAATGTCGTTTGATGTCGTGTGATGTCGTTTGATGTCGTTTAATGTTGTTTGATGTTGTTTAATGTTGTTTAATGTTGTTTAATGTTGTTTAATGTTGTTTAATGTTGTTTAATGTTGTTTAATGTTGTTTAATGTCGTTTAATGTTGTTTGATGTTGTTTAATGTTGTTTAATGTTGTTTAATGTTGTTTAATGTTGTTTAATGTTGTTTAATGTTGTTTAATGTCGTTTGATGTCGTTTAACGTTTCGGTGGTGAGGCGCCGCCAAAGGGCAGAGAGGCCGCGGCCGCGGCGAATGGCCACGCGCGCTTAAGTGCCCCCCCCCTGCACCCCGCCTCCCCCCCGCGCCGCCCCCCCGCCCCCTTCCCCCGCCGCGGCACCCGCCCCCGCGCCCCCGCCGCCGCCCGCCCGCGCGCCACGCCTCGGAGTCGGCCCACCATGCGTTTCCCCCCCATCCCCCCTGCCCGCACACGCGCCGCCCCCCACGCCCACCGCGATCCCCCCTCGCTCCCTGCCCCCTAGAGGTCTAGCGATGGGGGCTGCAGGCGAAGAGGGCATGCTGACAACTTCAGATTTGGACGTTGCATCTGGAAAAATGTAAAAAATGTGGTGGGTGCGTATGTGTGTGTGTGTTTGCGTGTGTGTGTGTGTGTGTGTGCGCGCGCGTGCGTCGCGCTTGGGAGACTCTTTGCGCCGTTGAATTGACGCAATCGCCGTTGGCAAAAATGCGTTTGAATGCTCCACACGCATGTTGTATGCATGCACGCGTGGACGTGCATGTGCGCGTGCGCGTGCGCCCACATGTATCATAAATGTGTGTATACGGTGTACCCATCAATCAGATGCCATGCAGTTGTTCATCAGGGGATGTGAGCGGATTTGGACGTTGCATGGCAAACGGGAAGAAGCGTCTGCCACCGTTGCAGGAGGCATAACCCTTCAGTTGACATTGGCGCTCCCTCGGTCTGCATGTGCGTGGGGTGGGGGAGGAATCAGAGCGCGGTGCACCTTCGAGGCATCGCAGGGGCCATGCCCTGACGAGTCCTTTTCAGGTGTCGTTTGTTCTGGGGTGCCCACCACACCCCGCCCGATGGGCGGACTGAGGAATGCTGTGGAGGAGAACAGGAGGAGAAAAGGAGGGTGGTCGGAATGAAGGAGAAGGGAAGGAGGATGGCGAAACATCCGAGTGGCGTTGGTGAAGGGTCGGGGAGGGGGCTCCTCCGGCGCGGAGGCGATGGCCCCCAAGAAGGAACCCAAGAAGCCAGCAGCCAAGACCAAGCCGACGAGGATGAGCCCCGATCGCGCCAAAGAGGTGGCACGTTTGAAAAGGAAGGCCAACAGTGAGCACGAGAATTCGCTGCAGCGCCTCAGGATATACTGTGGGGTCCCAAACACAAGCGCAATGAAACATGATGGAGAGGAGGGAGGGGTGCGTCTGTTTCCATTACGTGCGTTCCAAGAGGAACCAGATCAAGAAGAAAAGGCCAGAGCTGAAAAAGGAGTTCGACGGGCTGAACAGGGATCAGAAAATGAAATGGAAGTTCATCTGGGAGCGCGATGGCCCCCGTCTCAGAGAGCTTAGGTCTCGATAGGAATGAAATCCCGATCAGGCGCAGATCCGCGAGGCGAGGGAAATGAACGCAAGGAGATGTGATGAGCACAAACACACATGCGTTCTGTGGATTCACACTCGATCTCGCGGCCATACCCTTTCGCCCTGCGAATCTCGCACCATGGCTTGCCGAGGTCATTTCGACAACATCGACAGCCTCAAAACCGAAGCCCGTGAGAACAACTCCCGCAAGTTGATGGAGAAACGTTGGCGCACGTTCGATGACCTTCTCAAAGACTTCGGCTGGACGGAATCCAACAAGGATAGTCAATGTGGTCAGCGAGCGTACGCACGTGCTGAGAGCGTGGTGGCATACTGCAAAAAGATGAAGGGGTGCACTTCCACGGACGTTCAGACTGGTGAGCAGACGTACCGTCGTTATGAGAGTTGGGACCAGGAGGAGCAGGACTCGCGTTGGACGAACGCAACTTCAGCCATATACTCATGCATGCATGCGCGCACCATGCATGCATCGATGGACAAAATCATCCATCCACCGATGCATGCATGCATGCATGCATGCATGCATGTACGCACGCCTCATGACACTTCTCCCCCTCCCGCCCCAGAACCACTTGCAGCGGATCGCTACGGTTGTCAAGCGCGACAACATCCCGATCGGCGAGGCCCGTGCTGCTCTCGACTCGCTCGGCGAGGCCAGTAGTACTGCGAAGAAGCGAGGGGCTCTCAGGAGGGAGGAAGAGGAGGAGGAGAAGAAGGAGGAGGACAAGGAGGAGGAGGAGGTGGATCGAGGAGGCGGAGGTGGAATGAGGAGCTCTCGAGTGACAATAACCTGATGAGGGGGAGGAGGAGGAGGAGGAGGAGGAC
Organism: Prorocentrum cordatum; assembly: GCA_963575745.1. Classification (NCBI taxonomy): domain Eukaryota; class Dinophyceae; order Prorocentrales; family Prorocentraceae; genus Prorocentrum; species Prorocentrum cordatum. The sequence continues at coordinate 2,173 of CAUYUJ010017479.1, read as the reverse complement.
AAGGAGGAGGAGGAGGAGGACCGCTCACGAGGGGCAGTAAGCTCCCACCCCTACCCCACACCTCCTCCTCCTCACGCTCTGACCCCCTCCTGCTCCCACTCCTCCACCTCCTCGTGCCATCCTCCTCCTCCTCCTCCTCCTCCTCCTCCTCCGCCTTTAGCTCCTTAAGGGCCGTGGCCGCCGCGAGCGCTCGCGTTCGAACTCGTCCGACTCCACCTACGAGTCGAGCAGTGCGACGTCGAAGGAGCACCCTGCATAATGGAACCATCCGCGCACGATTCCAAACCTAAGTAGTTACTATGAAGGTTGGAATCGCGCGCGGGAAACTGCTCGATCGAGGGGGGCCCCAGGAGACAACGGGCAAAAAGAAGAAAAAGTCATCGACTCATGGTACTTCGTCCACGGCACCGAGCAGTTCTACCAAAATCGGCGGTGGGAAAATCTCTGGCCTGTTCGGTGAGGTGTGCAACCTCTCTGCGCTTATCTCTGGCCTCTCGGTGGGGGCGGGCAGTGAGAGCAGCAATCACCCTGGGAGCGCGAGCACTAGGACCAGATGAAGGGAGGATAAGGAGGGGGGGAGTGCAGGTCATAGACATGCAGGGGCGGCAACGCGACGAGGAGGAGGGAAAGAAGGAGGGGCATGAATGTCAGGAGAAGGGTGATCAAGAAGGTAAGGAGGAGGGGAGACATCCGCCTCAGCCGCCGAGTGGGGGGAGGCGAAAGAGCACTCGTGGCTTCTGCCGTTCGATGAGGAACTCGCGAGCTGCAAGAAGGACCTCGAGGATGCTTCGAGCACGTTGCGCGGCGTGATCCAGAACAAGTCACCCAGGGAACTTCAAACAACAAATATCAGTTAGATCGAACGGTTGGTAGCCATGAGAAGGCCCAAACACTTGAAGGCCATGGGCATGCATCAGGTCAGTTAGCTCGCGAGCGTCATGTATCCATGCCCCATCGCGAGCTAGGCGACACCTATCTACGCTAATGGCCTTCGCCATGTTTGGGCATATGAATGCATCGCGCGCGCGAGTGCATAGCCCAGGTCCTCGATGTCCGACTCGGAGTGGGACGGGATCGAAGAGGTTGTGGCCGAGGCCATCGCAATGAGACTGCATGGCACATCCAATGAGCAAGATAGCAGGGGACCCATGCAGAGAGATAATGGGTGTTGCCGTTGGAGGCCTGAGGAGAAGCGAAGGAGGAGGATGAGGATGCGGATCAGTAGGAGGAGGAGGAGAAGGAGGAGGAGAATGGGGAGGAGGAGGGAGGAGGCGGGAGGAGGGGGAGGAGGAGGAAGATGACGAGGAGAAGCAGGGGGCCCCGACAGGCCAAGCGCGTCTGGGCCTTGGTGAGCCCCGTGCTGGAGACCGTCAGCAATGCCCAGACAAAGATCAAGAAGGCTTAGGGCGCGGCTTGGACTTGCTGGGGGTCCGCTCTCATGCCTATAGTCCCCCCCTCGCCCTCCAGTGCTCCCTTTCCGAGTGCCCTCGCCCTTCAGCCTCTAGGTTTCAATGCTCTCCCTCGACCCCTCTCCTCTTGCCTTCTTCCGTGCCCCATGCCCTCCTATACCTGGTCCACCTCCCCCACCCACTACGCATGCGCCCTGAGCGCGCGGCCCCCTCTCGAGTGCGAGCGTTGGCTTGGTGCTGGACTCGCTCGGAGCGATTGCATTGGGCGGTGCAAGAGAAATGTGAAGACCGATACGAGGCCTGGTATCATTGGCGGTATCCTGCCCCCAGCGTCCTCATCCGCATCCCCTGTCGCGCCCTCCTCACTGTCCTCATCCTCATCCCCTCTCGGATCCTCTCGCCCTCGGGAGAGGGGGCAGAGTTGAGGGAGTTGTTGACTGGCGAACCCATCGGTGCCTGTGTCCTTGAGCCTCTCGGTGAACAAATGGCAGCTGCTTTGTTTGCCCTGACCATAGAAGCCATTGCTTAAGCATTTGCGTTGCGTTGCATTTGCCGCTGCTGCTTTGCTACTGCATTGAAGCTATTGCTTAAGCATTTGCGTTGCGTTGCACTGGTAACGTTAGGTCTCCCACTCACGAATGCAGTGCTGCTGCCATCGATGTCCGTACACATTGGCACGAGGCAACCAAGGCCAGCCGAGCTTCCTGTCTGCGTTCGCCTACAATCAACCCGCGCAGTAAGGACGGGCAACCTTCTCAAGGGTA